>CM062848.1:22095488-22455131 GCA_031772225.1 Eubasilissa splendida | reverse complement strand
CTGTTGCACACAGAGACTAGTGCCATGAAATACAATATTACATATTTGTTATTTTAAATTTGAAATGTTATTATTTACGTATAAATAATTATTATTTGTTTTACGCGGCGTGCCGCGGGATTGGGAACACAATAAACCTTTGCCCACCCGCCGGTACGCCGCCACTGTTGTTTGAATTTAGTATATTTAGTGCCGCGGACAACAGTAGAAATAAACAAATGTCGTAGTCCGCGGCACCCATACAAAATTATCCCGCCAGTGTTACATTTCCTATCAAAAGGCCCTTAGCGGGGCCCGCCACTGGCAAGAAACCCGCTTAGCGAACATTCCGAGATAACGAAGTCACAAAAAACGAAATAACTCGAAAGAAAACACTGGCCGGATAATTCTTGTTACGGGATATCACGGGCCGCGATATTTACTACAGAATTCGCTACCCGTGATATCCCTAATTGTTAATTTTAAGTATAAAATTTAATTATTTGTCTCCGGAAAACGGCTTCTGCCGCCTGTCAGGCCGCGACCGAAAAATGGCGCGATGTTGCGCTATCCGGCCGACAGGCGGCGCCGAACGCCGTGTCGCTTGGGGCGCGGTTAGGCATGTAAACGCGCCCTGATTGGCACGGTGGGTGGTTTTGGGGTGGCGTGCGCTGGTAACGGCGCACGTCCACTCATCTTGAATAAATAGAAGCGCACCGCAGTATGGAGCTCACTTCTCGTCAAACGTCTCGTCTCTACACAACAAGCTACATACTGCGGTGCACTGAATACACCTTAAGCAAGTGTTTCATTTTGCATCCCGCCTCATCCCTTGGAGCCTCGCCGTCCAGCAGTCTTCTGCCCCGACCCCTCGGTCCGGTACCGGCTTTCGTATCCGTGTCCACCGACGGTTTGGAGCGAGTGTGAGGATCTCGACTTCGGTCGGGCAAATCCGCTCGTGCCCTAGCGAACTGACTTGAGGCGACCACTTTTTGTTTGGTTGGCAACAACTGGTCCTTCGTGAGTCGGATTGCCTCAGGTCAACTAGCTAGCGTCGGTGGTCCGGAAACGAAATGTCGCGATCCGGACTGAGATCGGATGCACGAAGATCGGAACGGGAGGAGGACGATACGCCGCGACAGGAAGATGGTCTACCACCGCGGCGCGGATCGTCACGCTCGAGTTCGGACGACAGCAGATCCAGGGATGAGCGCGGATCTCGCCGGGGTTCCTCTACTTCAACAGGGGACACGGTTCGTCGACTGCGGGCCAATATCCGATGGGAAAGGAGGCAGCGCAGGCTAATGGAAGAAAACCATCGCCTGAACCTGGAACTACAACAAGCACGGATGGACGCCTACTATCAAGTGCAGAGCCAGGATCAGCCAATGGCAGCACCTTGGAGTCCGGCACCAGCGATGACGCAGGATGCGGACTACGGAACGGTCGGACCGACCGGTTCACCTACATCACGGATGGCGCTCGGAGCGGTCGGACCGGCCGCTCCGCCGGTTTCTGCGGCGTCCTGGGAGGACGCATCACGGATGGCGCTCGGAGCGGTCGGACCGGCCGCCCCGCCTGTATCTACGGCGTCCTGGGAGGACGCATCACGGATGGCGCTCGGAGCGGTCGGACCGGCCGCCCCGCCTGTATCGGCGGTACTTTGGGAGGACGCATCACGGATGGCGCTCGGAGCGGTCGGACCGGCCGCTCCGCCTGAATCAAGGAGAGTGTGGAGCACCACGACACCGATTCAGCCGGTAGCCATGCTCGGAACAGCCGGACGGACCGGCCCGACCATGTCAACCATGATCTCCTGGGGGCCCGAGCCGGACGCGCGAACTAACGCCGGGCCCACGGGATTCCAGTCCGTCGCACCACTTGCTCCCGAAGGAGCCGCCGCCGGTGCAGCGGGCAACACAATCGACCTCACCCGGCCGAGCGCCGCGGGCGCGGCCAGTCCAAACGCCGCCGCCGAAGCATGGTCGTCACCACCACGTGCCGTCTGGGGATCGGCGGCAAGCGCCGCACCATACACCGCACCATACGCCATGCCATACGCCACTGCACATGCGACTCCAGATGAGGCCGCCAGACATCGCGGAACAAGCGATTGGGTGCACACACAGCCGATGAACGCATTTATGGCGCGCCAGTCAAGCGCCAGAGATCTGCCACCATTCAGCGGTGATGCCTTGGAATGGCCCACGTTCAAAGCTCAATACGACCAATCCACCGCGCTCTGCGACCTGAACCCAGCGGAAAACCTGATGCGCCTACAACGCGCCCTGAAGGGGAAAGCGCGCGAGACCGTGGCGGCATTGCTGATCGACCCCAACAACATACACGAAATAGTGACCACGCTGGAACGCTGGTACGGGCGGCCCGATACCATCATCAGCCATATGCTGGATCGAATCCAGCGGTACACCAAGCTGACGGAGACCGCCCCCACGGAAGCTATCGTGGACTACGCCGTGGCGGTCAGGAATGTCGTCGCCACGGTCGAGGCATTCGACACGAAACATCTGGTATCACCACGACTACTGGCGGAGATGGTCAGCAAGCTGCCAGCACACTTTAAGAGTATCTGGATGTTATCAAGAGTCGACCAGTCGCCGGACATCGCCGTGAAGGACTTCTCCACCTGGCTGACCAAAGTAACCGCGGTGGCGCCGAACGCAGGATGCCTGTCTATCAGCATCACAAACCACCCCACCCGCCGGAGCGGGCAGGTGCACCTCGCCATAGAGGCCGCGCCTGAGGAAGATTCAACAGAAAACGTGAACGCGAACCTGGATTCATCCGAAAATGGGCAGTGCCAGGAATGCCACTCGACTCGACACGGTCTCGCCGCGTGTCACGACTTCGCGCGAAAATCGGTCCCGGACCGATGGACGCTAGTAAAAATGTCGGAAGTGTGCTTCACGTGCCTCGGTCCGGGACACCGATCACAGCAGTGCCGGGGAAAGCGCTGCGGAGCAAGCGGATGTCGTAGACCACACCATCGCCTACTACATGGGGGGTCACGAACACAAGCACCGTCGGCGGCAGGCAACGCGGCCTCCGGTGCATCGTCGGGCAGATCCTGACTGAAGAACGATCAGCTGGCTTCCGTCGGTACAAGCCACGCGAGCCTCTCGGGAGGCCAGGAGGACCAAGTGTTGCTAAAGGTCCTCCCAGTGACAATTTCCGGCCCCCGGGGGCGGAAAAGACTCTACGCGTTACTCGATGAGGGATCCACGGTAACCCTCATCGAGGCGACAGTGGCCAGTGCCGTCGGGGCCAGGGGACCGGTACGTCAATTACGCATTCACGGCGCCAACGGAATGTGTTCCTCGGACGACCGGTCCCAGTCAGTGAATCTGACCATCCGCGGCGGCGGGGCCGAGTACCCGCTGCAAGCAAGCACGGTCCGCGGACTTGCTTTGCCCTCCCAATGGACAATGACGCATCAGGGAGGGAAACCGTGTGTGGGCCACGCCGAGGCCGTTGAAGTATCACCACAACTCCTAATCGGACAGGACCACGCCCATCTGATCGTGAGCCGCGAATGTACAATGACCCAAGGCCGGGGGGTCCTGTCCAGAACGGTCCTCGGGTGGACATCTCATGGAGCGACCACCTACCGCCCACACACAACCAGTGCGACCGTGCTAGCACTCGCCGCGGCTAGCGGTACCGCCGCCGACACGCGCCTGGAGGCGCTCGTGCGGGAGCATTACGCGGTGGATTCATTGGGAATCACGACCGCGACCCGCATCAACGCGTGCGTGGCCCGAGCCACCGCGGTGATGGAATCTACAACAAGGCGCCTCCCGACCGGACAATGGGAAACCGGGCTACTCTGGGCCAAAGAGGAAACAGTCCTTCCCGACAACCAACAGTGTGCCATCAACCGACTAATCAGCATCGAAAGGAAGATGGAGAAAGATCCGGCCTACGCCAGCGCCTACAGGGCAAAGATGGCTGAATACCTCGACAAGGGATATGCTCGTCCCCTGTCAGAGGATGAGGTGGCCCGTTTGGGGAGCCACCGCTGGTACTTGCCGCACTTCGCCGTCTTCAATCCCAACAAACCGGGGAAAATCAGGATTGTATTCGATGCGGCAAGCAAATGCCGGGGCGTCTCCCTGAATGACGCCCTGTTGACAGGCCCGGACCTACTATCATCACTGTTGGGCAACATCTTTCGGTTCCGGGAAGGACGGGTGGCTCTGGCAGCCGACGTCCGGGAAATGTTCCTGCGGGTGAAAATCAAGCCGCAGGATCAGTGCGCGCAGCTGTTTTGGTGGAAAAGGCCGGGCGAGGCCGCACCACGCACATACCAAATGACATCAATGGTATTCGGAGCGACTTGCTCGCCCAGCAGCGCGCAGTTTGTCAGAAATCGGATCGCCGACGCCAGCGCCACGGAATTCCCAGACGCCTCTGCCGCCGTCCAGGACAAGTTTTACATGGACGACTACCTCGACGCAATGGACACCCCGGAGCAGGCCATCGAGATGACCCGCAATGTGACCGAGGTGCTTCGTCGGGGCGGCATGCATCTGGCGAACTGGGCCTCCAATAGCCCAGAGGTCCTGAGCCACATCCCGCCGTCACTTCGTGCCGTGGAACCGGTGCGAATCATCAGTGAAGAAACAACTACTGAACGCGTGCTCGGCATAACGTGGGATCCAGCAGCAGACAAGTTCCTCTTTCAGTTCGTGAACTTGCCAGAACTGAAGGCCAAGGATCGCCCCACCAAGAGACAATTACTGAGCGCCGTAATGCGAATCTTCGACCCGGTGGGCTTTGTAGCTTGCCTACTAATCCGGTCGAAGATACTTCTACAACAAGTGTGGCGCTCAAAGGTCGGGTGGGATGACCCGATCCGTCCCGAGCACGCGGACAAATGGCAAGATTGGCACCGGCTCCTCCGCACGAGTCAGTGCGCCGTGCCACGCCAGAGCGTGGCGAGTCGGAGAAGCCGACCGACCCTGCACATCTTCTGCGACGCCTCAGAGCTAGCGTGCTGCACGGTCGCCTACTTTGTCGAGACAGGAGAGGGCGGCTCGGACGTAGCCTTCATCTCGGCAAAGTGTAAGGTGGCCCCGCTCAAGCCACTCTCTATACCACGGCTTGAGCTGCAGGCGGCTCTGATGGCGGCTCGCCTAGCCGCCGTCATAAAGACAGAGCACGTGTGCAGGGTTGAGAGGACGGTTTTGTGGACTGACTCGTCCACCGTCCTGGCGTGGATCCGGACCGACCCCAGGTCCTATTCCACATTTGTCGCCAACCGGCTCGGAGAAATAGACGAGCTGGTGGGGGCCGACGGCTGGAGATGGGTGCCTACAGCCCAAAATCCAGCGGACTTGGGGACCAGGGACGGAGAGCCCCCTGACTTGTCGACCGCCGGAAAGTGGTTCAGGGGCCCCGCATTCCTCAAGCAACCGGAAGCAGCATGGCCACGGGGGATTATCATCGAGGCAAGACCAGCAGCCGACGGGCAGGTACGAGCGGTGCGGATCCGGACAACAACCGGGGACTACACACGACCAGCTACCCGCATCATAGTTCTACCAACGAAGCCTCTCTGTGCACCGTCGTAGTACGGCCAAGCCGCACGGGGGGAGTGTTGCACACAGAGACTAGTGCCATGAAATACAATATTACATATTTGTTATTTTAAATTTGAAATGTTATTATTTACGTATAAATAATTATTATTTGTTTTACGCGGCGTGCCGCGGGATTGGGAACACAATAAACCTTTGCCCACCCGCCGGTACGCCGCCACTGTTGTTTGAATTTAGTATATTTAGTGCCGCGGACAACAGTAGAAATAAACAAATGTCGTAGTCCGCGGCACCCATACAAAATTATCCCGCCAGTGTTACATTTCCTATCAAAAGGCCCTTAGCGGGGCCCGCCACTGGCAAGAAACCCGCTTAGCGAACATTCCGAGATAACGAAGTCACAAAAAACGAAATAACTCGAAAGAAAACACTGGCCGGATAATTCTTGTTACGGGATATCACGGGCCGCGATATTTACTACAGAATTCGCTACCCGTGATATCCCTAATTGTTAATTTTAAGTATAAAATTTAATTATTTGTCTCCGGAAAACGGCTTCTGCCGCCTGTCAGGCCGCGACCGAAAAATGGCGCGATGTTGCGCTATCCGGCCGACAGGCGGCGCCGAACGCCGTGTCGCTTGGGGCGCGGTTAGGCATGTAAACGCGCCCTGATTGGCACGGTGGGTGGTTTTGGGGTGGCGTGCGCTGGTAACGGCGCACGTCCACTCATCTTGAATAAATAGAAGCGCACCGCAGTATGGAGCTCACTTCTCGTCAAACGTCTCGTCTCTACACAACAAGCTACATACTGCGGTGCACTGAATACACCTTAAGCAAGTGTTTCATTTTGCATCCCGCCTCATCCCTTGGAGCCTCGCCGTCCAGCAGTCTTCTGCCCCGACCCCTCGGTCCGGTACCGGCTTTCGTATCCGTGTCCACCGACGGTTTGGAGCGAGTGTGAGGATCTCGACTTCGGTCGGGCAAATCCGCTCGTGCCCTAGCGAACTGACTTGAGGCGACCACTTTTTGTTTGGTTGGCAACAAACACTAAATACTGACGTGAGACTACTGCCTCAAAAAAATAGATATTTTTAATTTGTATTATATAAATGACACCCAGCAGAGGACTAGCTTGAAAAGACCGAGCTTTCAAAATATTAAATTACGAGACTACTTTAAATAAAAATGGTTTAGAATCAAGTTTTAAAATGGAGTTTGGTATCACTTTTCTGTTGTAACTGTTTATTGAATGAACAAATGTGACAAGGAATAATGACCTCCCACAAGAAATAAATAGAATAAAATCAGAAAACGTTTGTTATTTAACTTAAAAATAAAACTGTAAAAAACACTCATACAACTAATCATTCTATAAGGGTGTAAAATTTGGTCTCACACTTAAGCGCCATAAAATGGGTCTTCGAAAATAAGGTCTTCTTACACAAGATTTACGGCCCTTTAGATGTTAACCTAACCGGAAAATTTAGGAGATTAAATAACATTAAAAATATATATATAATTTTTATATTACACACATAACTAAATTAATCATATTATTTTTTTATGTTTTGATATTTTGTGAACAGGATAAATTTGTATATCTTTGTATGATATGTAGGCGTTGTACGCGCTTCGGTTGCTAACCCTGGTTTTCAAAAATATGTGAGTATCTGCATTCCATTTTGTGTGCGTCAACCAAAAAACTTGCGGCGTCAGAGCCAATTGAGATGCCTTCGGTTACCAATCTATTACAGCGGTGAGCGCGAAATACAGATCGCATCTTGTTATTGGATTGGATCAAGTGACGGAGGCTAGCCAACCGGACCTCCGAAAATCCACGGAAGATTGAAAACAGCAAATTGCAGGCCAGGTGAAGCAGGCTAGTGGTTATTATCTGCATAATTTGGAATAGAATACTCTGTGAACATTACTAATAGAAAACCAGGACCTGACCTAGCTATCAACTGGTAATGAACTAAATCATTCAAAATATATTTAAATCAGTAATTCTGACACAAAGTATAAACTAAATTTATATAAAGTAATAACATAAATGTTACTTTTAAAATTATTACCTACCAGCCACGAGGTATTATTTTAAGTTGATATTAAATCGCAACATTGCACCGCGGGAAGGAATTTCTCTATGACACTTGCGGTTGACAGCTCGAGAGCGTGTGCGATAAGCTGCTCATGAAATTAATATCAAAAAATGTAATTTCATGTTTAGAAAAGGAAGGGTGAGAATAATATGAAATATTAGGCATCTATGTCACTCTGTACCATATTAGTCAAGAGTTTTTGTTATTTTGTTTGTGTATTTGCAGGATGTAAAACATCCCTTCCTGTCACGACGTCTGTGAGGCGTAATTTGGATGATAATACTAATTTCTTCGTGAAGTATTACTCACGAGCTAAGCATGATGGGAATACGAATGGGTTTCATCTGCTCAATCTATTTTACAACATGAAGATGCAAGGGTTTCTGCGCTACTTCAGGAACCACGCCAGGAAGCAGGTGACCTAGCCTTTATGACGTTGGCGATGCCAGGAGACACCGAGTATACTACGGGGTGACTCGGAACATAAAAAATTTAATTCAAATTATGAATTGCTCATGAAGAGCAAAGGTTCTTGTGTCTAATTGTTGTGAAGAAAATTCTTAGTTGTAAAATTTTGAAGAGGTAGAAAATTATAATAATTATTCTCACATTCTCACCTCTGATTTTTAAGCTTGTTGCTAATTTTGTTGAAGACGATTTGTTGCAAATCTTTTATTGAAATCACACCGACGTGATATTATTTTTGCGCTCGTAAAATTAACTAATATTTTCTTATTCTATCATGCTCCAATTTTATATGCAAAAGCTAATTAATTATAATGTTGCAAATCTCGATCTTATTCTATTATTTTTTACTTGAGAATGATTACTGATGTGGACAGGAGACGGTATAGTGAATTCTGTGCATCAGGACCACGCATCTCGTGCTTTCCCTTAAGCGAACCGGAGGACAAATCAGCACATTTGACAAGGTCTCTATATATAAAGTATATATATATATACAAATATTACTTTAATTAAGTTGCGTTGAACTACCGCAACGATACATATATGTGATAGATTTATAAATATTTTTTTAAAAAAAAGGGATCTGCAAAAAGTACAAAAATAATCACATAACTTTATAATCGCATAATTTACTTATAATTTTTTTTCTGTAGGTATTCATTGAAAGTGTTGCATAAACTTTATAAAATGATGCATTACTCAGTTTTTCCATAAGCTGGGGTAGAAAATCCGCCCCCAGTCGGATGTAGTGAGGAGGTAAATCTGCTATCGGTCGGCCAGAGGACGGTTTCTCACGCGATACCAGCATGATTTATGGCCACAGACGGGGGGACAAAAAAATATCAACCCTTAGAGATAACACGGCACTATCTGCTGTTGCGAGTAAATTTCTGTTAGTTTTATCGTAAAAAAATTTTACTTCTCTTTCCAACATTACTTTGAGATACTTCTATTCAAGATGAGATAATATATTTTTGGTGTACAATATTATAATTTGAAAAATATATAGTTTTTAAATTGACTTTGTACTACACACACACAATTTTTGAGTTAATTTCACTACTAGTTTCTGGAAAAGCAGTCTTTCCCATCTACAGATGTAAATTGAACATAATTAAATACAGTTGGCTACGGGGGCCGTAAGAGTGGAAGAGTCTTTATTGTTTCTTGGTAACAATTATAATAGCGATGAAGTATTTGAAAATGTAATATTGTTTATTAATGTTTTTTCCTAATTCAAATTTTTCTGGATTTCTATTATTTCAAGATTATTCATTATTCCCATATATGATACCGTGTGGAGTAATTTTAGATGGTGGCTGTCGAAAGAATTGTTGGTTTCAATGATTTGATTAGCGAATTCGCGTTAATGTTCTTTAATTCGCGTATTTAAATTTTTCGCGGTTTGGTCATATAAAACGGATGAGTAAGGAAAGAGTGGTAAGGTAGATATATGACGCAAGCGTTGATGGCACCAGAAATAGAAAACGTCCGCGGAAGACTTGGCACGACCTGGTAAACCAGATACTAGAGGATGATGCTGTTATAAACCTCAATAATCGGCGAGCTTGTATGAGAAGTTATGTGGGGCGAGAACTGTGTGTCGGAACAGAAGAGTGTGGGCACTAACTTCTCTGCCTACTCTCGCGGGCAGACGGCGTGATGGTAAGTTAGTTAGTTATACAGTATTATAGTTTATTTTTGTACGACAATCACCACGCGTTTTGTGGCATCTGTTAATAATATTTTTTTAAATTATGATGTATATCGCACTTTTTCAAAAAATCATTTCCATAAGTGAAAATAACTATTTTTAATTTAAAAAAACAAAGATAATTATAGAACTATAAACAGTTTATGTGTAAAGCGCCCTTGAGGTGAAAGTTTTTACGAAAATAGCGCTATACAAATTATCCATTATTATTATTATTATTAACCTTTACCTCAAGGGCGTTTTACAGCTAAGTATCAACAATGAGAATTCATGAAAAATTGAGTACTTTCACACAAACGATTAAACGCAGAGAACATCATAGTCTAAGCTTAAACTCGAGGCGCACAGCGCAAGCGGGTTGCCTGTGTCTGTGACGTCTACCCTCCCCTTTTGGGGGTGCATGATTTCTATAGCCTCTGTCTGGCTATCCTCTGAATCTAATGTGATAACGAGTCTCACGTCAAATTGTACAGGTATGACTCTGATACGATGATACCGGAACCAATTTATGATGGTATTAAGATGTTAATAACTGAATGGAATAAAAAAAACTTTTAAATGTAATATTGACCAATCGAAACGAGAGTAAATAAGTCTCAAAACGATTCGAGATAAGGTGTAAATAAAAAAAACACATTATATCATCCCAGGCTCTACTACCCGGTATGGGTTCCGACTCCTGGCCTCCTCAATAATACACTTCCACCGGTCCCTGTCCTTCCACGAATTGTTGACAAGAATGGACAAGAGGTTTTATTTTATTTACTCTCATTTTGGGTCTACCTATACACAATATTTAAAATTGTTAAAAGCAATTATAGAAAACCCTGACCACAGAAAGTTTGAACTTTACTGTATGAACGTACAATCGACGACACGGTAGTCATATTTCATTTTACTTGGAAAACAATTAGTTAAAAAATGTAAAAAAAATTATAATAAAAGTATTAAAAAAATTGATCCAATTTTTTTTTTTTTAAATACAGATCCGTACACGAAATACATGTCACACCAATATTCTTACTATTTTCAAACTAAGCTAATCGCTTATGCTATGAAAATAGGACTAACTTGCTGGAGTCCTAGAACGAGGCGCGAACCACCGACCACTGGATCACTAGGCCAGCGTCTTACATGTTTTCTCTGAATTGACAATAGATTAGATACAGTGTAAGACAATAATTTGAATAAGACTTGTTAAATTGATACAATAGCTTATTAAGACTTCAGTTATAAGTAGTTAATTTTAAGCTGCATAGAAAATGATCAAAGGAGTGAGGGCTTTCTTGTCTATTGCAAAAAGGAAAGAAAATGTAGAAAATTATAAAAATATATAAAGAGAGGAGATAAAAGTAAAAAACATATATATTTTTTATGTGTAACGGGATGGTGATGAGGAAGGAAAATGGGATAGGGGAATAAAATCTGCGTAATAAAAGTAAAATGAAGGCCATTAAGTTTTATATATTGTATTTTGATTTCATTGAGGATATATATTAATAATTAAACTGAACGACGATTGGTAAGTCGTCTTGAAGGTTCTCACTGAACTGGATGTGGGGACCACTTAAAATCCGAGCATGACAGCTACAGGACAGATAGTGACCTAGCACCAGCAAATCCGATCGTCCACGTCGTGATCCCGGACAATGCCTGTTCAAAGTGGCTGATGGAGAGAGATTGAAAGGTGGCACCTTTTTAAATCTTTTATTTTTTAAATTCTTCTAAAAATCTCATTTAAAAAACTGAAAGAATTTTTTGGATATCTTGAAATATGGCATGTATGTTCAGAGTTGCGTGTTTTAAACACGATCGGTTTATATCGTGTGACGTCACATCTTCAGAGTCGACAAGTCAGTACTCGACACTTCGTACTAATATTGTTAGTACTGGCCGGTACGTACGAGAGATGTGACGTCACCCGGTGGATAATGATAATCCGAGCGTTTATCTACAAGCCCAACTTTGAACGCCAATATCTTCGAAACTATTGCACATTTTGAAAAAATTCAAAAACTATGGTAATCTAGTTTTTTTATTATTTTCTTTACATACTATAAAAGCTCATATCTGACCTGCTACACTACCTCATTGGAGGAATTCATCCAAGGCCTGGCCCTCCAGTTGGATGTAAGGCCAAACAACGACACAATATCTAAAAGAGAATAGCCGGCCTGATATCAGAAAAACAACCTAGCAAAAAGATTTTTGTTTCCCATTGGGGGGATTGTGTTAGGGATAACCCGATTGCCACCCACCACCCCCTATGCTGTTCCTATACCAAAGTGAATTCCTGTCGGTTGCGGTCGGTCCAGTGTCTAAACTAAACTGTTATTTGTAATGTCCTGATCCCATGAGAGGAGTGCTGGTTTCATGCTACGGTGCCAAACTTCTTATTAATCTATTATGTGTTTCACTTGTCTGTTCAATAATTTGTTTTTTTATGTATTTTGTGGTTGGTGTATTCTTAGTTTGTAAGGTGACCATGCCACGTTGCATGGCAGAAATACCGCACTACAAAATGGCAGGTTGTCTTACAAAGTAAAAAATGCTAACCTGGCGGCGAATGAGTAAGGCCGATATAGGAGCTTTTGCTCATAAAACAGTCATGGGTAGCGGAGGGTCGCCATTCAATAACAAGCAGGAAAAATGCCACTATATCAAGAGGTGAAAGTTCAATGGCATTTTAGTGCCACCTGCACCACCATTCTTCCAAGAAGCTGATCATTAATCTCAAGTTAATGTACTGACCACTGTTTAATATTTTTTCCATAGATAGATCTTTTCTGTATATCTTTCTAATCCGTTCATTTAATTTCTATTGAAAATACCAATTACCAAATGCAATTTCACAACAAGAATGTGTTATCATTTAAAAAAATATTTATGCTGTTTTCGAGGTTTTTAATCAATTTGGCCATTCTATTATCACATGGTATAATATATAAAGATGTCCAGCGGAAAATTTTAAAGTTTAATATTAAATTTAAAAAAAAAAACAACAACTCTCATATTTTAATTATACAAAATGGGGTTTAACGATGCGGATTTTAGGTTTTATAAACAATATCGTCTAAATGACGTCCATTACTCTCAAGACACTCTTGCAATCGAACTCTTAAATTTGCAGACACGCGAGAGCAAAGCATTGGTTTAATGGCAGCAACTTCACGATAGATATTTTCTTGTAGGGCCTGAAATGTTCAAGGATTGTTGCTGTGAACTCTCGATTTAAGGTATCCCCACAAAAAAGTCGCATGGTGTAAGATCCGGTGACCGAAGTGCCCAAGATATGTCTCCGTACTTTCCTCTCAGCTTCTCAATTGAAAGTCTAGTTGTGTGTGGAGTGGCCCGTCTTGCTGTCTTGCTTAAATTGTGTTCTGTTGTTGAACCCGGGAAACAGCTGCAGTTGCGGTACCAAAAACTCGTCGATCATTCGTCAATACACGTCAGCAGTGACTGTCTCTAGCTATTTAAAAAAATAAGGGACAATTATCCCTCGGGCATAAATTGCACATCACACTCTCGTTTTTGGACAATGCAAACGTTTTTGATGGCATTCCATTGGGTTTTCGGGGCACCAGTATCTCATGTTCTGTTATTAATACAGCCATTGATATAAAAATGTGCTTCGTCAGTAAACAATATGTTTCCAAGCGTTCGTGCTGTTCCAAAACTTTCCAGCATCGATCTCGATAAGGTTTCACGTAAAGAATAGTCATTTTTGTTGAGAAACTGCACGATTTGCAATGTGTATGGATAAAATTGTAGTTTATTTTTCAAAATAACGTGCACTGTTGATTTTTTTATTCCAGTACAGGCTGCAATACTCCTTTATCAATTTACGCGGATTGCGCATAATTTCACATCGAACTTGAGCCACATGTTCTGGCGTCACTGCTGGCGTTGATGATCCCGGAAGAGTTTGGTTAACCATTGTCCTTTCTTGTCTGAACTTTTGAACCCAACATCAGATAAATTGCGTGCTCGGCCCATCACTTACTTGAGTACAAAAAGCGAGACGCGCACGAACCAATGAATGACCGCACTTTAAATATTGCTCAACCGCGAACGCGCGGTGCACTCTCGACCACTGACTCATTGCAACTGGCAAATCCGCAAATCACGCGCGTCGAACAATACCCCTCCCACTTACCTCACCCTGATGATTCACGAGTAATTACAATTTAATCTTGAAGTTTCTCCGCTGAACACCCTATACGTCTCTTTGAAGCTTCGCGAATTCTGGAATACGGTTCATATTTTAATAAGTACTCAAATTGCGGAAAATATATTTGACAACTTGCGGTTCTCAATCTGTTTGGCCAAATAACTTCCGCATCATCTGATCTCCAAATATAAAATAAAATAAGACACCTGGATGTCAAAATTTTGACAACAAATGAATTAGCTTTTTGTAATCATTATGGTCTTGAGTATAGAAACGACTGGATTCATTAGTCGAAAGCATTACAACATTTTTTCCTTTAACTTTTAGAAGCTCAATTTTTCGATAGAATAGTATAATTACAGTCTATCTATATTTGCCAGAATATTTTTTGAGTGGCTTTGCCTAAATTTTTAACAAAAAAATATTAATAGAAAATTAATAAATAAAATGCATCCAGATGTGTAATATTTAACACAAATATAATGATATTTTTTTATATATTATTAAATGTTAGACATGAACACTTATTTTTTTTTATAAACCTGAGTAAAAGGCAGCGCTTTTAGAAGATAATAAATGGATGATGACAGTACATCATCAATTAAATTCGCTTCGTGACACCAAGCATTAGTGAGTTTTTCAACAGTTTCTGGGATATATATTAAAAGCAAGAAAAGTCCCAGAAATCATAGAAGAAAAAAGTGTTCATGCTAAACGTAGTAAATAAACCCGCACCGAGAACGCTCTGGGAGAAAAGTCAAACACAGGCGAGCCAACAACCGTGACTATCTTTCTAACTGTGAATAATGGACGTCCGATTTGTCCATCAATGTCTCCCACTCTACCCCGTCACTTAGACGGGTAGACCCGTTTTACTAACGCACATAACCACAAAACGTAATGCCCGCGTGCCAAAAGAGATGTACGCTAAATATGTACACTGTCAGAAATTCTAGTTGAGTATTAAACATCTTGACGAGTTCGCAGTACTTAAATATTGTGTGTGTTTACGGGCGATTGCGAGGAGTATAAATGATGGATTTAGAGCCGTAGCGAGGGAGAGAGGCAGATGGCGGAAGACGGAAATCCGTACGAGTGATTTATAAGGCGGAAAATATGTGCATCAATGATGGGCTGGAGAGAGGGTGATTACAGTATGGGTGAAGAATGTGGAGATATTAATCAATTTTCTCATTTTGAAGGGTGTAAAAGTTAACATTTTTATACAGAATTTACTCCGAAATTAATGGAATAAAACAGTACTGTTTTGCAGTGTTTAAGACAAAATATTATATGTTTAATATTAGCAAAATCAACTTTGTGGTTTTAAATTTAATAATTTAGAATCATTAAAAATAAATAAAGCGTGTAAAATTAACCAATTATTATGAATAACCAACTAAATTATAATCATATTCTAAAAAAATTCTAATAATTTTGTAGTCAATTTCCACATGTTTCATCATCGTAACAATTTAAGTTAGACACTAGATTTATTTTTAAAATAGATTTTTTTTAATACCAATAATAAGTTTTTGGTTAGTTAAATCCTAAAGAAGAAAATGGTATTTTCTGAAACCGGCTGGTGTAATAATTAATTAAGTGGTTAAAAAAACAAAATCAAGTAATCAAAAAATAAATAGTATTTATCAAAATAACAGTAGTTTAAAAACACATTGAAAATGGCCTAACTTTCTAAACTGTATTCGTCTTTCGTATCTTAAGGAATCCCAGTTGGATATTCGATTTAATTAAGGGACTGAGACATCGAGATGCCACCAAGATATCAATAAGGTAAATTATTGTCGACATATCGCCATACTCCCAGCGAACATATATTGTACAATATAATATATATATGCACAGCTGCTGTGCGTAAACCTGAAGAGGTTAAAGTGCACAATTTTTATGGTAGCGAGAACCCAGGCCTTTAGGCTCAGTGGAGTTCACAACAATACGAGGGTTTCTCATGTTTGGCCTTCCCATTCTCCACCTGTCTTCTGGGGAACAAGGCGTGTTGCCGCCAGCCCACAAATTTTGCGATACGGTGACAAGAGTGACATTTAGGTTAATTATTAATCATACCTTTGTACAATGAAAGCTACACTGGCAGGGTGTAGATTAGTTTGTTTGAACTCAGAATCTGAAGTTCATTTTTAAATATGTGAAAAAGTTTTCATACCAAAGACATGTGATTCTGAAAATTCAGATAAGAACTATTAGTATCTCGTAGGAAATATATAGGTCACTCCAGCCTATTGTCGTTCTGTCACGTCTCGTGCAAAATTAACTTTTTGTTCTTCTCAAATACAATCATAATCTATTAAACCTGATGTATATGTAAGATAAGAATAAAACTATTTGTACTTATAATACTAAACTCAAAATGCAAAGTTTGAACTTTCGCAGTTCACAAAAGTCTGACGAATATTTAGCACACGTACCTATTAGATGTAAATTTTTATTACACGTACATATTAGAAATTTTAAATGAACTCTATAATACATAATTCATTTGGTCGTAATACGCTATTAAATAAGTTTTTTAAGTATACCTATATATTTTATCTTAAACGATATAATAATGACACCATTAAAAGGGGCAAAATTTACCAAAAAGCAAAAGCTAAAGCCAAAATGATACAAAAAGTTTAGTCCTCAGGAGTCTATTAAACTCGAGTACTTACTTTAGTGTATTACAATTTTACAGGAGGAAATACATAGTACCCAGTCTTATTTACTAAAGTAGCTTAGCTATCAACCGTTCTAGAGAATTCAGAGGCAGTAGTTGGTCGGTAATGCGAGTGAGGCTATTAAGAGTAAAGCTAATAAACAGACTCTTTAGAAAGATCTAAGGATATCTCGGTAAGTTTCATAAAATAAAAACCCCGACTCAAATTAGACGATAATACCTTTTCTTTCACGTAGCCACGTTCTTCCGTTCGTTCTATTACTTCGAAGGGATCTGAACAATTAGTGTCAATAAAATGTAAAAATCAGTTTTGACTGCGTTCCGGAATCAAAATATCGCACACCTAGATCAAAACAAAGAGAACCCAAAAAAACAATAATTTTGACTTATTATTGTATTCGGATACTGTCATATACTCAACAAACATAGCTCCAGTTCTTGAATAATGTCATTTTAGGATACATTTATGACCTAAAATGTTATCGATTTTCGAACCTATACGTTACACTTTTCAAATTAATACATCTATCGTTCCATTAATTTGTCGTCAATCCACTGTGTTGGTATAGCATAATCGGATAATGTACGTTCCCCGGATTGGAAGAGATCCAGGTTTAAATCCCGGTAGCAACGACAATATTTTTCGATAAAATTGATTTTACATGTACATCTTTCTAATTAATACATTTAATTTGTATTTAAAATATCACAGACCTATGTTCTGAATAATAACAACTTCACAATAAAAATGTGAATTATTTTTTTGTCTACTGAAAATGGTATTTTTGAATTGTCTTAGTTTTGATATAGTTGTGCGATATGTGTAGATCACTTTGCTGAAGCGGTTTGAAGAAAATCTTTCTGACAGATCATCTATAGTACCTTATTTTGTCTATGGTTATATTTGACAGTAAATAGAATTATTATTCGATCGGTATTCTGCAAACTGCTTAAATAAACATCTAGTCTAAAATTATACCATACTTATAAAGATGATACAATATATACGGGTATACTATTATTAATACAAATTAAATAGGAAAAGCTTCGGGTTCGTATCCTGGTAGCAACCGAATACTTTTCGATAGATTTTTTCTGTATATCTTTCTAATTGATTAATTTAATTTGCATTAATATTACAGAACTGTGTTCTGAACAAGTTGCAATCAAGATTAAAAAAATAGTATTATTATTATTATTATTATTGGCGATCGACCAAAATTCTCCACGCGATCGACCGATAGCTTGATCGACATCATGACATTCATCATATGATATATAATTAAGGAATTATTGTACATTAAGAAATTATAAATATGCAAAAAGAAGTGTCCACATGAATTAAATTGAATACATGCATCTACCACTCAAGACAGTTTCTACAATGATACAAACATGTTTTTCTCCATACTTGTCATTATTATTTATTTATTTAGACTTTATTGACATAGATATTTTTGTTGTAACAAAGGTGAATATATTATAATATAAAATGACAAACATAAGATACAATTATATTGCAATTAAATACTCGTAGTTTATTGTGTAGGATGGAGTAGACTCTACCTCTGATATATACAGCGTTGTCCCGGCTACTTTGCTAGACTAAAGTCTGTGTTAAAGTAGCCAGTTTTTTTCGTGCTGTTGTGGTGTTATTTAAGATAAAGATTCGACAGAAATAAAAATAGAGAAAAAAAATGTTGTAAAGCTAGTGAATTATTCTCTCTACCCGATTGGATCATATATTGGGTCCATATTTGTGTAATCTTATTGGAGTTGAATGATTTCCAGTTGGTACTGAGTGAGTTGTACAGTTTCGGAGCTAAGAACATGTAGAATCTTTGATAAAATGTCGTTGTTGCAATCGGAACTGGCGTGTAGATGTTCGTTGTTTGTCTTGTGTTGTGTCTATGATTTATTGCTTGGGGTGAGTTGTTGTTAGCATAGAAAAATTGTATGAGTCTCAACATAAAGATTTGTCTTATGTCTAGGACATTGTACTCTTTAAATATAAGATGTGATGGATATCTAAACATATCAATATTCTGTACCTCGAGAAACAAACTAAATTGATACCCTTAACTTGTCCTAGAATTTCTTCCTGTGCTAAGGGCAAGTATGTTTATTATGGCAACTATTATTATCATCATCCCATCCCTCTCAGATACATACATTAGGGAGGTTTCAGAATTGTGGTTGTAAGCTCAATTTATCGGTTTCCCTTATTCGTAGCAAGGGATCGCTGTTGTAGTCGAACGATGTTAAATGCCCAAAGGGTCTAAAGTCTAAAATTTGCATGGATTTCGGAGTATTCGATCGTTAACGTAGAAATTTCGTTATCAAGGTTCATGTAAACAGCTTACTAACACCTAAGAATTTATTTTTTTGCTTATATATTTAATTAATAAATATAAACATATCGCATTAATATATTCTAATTATACTAAAATACTAAGTTGTAAAGCGCTTGTGCTATTCCCACGCCAGACCAATGTCATCAAATGTGAACGTCATGAGTACTCATTCTTAACAAGACTTTGTAGAGAATTTAATGTGTATTTTTTATATATATTAAATATCTGTAATGTTGATATCGCCCGAAGTCAAAATGCAATGATATTTGTATAGGAATGTTGTGATTATCTGACGGCGTTAAAGGATATTATTATGTTGAGCTGGTCTTTCCATAAAAAATGGAAACGATTTCGACCACCATAAATGATACTTTTTTTTTCAAATTATTCTTACACACCTATTAAAATGAACTAGATATCACAGATCGCCAAATAAATAGACATGAACTAACGCAAATTTCTCATCCCAAAATTTTCATTTTTGTGGAACCCACGTGATCATTTTGAATTTTCGAAAAGTAAATACTTTTACTTTATATTATACCATAATCTATAGGATTTATGTTTCGTTGGATAAATGTGTGTAGAATGCCCCTCGTCCCACAAATAATGTTCTAACCCCCATCTCCTATATACGCACTTAATATCTGTGTACTAATTTTTATTCTAGGGTAACCTTTTTTGCGACTGTATTTCTATGACAAACGAGCATTGTACTAAATTTTCAATTGTGAAAAAATAATTAACTTATAATTATTATAATTGGCGTGAACGGAAAAAAATATACTCTTTTTGTCCAGAAATTTTAGGTCCTACAGTTTAAACTATAATACATCATTTTCTCAGTGTGTGAAGGAAAGTCATCAAAGAAAACATTATACTGCACCAACTTTATTTTATCATTACACTAAGCAGAGCTTCTTCCTGAATACAATTATTATCAGCAACGTGGGTAGGGTGTGATTACAAGTGCCTATCCGTCGACGTGTTCCGCCGTAAAAGCTCGAGAAAACACGGAAACTTGAGAACCGCCAACGAAGATACTAATCACGTCGGTCCTACTTACAAGAGCGTCTCTCTCGCCACAATATCGGCATGCTCTGAAAGTGACGTCATACACTTACACACGAGGTGTCGGGTTCATACTAGACTCCCACTCCGGGAGGAGGCTCTCGTCAGATTATCGTAATAGCTATCTCCAGCTGAACATTTTCTTTCACTAAGCCCTGTTGTATATTTATCCGTACATATGCAAAGCTTCAGTAGCTTACAGCGCCAGCTCATTACCTGTCTTACGAAATAGGTGTTTAGCTTCTCAGCTGATGTACAATGACAATACACTGAGATTCTGTGAAATAATTTGTAGTTATGGACCTATTAAATTTCCATATACGTTAGGATCTATTTACATTTTTTTTTAAACTGCACATATAATAAAGATTTAATGATTTAATTTTTATTGGAAACAACATTACTAGAAGATATTTTATATAAAATACAGATAGAAAACATGTCGCATCAAAACAGATTTCAAACTAAGCAAACAAGACTAACTTGGATAGCCGCAGGTGGGATTCGAACCCTATTCTATTAAGAATGTCGATTCACCATCACAACACTAATGAGTACACGAAACTTGTATGATTGCACCTTAATTAGAACACAATCTTATTTCATGTCAGTTGTGTTATCTGGACAAAATACAAACAATAGAATGCTGTCTGGATGAGGATTATCCTAAACAAATCTTTCCATTGAAGATCGATTTATTTATTTTGACCTGTTTTGAAAAAATTAAACACAGATTTTGGGTAGATGAAAATAATAAGATATTTTATAGTACTACCGGTTCAGTAAGCATATACATGCGTTATTTTATTTATTAATAAAAACGTTAGTACAAAAATAAAGTGATATTCTTGTAAATTGACATGACTGTCAAATAATACTTTTTTTTTCTTTCCTTCTATTGTCTCAGTTTGTATTCCTCTATTCCATAAATGTATATGTATTCTATAAATGCACCCTTTTTGTATTTATTGATAATTTTCAATACGCCCTGACGAAGCCTGAGCTAAGCGAAATCGGTTAGTTTCGTGGTTTTATACAAAGTGATGTTTTAAATATGAATTAAATATATTAATTATAAAGATATACATATAAAATCAATTTTATCGAAAAATATTGTTGTTGGGCCACCGGGATTCGAACCTGGATCTCTTTCCTAACCGGGGAAGGTGCTTTATCCAACTAAGCTACAGCGACATTATTTTTAGCGACAATTTTGTACAAAATTGTCGCTAAAAATAATGTCGCTGTAGCTTAGTTGGATAAAGCACCTTCCCCGGTTAGGAAAGAGATCCAGGTTCGAATCCCGGTGGCCCAACAACAATATTTTTCGATAAAATTGATTTTATATGTATATCTTTATAATTAATATATTTAATTCATATTTAAAATATCACAGACCGTCTGTTCTGAATAATTACAACTTCACAATAAGAATGTGTTCTCCTAAAAAAAAAAAAGTGATGTTTTATTTAATCTGCCGATGGATGCGGTCCGACGTTTCGGGCCACATTCAGTAGCCATCACGTTTACATCGTGTTGTTTATTAGTGCATAAGAGTACGTATAGCATACTATCCTCTCTATCTAAGAATATGAGAAAAGGCACACATATATATACTCAATATAATAGATTGATATTTTTTTTGGAAAAAAATATTAAAATACAAGAACACAGTTAAGAAAGAAATATTTTATAAATTCAGAGGAATTATATGGGGAAAATGTGACGTGTTTGAAATTTTGCTTAATTTTATATTAGTCTCGACAAAAAAAAAACACAGTCGGACGTAGACATTTAACAATGTTATATTAGTCAGTAAACTATTCTAATAAGAGAACAGGATATGTTTCCAGTCGGAAAGGGAATGCAAATAAATAAGAAGGCTCATAAATCAAAATGGCGCCACATATACATTATACAATTCGACGAAGCATTAACATAATAATGGATGTAGCCACAATGGACGCCAGTAGTAATCGCGCGGTAACCGTTTTGAGCAATATTGAGCAATATTGAGCAATATCCATGCGCATTGTACAAGTGACTGTACGCGTGCATAATACCTCTTTGCACGTTGGGAGCCGCGTAATACCCCGCCCCGGTCAAATGGCAGTAATTACTTAATGGCAGATTAAACGGGGAAAGTGTTCAGTGGGAAATGTAGGAATGTGTGTTAATTTGGAAATTAAATAATTGGCAACTTCTCGCACCCTTTTTACGCAATGGCTAGGCATTATCCTCACGTACTTACTTACTTACCATCATGCCAATTCTCCGCGGGGGTAAACAGAGAGGATAGAGCGCCACACTCTTCTGTCCTGACACACAATTCTCGCCTTATCCACATTCATATATCTTCTCATACAAGCTCGCCGATTGCTGAGGCTTCTAACGGAACCATCCTCTATTAACTGGTTTACCTGGTCGTGCCAAGTCTTACGCGGACGTCCTCTATTTCTGGTGCCATCAACACTTGCGTAATATATCTTTCTTACCATTCTCTCCTCATTCATTCGTTCCGTATGACCAAACCACCTAAGTGATCCTTTCTTAATCTCACTCACAATACTAACATCAGCTTTACATTCTTTCCTTATTTCTTCATTCTTTACGTTGTCATAAATAGATTTGCCACATATACGCCTAAGTGATCTCATTTCCACTACATTCAGTCTACTTTAGTTCATTTTCTGCCAGCTCCAGGCTTCACTTCCATACATCAGTGTCGATACCAGGATTCCATTGTGCACCGCTAGTCTTGCCTCGGTTGACAAATTCCCGTTAGATATAATTCCATTCAAAGCGCCGTTCACTTTATTTCCTGCAGTCACCCTCCTTTCCATATCATTCTCAACCTTTCCGTATCTATCAACCTACTTACTTAATACTTCCCAAATACACAAACTCAACTGCTTGTTCCAAACATTCATTACCTACAAGTATTTTGCATGGTGTCTTGCTTTCCTCCTTCTCGAATACCATCACTTTCGACTTGTTAACATTCATCACGAGGTCGCTATCCCTTGCATACATCGTACATTCTACTCACCAGATTCTGTAGTTCTTGTTCATTATTCGCCATTAATACTGCATCAACAGCATACAATCAAATCGCCCATTTTTGCTCCTACATTCCAGTTCTTTCATACATTTATACAAGTTGAACAGCCATGGAGGCACTAACCTAATAAAACTAAATAAACTAGTTTACCGTATGACAGTGTGACATTAATATTCTTGAAAAAGAGGTGAGTGCACTCCATGACTGTGCAAAACCATAAATCTAAATTACGTGTTTATTGGGTTGATGCATGGTTTCGTAGCATTTTTCTTTTCCAAAGCAAGAGTGCTTTGGTAATATTTTTTTGACATACGTATATCAATGTCATTTTAATATCATTGTATTTTTTTTATAGAATACATATTGAAGTTATCAATTTGTAGAAAGTGTTTGTGTTAATTAATAGATGAACAAAATAAAGTATAAAGTAAAAAAATATCATGTGTATAAATAATAATAAAAAATATTTTATTACTGAGAACACATTCTTATTGTGAAGTTGTAATTATTCAGAACATAGGTCTGTGATATTTTAAATACTAATTAAATGTATTAATTAGAAATATATACATATAAAATCAATTTTATCGAAACATATTGTTGTTGCTACCGGGATTCGAAACTGGATCTCTTTCCAAACCGAGGAAAGTTCATTATCCAACTATGCTACAGCGACAGTACTTTTGACGACCTATTTGTTACACTTTTCAAATTAATACGTCTATCGTCCATTATTTGAAAGCCAACTACTTTATTTTTACTCAAAGGTATTTGAGTTTCCATAAAAACAAAATTCGAATCCCGGTAGCGACAACATTGCATTTCGATAAAATTTATTTTTATAAACCTCGCATTTTCCGCTATTTCCAAGGTCGTAAATCAGTTGTATATCCTACCATTTTCCCAATCATTCGTGGTTCATCGGTAGTCACAATCAAAATTATCCAGAAGCTACGTGGACCGTGACAGCGACACGCTGAACAAAAAAGTTAATCAAATTCTGCAAGATCCATTAAAAAAGATTACTTTATTTATTAAACGCTGACATATAACTACATAATGTATGTATCTGCTTGGGATTACCCCTCGGAGCAAGGTGTAGTAGGGTAGGTATGCCGCCACGAGGGTATTACACAAATCGACGAACATAATATAATGGATGTTTCCCTAATGGCGTGCCTGTAGTAATCATTTTGAACCAAGTACAGCATATAAAAAGCAAAATTCTGCTACGTAGTCTCTCTTGTAGAAGAGATCCACAATTTATTCCTTAAATTGTGCAAAAAAATTCAGATACGGTAATACAATTACTAAAACATAATGTAATCCATTAACTTTTTACCGGAATGTATGGGATAATTAGTTTAATCCTAATAAGAAACATTCCGAATTGTTAACGAGCTTTTAAGTGCTGAAGTCGAATGGTTTATAAATACATATATTTAATTGCTACCCCGAAAAGCGCGCCATGCCCTTGATAATTTCAGGAGCTGTGGGTACTATTTATACCCCCCCAAAGGCAGAACTAGTAATTTACAGTTGATGGCCTACGACAGCGATGGCGAATTTACAGTTGATGGCCTACGACAGCGATGGCGAATTTACCGTTGATAGTCTAGGACACGCGTGTCACAAAATGACGCGCGGAACGTTGTTGGTGACACGCTGACAAGAATCGAATTCCGTTTCCAAAATTAGAAAATAAATGAATTCAATTTGAAAATAGTTTCGGCTGGCAAAACAAATGCTCATAGGTATTTACGCCCTTTTTAGTCACGAGTTGAAGAGTGTGATTAATATACGTTATAATGAATAAAACATGATACTTAATACATTTAATTAAATTAAGAAATTATCGAGTTAACATTAATACATTTACGTACAATTATCGTCGATAAATTTAAATTATTTGAATAAAAGTGTGTTTTCATAGAAATTAATGAAAACAAATTTTTACTGTTCTAGAACATAGTTTTAAAACAAATTAGACGAATTAATTAGAAAGATATAGGTACAGAAAAAAATCTATATATCGAAAAATATTTTTATTTTTATTTTTTATCTTTGTTTAATTAACCACTAAAATGAGTTTAAATACATATAAAAAAATTAAAAAAATAAGAAAAAAATAAAAAAAAATAAAAAAAAAAAAAAAATTTCTTTTAAAAATAGATTTTTTTTAAAATAGATTCTGTCAAAGAAACAATGTATGTTTTAGTTAGTTATGACATCCTGAAGAAGAAAATGGTATTTTTCGAAACCGGTAGATGTATTTAAACTCATTTTAGTGGTTAATTAAACAAAGATAAAAAATAAAAATATGAATCTTAACCACAAAGATAACATTGCTTATTTTAAAAGTACGAAAAATATTTAGTTGCCATCGTAATACTAACTCAGAACTTTTTATTGCCGGGGAACTGGGTTTACCATATAAGATATAATTATAAACTATGAATAAATAAATTATTATCAGAAATATCTTATTGAAATATAAAAATCTTATTGAAGTGTATTCATATTATCTTCTTTTGTTGTTTATCCGGTTATCGAACGTTAGCAATCATGTTGGCGATCCATATTTTGTTTTAAAACAGTTGGACTGTGGACTTCCCGAACCATTGCCTTACACTTTTCAGCCAGCATGTCCTTCATCTTCCAGGGTCTCATTCGCTTGCAATTTGCGGGATCTGGTAATTTTCTGGATGTCTCATGATACGGCCAAAATATTTTAGTTTACGGGTTATTAAAATTTTTAAAACCAATTATACTTTTAATCTGATAAAACCATCACCATCATTAATGGTAGGTTTTGGCTTCCTCGAGAATTTTTTTTTCTATTGATCCCTATTAAGATCCATCTCTCTCCTTACAAATATGTTTCTGTACAAAATTGTTAATAACCTAGACAACAGCACACTAAACTCTACAGTAAACCTTCATGCAAATACCAGATCATTAGGACAGCGTAAAACATTCAGACTAGATGCCTACCAAGGCAATATTGTTTTATGTTAATGTATTAAGGATATTTTTTCCTTTCACATCTGGATCGTCACATTATTATTTGTAACCCTATCAGTACAGCTTATTTTTAGAAGGCGTCTGTAGATCCACAACTCTGTCTGTGATTCCATTCCAAAAGTACAAAGATTACATAGCATTGAATCATTCTCATTCGCAAATTTAGGTTTAGATCAGGAACAATGTCATATAGAGTGAGTCCGAACTGATTGAATTTCCATAGAAAAGACCCATTTTCCGTTTAATCTGCATCCCAAGTAGACTATTTTATTTCCTCTTTCCAATCTTATTCCATGTGTGTGCAGCCCGCCATCACCCGTTTCATTTCGTTTTCTAATGATTGTCTTATTTGTGTTTAGATGAAGACCATATGCTTCGCTTGCAGTAACCACAGTACTTGAAGATCTTCAATGTAGTCCGCTGGAATCAGAGTATCGTCTGCGTAACGAATGTTAATAATATTTTATAAATATTGTATTATTCTTGCTGATAAAATTGAAAATAATCCTAAATGTATAATTTTATAATACAGAGTGTACACAATATTTTATGAGTGGACCTGACTAAATTACGAATCGAAAATGTTTAAGGAATATGTGCAAATTCTGCATCGTTATGGAAAATATCCATTATTAATCTACATAATATATATCTATCCTAACAAAAAATAGTCTGGTCGCTCTAAATTCGATGAATTTTATTTTTTTCTATTCAATATATAATTTGGAATCAATAAAATATTTCAATTAATCGAAATAATTGCATAAATTATTTTAAATGCTTATGTTTCTGATATGATTGATATTAGGCACACATTCGAATTGTAATTTAGTCAGGTATCCACCCATAAAATATTGTGGACTAGGACTATTACACTCTGTACATATATTTTTCATATTATTATGTAATTTAGGCTATATTTTGACAAGCTTGTGGAAAAAAGATCGCCATATCTGGTCTAGTACAGCGTCTAGGTTCTAAGTACTTAGTTAGGCGATTTCACTGCAGCCATACTTTAATCTCTAAAACTCAATATACAGTACTGTTCTCTGATTTTGTAATTTAATAATTTGTATAAAAATACGTTGACAAGCATTTTGTCTACCGTGCCGTCGGTAGATGTTAATTTATTCGACTTTTTTTTTGAGAAAACACCTATTTAAAAATAAAGACTTGCAAACAAAATACATTATATAATTTTTAAAGTGTAAATATTAACATTACCAGCAATAAAAAGCAAATACATTTGAAGGAATGCGGAAAACAAAATCCAAAAATATGTAAATTATTTGTTTCTGAAAAGTTTTATGAGTTTAACCCGGAATAAAAACGAAGCAGAAAAGTATTTAACTGACTATTCGCAAAATAAGAATACATTTTGTTTTTTAAGACGGTTTCTTTTCCGTGTATAATTAGGGTAGCAGATAGAAGAATCAGTAGGGGAGGTTCAACTAAATCCGAATATAAAAGTGATTGAGAAAACAATATTGTATTCACACTTAGTTCTAATAGCACGCGAAAAGCATAGCTAAAATTCTAGAATTTAATAGGGATATATTATTATTTACTTAACAAAATAAAATCAAAAACATAACGTTTTCTTTATCTTTGGATATTATTACACTCTTAATACTTAAAACTATGTTTTATTATTAACTTTCAAATATATAATATAAGAATATGAGGTTAGTAATATATTATGAGATCAAAAATATGAATGCAGAGTTTGTCATTGTCGCTACTGCAATTAACGCAGATGTACATAAGTCAGGCCAACATTCGGCGCACATTTAGTGCGGAACCCGTTGTTTGCAAGCCTCGACACTGGATCTAGTTTTCTCCAGGTAGGCTCTCAGAATAAGTTTCGTAACAAACAAACCACTTTCAGATTTTAATTTTGAAATTTATCTTGTTCTTTTAACATTTGTGTGTTGGTCCATTACAAATTTTGCTGCGTGACTTAGCTATTGACTCGTAGTGTGAAGTTTCTCTCTTATATCTCCGCATCCTAAAATGAAATGCGAAACAAAAATTTAACGGGGCAAGTTGAGCAAGCTTGCCCAATAAGCCATTATTATAAGACTTAGAACTGAACAGCTATTTATAATCGAAAGTATAATAAATACGTAATGTATCAACACTTACGTGATTGTAGATGGCTGTTTTTGTATGAGTCAAGGAGAAAAATAACGACCAACTTTTTTTTTTAGTCACAAAATAAACAAAAAATCCTCGCATCTCACTCGATCGTCGTACGGCGACTGGCGGTTGCACAATGGGTTCCCATTCCTCGATCCCCTCTTTCCATCATTTGCAGTGTTGTCGTGAGACGTGTAGTTTTCAATTGCCCAACTTGCCCCTATGCTCAATTAACCCCGCCCTACCCTATTCAATATTTTAAGTGATAAGTGATTTATGTGATCTAGAAGTCTCTACCTCGTCTAATAACCAAGTGATCGGTTCGTGTCTCATCCCAGAGGGCCAATAAGTCATATTTTTCATAATATACGGGCTAAGCTCAGATTAGAAATATATATGAGTAGTGATGTGGCATGTCTAACAAGTACGTCTATACATTTTTTTAAAGAAAAGACAAAAATGGGTTTTGTACGAGGCGCGTTTAATAAATAAGTACCGTTGCCGGATATTCTGGATGTAGCGCTACAGTTACAATGTTGCGACCAACCAACGTTAGAGACATTCACATAGTGTGATTATCTTATAGTAAGTGGTTTAAATGTTCAAGACAATAGATCAGCCCGCTAACTGTGACATACTGTCCGTGATTCGTTTATTTAATGCACGAAACATGAAACCAGCTGTTCTGTTTTGTCCTGATTTAGCGCCAAGTGATTTTTATATTTTCCTCCATCTGAAGCGGTTCCTTGGTGGCAAGCGTTTTGATGACGATGATGAACTCAAAGACGGAGTACAGACATGGTTTTCATCCCAGGCGGCGTCGTTCTATGACGAAGGTATACAAAAATTGGTGCCCCGTTATGACAAGTGTCTTAATAATGGTGGCGACCATGTTGAGAAGTTGTTTAAGGTGTGTATCGCCCGAAGAAAGTAAAGTATTGTAAAAATTACGTTGTGTTTCTTAAAAAATAATTCCGGTATTTAAAAAAGCCGCCACATTTGTATACCGGTGAAAAATCTAATCGCATTATTATTATAACGTAACATAGTTTTATTTATGAACACTGTATAATAAAATGTTTATAATAATTGTGAACATTTTATTTCCCCAATATACTTTTTAATAATTACTTAGTTAAATAATTAACAGTATAAAATTGTACAAAAAAAAAAAAAGAATAAATCTGCTGCGAAACCGGTCAGAATTAAAATATCAATACAAGTTTTTTTTTGTAATTTAATAGCAACTTTTTGAATATTTATGCAACTTTTGGCCGGTTTCAGTTAAAAGTGAAACCCTGGCTAGACGAATGACAAGGATTGGACATATTCAAGCTTGTCATTTTTAGGGTGATATCATCGATACTTATTTATACTGTTGCCGTGTGATGGCGGTCGTTAAGGGGAGAGGGGGTCGTCGGCGGTGAGGCCCGATGACAGGGGCTCACTCTCTTACATGTCAAGAGTTGATCGGGTAAACGCCATGTGAGAATCCAATAATGTTATCCGCATAACTAACCATCACATATTTCCAATAAAATTCTATATATACCTGTTTTTTTTTTAATCTGAAAATACGAGGGCCGTCCGAAAAGTAGTACCCGTTTTAGAATTAAAAAATAAGTAACAAATAATTTTTAACAAAACTTTTTATCAACAAATCTTAAACTACCTTTGTACATAGTCACCATGCATATTTGAACATTTGCCATAACATGTGAAGCGTTTTAGTATTCCAGCATCATATTCCTCTACCGCCAGTCCATTGAATAAAGTATTCACCTCTTTTTTCAGTTCTGCATCACTTTGAAATTACTTTAGTCTTGTAGAGAGATGAAAATCTGTAGGAGCCACGTCCAGGCTGTAGGGTGGATGGTTGAAAATTTATCATTTGAAATGTTGGAGAAGTTGTGTTTCCTCAGCAGTATGAGGCTTGGCACTGTCGTGAAGAGAATAAAGCCCCTAGAGAACAGACTTCGCCGTCGATTTTGAATTGCCCGCCGTAATTTCTTCAACGTGTCACAATATTAATCAGCATTGGTAGTGTAGTGGTTAGTACACCTTGTCGATCCCAGAAAACGGTTGCCTTCACAAGTGGCGAGATTTTTAAATGTTTTACACATTTTAAACAATCACAAAAACAATAAAAACAATCACAGCCCTACGAGACTTCCCACATAGCGAGCCGACAGTCAACTAAAGTCGTTTCACCTTGAGCGGCAGCTACTCGCGTCACTAAATTTATTTATTTTATCAAATTTTTGAAAGTTGTATATTTGTTAGTATGTGAACTCGCTTCATGTACTACTACACTACAGTACAGGTCGTAAGCCCTGTAATTACCCCATACTTCCATATATATTTTTCATTGAATATAATAAAAAAATAGCTTTGGCTCTATGAGACATCTGATATTTGTTTTAAATTTTTCACTGTATTATTTTCAAGTCATGACGTATTGTAATCATTGTATAATTAAGTAAGAATAGTATATATATATATCCCCTGAAAAATGTCTATATTCCACTTAAATAAATGATTACGATATATGTACCTGCGATATCATAAACTCAATATGACGATTATTCCTATGTAAATAGAAGCATGTTGTTACAAACATGGAACGGTGCTCATATTAAAATACCAATTCTCCTATGTTTATTATTTCAATTTGAGATTGCGACTAAATTAAAATCAAGCAACCATCCTACTTTTATCGCAGAAACATAAATAAACAGCGATCGTTTGTAAAAACGAGAGAGCATTTGAATAAATTATTTGGCAGAGTTGCAGAAAGAAAAGTCAACATCGCAATGCGAACAATAAGATACACCCACTGTGTGCATCTGCATACTGGGATGAATAACTCATCCACGGCATCCCGGACAGCCGCTTTGCAAGTTATGATTAATAAATGCTTTGTGAAGTCTCAGCGGGCAATGTTTCTCGACGGGACGGTCAGCGTTCGACTTTGTGGCAACCGGTACCGAGAGATTGTGAGGTTTTAATGAAATTAAAGAGCGTAAGGAGCGGGAGGAAGGAAGAATAGTTGCGATGGAACAATGAGCCCGAATAAACAGAAGGGAGTAGAAAAGGAACAAACAACAAAGACAGCATAATATATATACTATATTTTCGTAGAAAGCAATCACTTTGTGGTTTGACATATTATTTATATATGTCTTTTTTTTCCGCATTTAATTTTATATTCTAACTCCATCTTTGTGTATATATAAGTGCACTCTTTTTGTATTTATAGTTAGCTTTAAATACGCCCTGATGAAGCATGAGCTAAGCGAAACCGGTTGGCGTTTAATAAAATTCGTGATTTTATACAAAATTAGTTTTATTTAATGTAATCATAACTGCTGGAATTTCAGCAACAAAAGTATTCGTAACAAATAAGAAGTATGACTGAAATTACTAATCGTCACTCCGTTTCCAGATAATAAAACGTCACACTCGTCCGTCCAGGTAAAGCGTGCACGCCACATTTCACATATCTTTCAATCTTTCTAATCCAGTGTGAATTTCATACGACATAAACCTTGAGAATTATTTTTTTAGCAAGTAGGTACTCGACGCGTTTTGATTCTGTTTATTTTTTATTGTGTACTGAACCACATTTGACAACATTTTTTTGTTCCGCTGGCATCGCCGCGTAACATACCTAAAACAAATGTCACATTGCTTCACACCGCGATCGCCATTGTTTTTATATTATTTATGATTATACCTAGAGAAATGTGTATAAGCTTTCAGACGATATAAAAAAAAACAATGTTAAAATCATTTCTACATGTCAATGTCAATCCAACGTAGTTTCAAACCAACAGAGGTCGTCGGTGGGTGTGATACAAGAATCTTTTTTAGTTGATGAGTTACTATTACTTTAGATATTTAATGATTCTGTCATTATTTTAATATATGAGTCTAATACATTACATATACTTTAAAATCAACATCATCACCGTCACTGAAGAAAAATAGTAAATAACACCTAAATTAAATAGTCGGGTGACGACCTATTCAAGCGGACCGGTGGTAGAATCCTCAAAAAAAATACTCAGTTATGTACCGATATATTACAAGGTTTGGTGTATTAAAAAAAAATCACGTTACACCATAAATTAACTGCCATGTCAGTTAATGATTTATCATTAAATCAATTTTATTTTATTTTAATTGAATAGTTTATCAACCGGCCCCTCGATGACTGTTACAGGTAGTCCCACAAACACATATTAAACCACAATGTAAATATAAAACAAACAAAAGCTAATATTAAAGAAAAACCATTATTGGCACAAAAGAACCAAGTTGAGGTAAAATATCTAAAAAGAACACTAAAATAATAAAAATAAAAAGTAAGTCAAAATGATGTATGAATGCGGACAAGGCGAGAATTGTGTGTCAGGACAGAAGTGGCGTTATATCCTTTCTGCCTACCCCCTCAAAGCAACGGCGTAAGTATTACTCATAAGAGCGTGTACATAAATTAGATCTCTCATAAAAATTCGTTTCGAAAATGCACAAAAGATAGTAGAGAAACAAGCCATGAATCATTACCTTATATATTTTGTACGTAGCGTAGAATAACTAACACATACGGCATATACCGATCTTTAACGATAAATCTGCAAGATAAGAGATCAGAGTCTCATCCGCGAACACAGCGTTACAACTAAGGAGAAAAATGTTATATAATTTTTTCAATATCAACAAAATAAATAGGTATATAATGCAAGATAATCAAACACAATATATATTTAAACTCTTGTTGAAAAGGTCGACACAGATAAATACAAGTAAAATAATAATTGTGATATTGTTCAACTCTTCAGTACCAATCTATAAAAAGGCCACAGAATTTAATTAATCATTCGAAATCATTTATTTAATAATTAATCACTAATCAATTTCAGAGCTTGTCGTGTTCCCGTCCAACCGTGTATTTGTAAATATAATATTAATTTATAAAATCATAAACCGAAAATTTCCGGTAATTAACCTCGGTGATTAAATTACGAAAATTTTGCGTACCGAAAAGCAAATTTTGAATAGAAAAATGACACGATCACAAATCATTAGCTCCGAATAATCAAAGTCCGCGATTCGACAAAGGAACGCCCACTAAACATTAAAGTTGGAATCGGGAGGACGATAAAGTTGTAAAATCGAGATGGGGGCAAAACTCCTCGGGCCGATCATTGCCGCGGAAAATATGTAAAGGCGAGAGAATACGGTTACCCCAATCTCGCGGCGCAATCCCGGACTTGGCATTTTTATAAAACCTAATTTCTAGAGAAATCACGTTCCGGCACCGGCTCGCCCCCGAGAGGGGTGAAGCGATATTAGTAAAACGAAGGTGCTAAGCAAATACAATTTCGCACGAAGAATCAACATCACGGCCAAACGGCCTTCGGGGATGTTTTTATTGGCCGTACGGTTAGCGGCCCTTGTTATATTTAGGATACCCACCCGCGGGAGGAACACGTCTCGAGAACATCGTTCAATGGAAATAATGATCCTTCAGCCGAGCAAAGTGTTTGCCTGGCATAAACAAACTAATATAAATAGAAAATTACTCAGCCACTTGATCTGATCCAGGTACGCTATCGAGAAGCGTTGTTATTTCGAGAGGTTCATCAACAGAAATAGAGAAATATACCTAATTCACAAACTACTACATCAAAACATATCTATTCATTAAAACTAATTTAAATCAATAATTAGAAAAATACCTATACCTACTGAAAAGATCTATCTATCTATATCCCGGTAGCAAACAAATATTTATTCGATAGCTTATTTCTGTATATATTTCTAATGATTCATTCCATTTGTTTTAAATATCACAGAACTAGGTATTTTCTAAAGTTGCAACTTCACAATAAAAATGTATCTTCACTGAAAATATGTATTAATTCTTTTGAAATTTCTTTAATTGCGTGATTTGAATTTTCTTTCAGATCCCATGAGCGAGTCAACACGAAAAATTTTGCATTTTTTGATTACACTAACTTTCTGATATTACAGGGATGGGATTCAACACGATTTGCAATGACATCATTTATTTGATATCATTCTACTCTTTATGTACAACGCTTTTTAATTTTTCATTCGAAATCTACACCTTTTAAGCCCAACCATACCCTACATATGGTATCCCCGATGTCAAACACGTTAAAACATTAAAAAATAGAACTGCACTAATGGAAATAATGTCGCTTCAATGCCAATGTTATTTTTAAATAAACTTCTTTCTGAAGTGTTCGTGCAATGTTTGAACTAACTCAGTGGTTTCCCGGGATGAGGTTTGTACCAAATGAATAATTTCGAGCTCAAACAAGCACGTCTTACTTAGAAAAATCGCTATTGCTTAATTTTATTTTATATTAGCCAAAAAAGTGCAACCAAAAATGAAAAAACGTATATAAAAAAAATTGCTTCAGTAAAAAATCGTAGCACAGTAGTGTTTTCTATTCTAACTCTCACCTCGTCTATATTTGTACATTTTTTCATGTACGCTAATTATGTGCGATTGTAATTAATTAATCGACATAGCCTTCCTAATATTTAAATAATAACAAAAAACACTTTATTCTAACTATTTTATTAAGGAGAACACATTCTTATTGTGAAGTTGTAATTATTCAGAACATAGGTCTGTGATATTTTAAATACTAATTAAATGTATTAATTACAAAGATATACATACAAAATCAAACTAAACCGGGGAAGGTACATTATTCAACTATGCTAAAGCGACAGTACTTTTGAGGACAAATTTTCGAACCTACTCGTATATATTACACTTTTCAAATTAATTCATCTATCGTTCCATTATTGGAAAGCCATTTACTTTATTTGGAAAGAGATTCTGGTTCGAATCCCGGTAGCGCAACAACAATATTTTTCGATAAAATTGATTTTATATGTATATCTTTCTAATTAATAAATTTAATTAGTATTTAAATTACAATTTATTGATAAATCAACATGTTTCGAGACCTATGGTATCTTCTTCAGGAAACAATTAAAAATGCAAGCATAGATAAAAACAAAACTATGAAAGTATAAGTGGTGGGTAACTAAGTAGGAACTACTGTGAAAATAAATTTAAAAGGTGACTATTTGCAAAAAGGATTTGGTTATTATTGGTGGTTCAAACAAAGGTCGCAAAGTAATTTTGCTAATATTGAAGAAGTTTTCCAACATTTCATTATTATATATTATTATTTAATATCGTTTAACGGGTTGAACTGCTTTTCACAAAAATAATAATTTATTTCTTTTAAAATTATCCTCGCATTTGCTGCTCGTGCACACTTGAAAAGTTAAAATGCGGAAAGTATGTGAAATTTATTTCAGCGATACGGGTTAGGTATGCTAATACGTAGGAAATAAATTTCATTTAAAAACGTTAATCCTCGCGTGTATTGTGGTGTGTTTTTCCCGTTCCCTCGTTCAGCGTGTGCTTTGACTCTGCTCCTGACGGCCAGCATTCCGCTCTTTGAATAATAAACACACTTGTTCGCAGTCCAAAGGATGGACTCTAAACGGTTTGTAAAATACATTTTTTGTGTCCGATGCACACAAGGGGCTCAGCTACGAGGGTACAGAGTTTTGTATTCCCGGAATCGACAAGCAGGTACAAATTTATAATAACGGACTTAAAAAATCTCAAACGTATCGAATACACAATTAGTCAACAATCGGAAATACATACCAATTACTAAATCCACAGTATCACATTTCTTTTAAATTCGGAGACCAGAAAGAAATAATATACTACAGACCTATATCACTTACATGTAATACAGCAAAAATCTTCGGAAAAAATGCTTAAAACTCAACTTATTATCCCGAGTAAAAATATTATTTTTTCAATAAATAAAAAGTTGCTTTGTGGCAACATTTTATATTAGTAATAAGAAAACACTTTGTTTATTATACCACTGTTTATAAGTTTATAAAAATATCCTTAGTTGACAGCAATTTGGATTTATGGACAATTTAAGTAACAATTCATAGTGCAAATGCCAAACTAACATGCATTGAAAATATTTGTTGATCTACCAATAAGCATTTGAAAGATTTATATCAAATTCTAAACATATCACTATCATATATAAGCGTGAACTACATCGAGTGCAATATGGAATTGATAAAATCGAGTCGTCACAGGATTTACAATAAAACAAGGAAAAATATTTAAAATCAACGTCATAAAAATCTGGGTTATTAATTGATGTTCAAAGTTGCATTCTTGTAGAAGTCCAGGAAGGCTATAAAAGACAACATTAACAAAAACCAGTGGTAACTATAGTTTTAAATAGAAAGATTTTTTTCGTATTACTTTGTAAATGTTATAACTTGTTCTAACTTTCAATCTAATAAATTGTTATTAAAGAGAACACATTCTTATTATGAAGTTGTAATTATTCAGAGCAGACGGTCTGTGATGTTTTAAATACTGCAACTTACAACTTAACAACTTCACAATAAGAATTTTTTTTTTAAATAATTGTTGTTTTTTTAAAAATAGATTCTAGCAAAGAAACAATAATATATCTTTTAGTTAGTGAAAATGATATTCTTCGAAACCGGTAGATGTATTTAAACTCAATAAGTGGTTAATAAAATAATGTTAAAAAATAAAAATTAGAATTTTAACCACAAAGTTAATTTTGCTAATTTCAAAAGTCATATTTTTATTGTTGGTTTTATCATTTATTGGCTACAACGCTATTGAATCTGAGCACATCGTAAATGACGAAACATTAAAAATAATAATAATCAACATGTTTTTTGAAGATAACGCAAACGGATTGACGGTATTTGAGAATAAGCGCGATAAACAATTAACAAAATTCGCTACTTTTCATTATATTCTTACCTATCCGCAATATGACACAGGTAAGTTACAAAATAAAACAGATGCAACCGGGCGAGCTTTTTTCACCAATCTCTAATACTTCGTGACATATTCCGTAATTATTATTTACTCCTCTGTGCCCTCCGGACGCCATACACCTGTAGTATTTAAATCAAGATCAGGTACACTGGCCCAGTTGCACAGGTGCACAATTCAAAGTAGACGAAATCTCAACAATATACCAACAATACAATAGTTTATAGCTACATTTTGAGTCTAGCCAACGTTTTGTATCTGAATTGTGTATGTGCTCCGCTCTTAGTTTACCTTAGTTATTTTGATCGGTTGTTCAACTTACCATAAAATTACTTAACGATGGTTACAATTTACAGTTACGACTGAAAGCATAGATATTCGAGATATTTGAATAGATATACAGTATTTAAAACCATTTTACTGTTCAGAATTTCCGAAATCAGATCTAACTGTCCGCTTTTTTGTCCATCCTTCTACGAATCCCATACAAATGTTGTCAAATAAAAGTTTGATAAGATTTTTAGTCACATTTTTTATTTATTTACTTAATATCTATGCAAACTTATTTTGTAACATACTCATCTCGATACCATAATCAATGGGATGGTAAAATAAGTCACAAAAACACTGTTTACCAATTATTAAGAACAATAAATAATGGCCAACATAGCTTCGGCAAAACTGAACACTTACTGTCAACCGGTAATTTACTGGACACTTCTTATCACCAGGGCAATTTTATTTTTACCGAATCAAACACGGCCATTTCGTATTAAATAACCCAATATTATTGGCACAGTGATTATGAAGTAAATGTTTTACTGTGTAAAACTGTTTGCTTCATACACGAGTATGTATTAATATTTTTCATCTTCCGTTATTGGGAGATGCAGATAAAATAAGGTGAAAAGGCATTCACCGATAAAATAATAAAAAATCAATTTGGCAATGACAACCTTAGTGTGTCTAATACACTTATTATTAATAATGAGTACCAATTGATTATCTTCCCCTATATAAAAGATCGAATCAAGTAATTGTTTTTCATCAAGTATGTCATCCTTGGAGGATTTTAAAAATAATTTACTTACCTATTAGATAAAACATCGTTATCAGAATCGCACAAACTCTGCAACATAAAATGATTTGTATACATTCGAATACATTTTTACCATTACCATATTTTTATACATAGGTATAGTGAATATTTAGATGAATTTTAAAAACATTTCTGTTATACTATACTTAATAACTTACATATCTTACATCTGAAATTTTTAACCCGTAAATTTATAATCATGTTAATAAAAATAATATAATTTTAGTTTAATAATAATAAAATAAATATTGGCACTGCTATCGCAGCGAGACCATTAACCATATTTTATCGAATGTTAAAGGGAAAACTTTTTTAAGAGTGAATATGTTGTCTATTATCCATCGAACTATATCTTTTATTATTACTGTATTCATTTATTATTCTTTCCCATCTCTATTCCTCTCGGTCATTAGCATTGTCCCTCGACCTTACGTTCTCCAAACTTTAATCTTTCAAAAATGATTATTCTTCAAATTGTGAGTACCCTCCGATGTGTAGTAGCTAGTAAACGTAGCATGCACCAACACATCGTAAGCCTGTATAAAAATTCAATACGTTTATCTATTTAATTTTTTGGCCCTTTATTAAACGCTGGTATAAGCGTGACTTATACAAAATTTGTACTGAATATACCAATTTATTTTCAAATAATATCCATTACGTATGTCAAAGCTAGACACTCTTAATTCAAATTGGTAGCATTTCACCAATAAAACGTAAAATTTCAAAATTCAAACGAACATAATTAGCGGCAGGTACTCCAGTCTGTTACTATTGCCATGTCAATAGTTTGGGCGGGAAATTCGAACTGTCAATATGGAGTGAGATTTCTGTTCCCAGGTGACATTACCATTACGGTAGATCCAGAACTGAATTATACAGTCAAATATCAAACCAACGTCATGCAATGTTACGTAATTTAAATAGCAACATTTATTTGTGGTAATGCTTATTTATATTTTCAGGTCTATTGTATCCTTGTAATTTTCAGGTGGTATTCTAGTGATAGGAAACGCTACTAAGGAAATGGAAAACCGCTGCACACGACATCTTAAACATCACGAATCAATGTTTTAATCTAACCTCACTGTTCTGTTACAGAAACAAAGATTACCGTTATAGTGAAATAATTTAGATATTTATAAATGTGATAATAAACTAACGTTATATATATAAATGTGATAGTGATAATGGACAAACCACAATAGCGACAAGCGTAAAATAGACACCTTCCTTCCTTTGCCTAAAATATTTAAAGATAGATACTGTTGGTGAAGTAAGTTATGTTATTAAGGAGAACATGATTGTAATGATTCAAGTCTGTGATATTTTTCGATAAAATTAATTATATATGTATATCTTTCTAATTAATACATTTAATTAAAAAAATTTTCGGGTACATTTTTTTAGTTTTCCATTTATCGGCCACATTGTGCATCAACGTGACAGACAGACAAAAATAGATAAATATCCTGCGCACAACTTTGTTTGTAATATTTTCACAATAAAATAAAACCATTTTGCGAACCCCTGCTCTACAGTATTCACAAAATATAGATAAACATATCGAATTCTTAAAATTTGACGCTGAGATGTAATTCATAATATATCAACGTATTTTTTATTATATTTAATGGAAAATATATGGAAATATATGACAATACATAACAAACCAAAGACAGGTCGTAAGTCTGTAATTACCACATATTTTCATTAAATATAATAAAAAATAGCTTTGTCTCTATGAGATATCTGATATTTGTTTAATAACAGTGCCTTTGTAGGTAAAAATCCAGTAATTGTGTGTTCTTGGACATATTCAAATATTGTTGTGGAAGATTCATCGCGGTAATCATATGAAATACATTACTGTTTATTTAAAATATAAAATTGTGGTTAAAATTACAGTAATTGTCAAGAACTGATAGCTCAGCTGGGAAATAATCTACCGACAATAGAAAGGTCCCAAGTTCAAGTACCCCGGCAACTCTGTTATTTCGAAAGAATTATTAATTCATGATATCATTTTTTCAGTGACATATTTAAATGGGTTTAATAGTCACTCCACTATTTTTATTTAAACCAAACATTACAATTATACTTCAACGATTATACGGGGTTCGAGCGTCGTTCCAGAAGACCAACAAGTTAGTCCAATTTTCATAGCACAAGCGTTTTTACCATAATTTTAAAATAGTAAGAATATAGATGTTACATGTATTCCATATACGTAACACTATTAAAAAAAAAAAATGTTTTACGACATTAATTAAGACTCTTGAGATAGCTGTGGCAGTAACGGAATTATACCTAAAACTATTAAGATTGTTAAATTAATACTTTTAATAGGTCAAACATAATCACCACTGCATAAATGATATATTAACATAGCTATCCAACTATCGTCATACGATGTACGTCCGTAAGTGAGTGTGCGTAATCTGCCTCCAATCGGAGGATGTTACTATCAACATTACGGCTTCCAAATTTGTTGATACCTATTTACATTCTCAATCCGTTGGATATAAAAATAATTACCAATATCGTGATTTTTTTTTAAATAAAGATGTCGCGTTGAAATTTTAAGATATATATATGTAATGTACTAACAAAAAGAAATAATATCATTTATCGTTACGGTAACAAACGTTGCGTCTGGCGGCGATTATTTAAATACCTACTTATAAACGATCGGATAGTGGGCGCTATGAGCCCACGCCGGCCAAAAACGAGAGAATTAGTTTGTGTCTTTGTTCAATAATAAAAAAAATCAAACTCGCTGGCCGGTGTTTAGATTAGTCTCCACCCACCGCGTCACGATTGGTCCTCGCAGGAGCGTCAATAATGTACAATAACCGTGCAATATGTTACTCGCTTTTGAGAGAATCAAGTATATATGTGATCAGTTAGTCCACAACGGGTCCACATTCGATATCGACGCCCATCGGATCAACACCACTTCACAATTGGATATAAAGGAATATTATTAAATTGTAAAAAATGTAGTCGTATTTGCCACTAATTATTTGTGTTTTTGCCACTCTGGTCACGTGACTAACTCACCTGACCTGCCACTGATGGGAGAATTTTGGGGGAAACTAAAATAGAGATGGACGTCGGCTGCACCGCTTGTGTACACGGATAAACGAATTACAGCATTGCAAGCGAAACTTTGTAACTGCGGAGTGGATAAATAAATTTTACCAGATATCGCTTCGGTGGTAGTGTTGAACAAGATACTGTAGTTAGAAGTGACGGTACCGTTTGAAACCAAACAAAAATATTACAAAGAAACGATTTTTTTTCCGGCAGCAACTTGAAATGATGCTTTATATATAAATATAAATTAAATATATAAACTGAATAATTACAACTTCACAATAAGAATGTGTTCTCCTTTATATATAAATAAATATAGTTAAACTCTACTACTTATTGAATCAGCAACAAGCTACAAACCTTCAAACCTTGTTTAATATCTTGCAGTGTATCATTGTGATTTGATTATATTTATTATTTCCCTTATTCTTATTCGCGTTATTAAAGTACCCGTCCCAGAACGGGTGCAAAAGACGTAAGTACAACGTTTACGTAAAATAAAATGCAAAAAAGATGTTTATACAAATTAAATCTTAACACTTCAATCCAATATTATGAATTACTTTCGTTTCAAATTTACCTATACGTGACACATAAAAAGATATTTCAAGGGATACTTTAGTTTTTTTAGTTCAAAGATATTACTTTATATAAGTTTAATATATTTATCCTGCATATAAATGTCCAATTCATTCGTTGTTTGATAATCAAACAGTCGGTTAGTTGTCGAGCACTAGTCGTAATAGTTACTTTTAAGTATTGTAGTTTAAAAAAAAATGAAATAGTTTTTATTAAAATTAATCGAAAGACTTAAAACCGCTGCAACTGATAGCAAAAATAATAATACTAAAACACACAGGTAAATAGTAGCACAGACAAAAGTATCCTTCTCCCGAATCACTATGGTAGGTATCATTTCTTCGCGGTTTCTCAGCCATTCGACGACTTTCTTTCTGTGTAATGTGGATGGGTACACATTTAATATGGTTTTCGAATAAAAACTGACTGAAATTAAACGAGTTTATTTTTATGAAAAACTCGTAAGAATGTAACCGGGTTCCGGGGTAATATTTTCACTGCATCGTCAGAATTATAAAAAAAAAATACCATTGAAACAAGTGCTCACCATTTCATTTTAATTGCGTGAAATGTGAAACTAAAGAGGAATCAAATTTAAATCTGAACAAAATTGGTTGACAAAAAAAAGGCATTAATGTAAAATCATCGGGTAGAAATGGAATTGGATATTATTTTGCTGAACCGTGTAAAGGGGTTTCCCAGGCGTAGCAATATTATTGATGACGCCATTACAACGTTACGGTACCTCGCCGGAATAATAACGCATTACGTATACCAAGGTTGTTATAAAAGCAACGCGATTTCGTAATGGTCGAGAAACAGATGTTTCATTTCTTTCGCATCTAGATTGTTCAAAAATATTTGGAACCCGAAGCAAGTGCGTAAAATACACAAATTTCGAAATGTCTGTGAGTTAAAATCTCAGCTCGGATATTGGCATAGCGTCTATTCGATGTATCGAATAAACACAGATTCCCCGGGCAATATAAGTTCTTACATTTTCCAGTTAATTCTGGGCTAGATTCTGATGGACCCTGCAATGGAATCCGAATTGTCGATCACAGGACATTGGATACATCCGGCAGAATACGATAGAAAACTTAGCACTACTTCGTAAAGTATAGGGTGTTCAGCGGAAAAATTTCAAGGTTAAATTGTAATTGCTCGTAAATCATCAGGGTGAGGTAAGTGGGAGGGATATTGCCAGCCGCAATGAGTCACTGGTCGGGAGCTCACCGCGCGTTCGTGGTTGAGCAATATTTAAAGTGCGGAGATTCATTGGATCGTGCGCGTCTCGCTTTTTGTACTCACTTTAATATTCGACGAGTAAGTGATGGGCCGAGCACGCTACTTATCTGGTGTTGGGTTCAAAAGTTCAGACAAGAAGGGACAATGGTTAACCAAACTCCTCCGAGACCATCAACGTCAGCAGCGACGCCAGGATATGTGGCTCAAGTTCGACGAGAAATTATGCGCAATACGCGTAAATCGATAAATGAATATTGCAGCCTGTACTGGAATAAAAAAATCAACAGTGCACGTTATTTTGAAAAATAAACTACAATTTCATCCATACAAACTGCAAATCGTGCAGTTTCTCAACGAAAATGACTATTCTTTACGTGAAACCTTAGCGAGAACGATGCTGGAACGTTTTGGAACAGCATGAACGCTTGAAAACATTACGTTAATAAACAGAACATGAGATACTGGTGCCCCGACAATCCAATGGAACGCCATCAAAAACGTTTGCATTGTCCAATAACGACAGTATGGTGTGCAATTTCTGCCCGAGGGATAATTGGCCATTATTTTTTTAACCAGCGAGAAACAAGTCACGGTTGACGTGTATTGCAGAATGATCGACGAGTTTTTGGTACAGAAACTGCAGCTATTTCCCGGGTTCAACAACAAAACACAATTTCAACAAGACATGGCCACTCCACACACAGTTAGAGTTTCAATGGAGAAGCTGAGGGAAATTTTTCCCAATAAATTAATCAGCAAGTACGGAGACATACCCTGGGCACCTCGGTCACCGGACCTTACAGTATGCGACTTTTTCTTATGGGGATACCTTAAGTCGAGAGTTTACAGCAACAATCCTCGAACAATTCAGGCCCTACAAGAAAATATCTGCCGTGAAGTTGCTGCCATTGAACCAACGCTTTGCTCTCGCATGTTCGCAAATTTAAGAATCCGATTGCAATAGTGTATTGAGAGAAATGGACGGCATTTAGACGATATTGTTTAGAAAACGTATTTAAAGCGCATCGTTAAACTCTATTTTGTATAAATAAAATATGAGAATAACATTGTAGTTTTTTTTAATTTAATATTAAACTTGAAAAATTTCCGCTGGACGCCCTATACATACTCGTAGTATAACGCTTTCAGTCTAGACGACAACCTTAGCCTAATTTATAAAGTACGTTATTACATTAAGATATCGATAAAAAATGATGTCAGTGAATTCGTTAATACTAATTTGGAGAAGCTAAAAGATAAAGTGGTTTTAAAAATAACTAAAAATTTATGAAATAAATTAACACTGTGGCCCACACGTATCTCAATTTATAACTCGTAAAGCTAGAAGCTATTAAAACTACAATATTATTGCTGTTGTGATGTACTTAACATGGAACAGAGATTACTTTCTTTTTTTTAATAAAGTGGAACAGAGATTACTTTTTTTTTTTAATAAAGAAGAACAGAGATTACTTTTTTTTTAATAAAGAAGAACAGAGATTCATTTTATTATTTTTTGAAACCTTCCTATAAAAGGAACTGCGCACCAAAGAGCCAGTTCATATAATACTTAATATGTTAGTAGCTACAAAATAGTCAGTAGGTACATGTCAAAATGTAAAACACCGGCGTGATGTACTCATTAAAATACATTAGAGTACTCAGAATATCGCAGACATTACCAAAGTAATGGCCTCTTCTCGCTGTGTACTAGGGACTCTAATTCGAAAAGCGAATTATTCTCCCATTTTTAAACTATTTGATATTCGAATATTTGTTTAATTATTCGTTCATATTTGCACGGAAATATTTTGAAAATTTTAATTTCTAAATGTTTTACTCAATGCGTGTTTCAATAACACGGGTAGTCCAGATTATCCGCCGAAATATTTATGACAGTCCATTAAGACATATTCCAGGCTATATTTTGAGAACACATCTCATGGCGGAATTTCTGTCTCCATGTTTCGGCGAAATCAGTACACATTTTGTTGTCTATTGTGTACGAGGCTTTAAATCAGTTAATTAGTACCAAAGAAGGGTTGAATCGCTCGTGTCTATAAGAAAAGGTTTTTAATGGTACATGCTCTACGCAATTAAGAACGCAATTAATATATTGTTTGACGAAAGCGCAACCGGTAATAATTGTTTAATATGGATATTCTGATTTATTAATGATATATTTAAAAAAAAATCAACTAACCGTTTCAAAGTGATCAGATGTATGGACTTATTTTTTTAAATTTAAATATTATTTTGTAAATTGAGTCAAAACTCTGTTACACTTTTGACTACACTTTTCATTGTGTTAAATGATATATAACGTTTTCGGGAACATCTTCCTATTGTCAATATCATAGATCAACTAAAATTAAAAGCACTTTCAGACAGTAATATATGGGAAGATGTTCCCGAAAATGATATATATCATTTAACACAATGTAAAGTGTAGTGGAATAAGGACAGAGGTTTTACTCAATTTACAAAATAATCATAGAATTCCACAAAGTTTCACCAAAAACCTTTAAACAGTTATTTTAAATTATTAGTTATTTTTTTATAACATAGAAATATGTGTATACCTTTATTCATTATTCGAAATGCTTTTTTAGATCATTCATAACTATACGAATATATTCGAATATTTTATCGTTTACTATTCGATATTTGGAAACTGTATCGTCTGCCAACTATTGTCGATACCCCCGAAGGTGCCACGAGACATCTTCGCGATATGTTGACAGACAAGAGCTTACGAAGTTACGAAAACAAGTGATATAAAATATGAAATTTGTTAATGACACTCTTAAAAAAAAAAATTAAATGAAAACGACACAATATGTACGTCCGCCTAGCCGCCTAGTAGTTCGAGGGGCAAATGGACTGAACCGATCCCCGCACTTCTCGGCTCGGCTGGCGGTTGATGTATTCAATAATAATAGTACGGCGGGCCGCGTACTAATTCCGCCCGTACGGAACCCGGATCTCGGGGGGAATCTCGGCGGACAGGGCTCAAAAGAGGTACTTGCCGAACACCGGAGAGCTGGTTCGGAAAATGAGGTGCGCGCAGTTATCATCCTTCAGACTGTAACGCAGATTAGCGCGTGATTTACTTCGTAGTATATTGAGTCGATGCGATTCTAGAGCGCGGGCGCCGGACGAGCAATAACAATTTCGTATACCTAAGAACAAAAACCATCGCTTTTGAATTATTTTAACGAATATGTGGCCTAATATTAATGGTCTATTATATAATTAAAAAAGCATCACCTTCGATGTATTTCATCAAACAGCATTTTAATTAGGTACGTATTACGCTTTATATAACACACCACACACGCATATTGAGGCAACCCGCGTCAAACGGTCCCGCCGTAACTTAATTTGTAAAAATATATTTCACTGTGTTTGGAACACGTTTGTTAAATTTTAAATTATAAATCCTTTAAAATCATGTCGATCCGCGATACTTTGATCGATCACATGGATATATAGATTAACATTACGATGGGATATCGTTGTCGAGATAATTTTCAATGTGAACAAATTTTGAATGTCAGCTTCTTATAATCTCCCGCAATAGGGAATCAGTGTGGTTATTCTTTTGTAAAAAAATAATAAATTTGTGCTTGCTATTTTTTAATAGAAATCTTTGTTACACTAAAATTTCTTTCAATGCTCTCCAAAAGTTATTCACCTATAAATTAGTAGCCGCCCGCGGGCCTAGCAGTAAATAATCGGCGATATATTATAGTCGTTCGCCGTAATCATTAATAAAAAAGCCCACATTTTATGGAGATTTCCTTGTGGGGCTAAGATGTGGGGAATGTTATATTGGACTAATTTCCGTAATGTCTATATATTTATTTGACCAAAATATCAAATTTCAAAAATTGTTTTTAGATACGAACAATATCTATTGTTACTTTTTGTTTATTAAAAATTGCGCATTGATGTCATTATTTGTATTTTTAATTAACATTTAAATATTCTAATTAATAAACCTTGAATAAAAACATAAATGTCATGGATGTGTGTGAACTGATTTGCAATTAGAAAACATTTATATTTTAAGTTTTCAAACGAGGTGACCGGACCAAAAAGGTTTGAGAGACTTCGGGAAACCCGTCACAAAGTTGCCAACCCGTCGGATCGGACATCAAAAATACGTTACATTTCCCATTTCGAACATGTCCGATCGTATAAGAATGTCACTTTGTATTTGCGTTGTTAAATAGTACCGACACTCTTTCACGTATCATACATTTTAAATGTATCACATAGAAAGCATTATTGAACGAGAGATGTAACACAATGGGAAAAAAAGTCCTTTTGTTCAGTTTCTGTATCAACATGGATATAGAGATGTAATTCAACATTTACGCAGCATCCCAGCGGCGGCAAACAATCCTACGGTACGCGTGCTCAAATGTGGCACGCGGGAAAGTGTTATTGACACGAACGAATTTCAAAAACAAAAATCTATTTAACAAAATGTAAGATTTAAAATAAATGCTATTATAATAATTTTTTCTTCCATTCATTTCTGATTTCAGAAATCTTGTTGATCTATTTTTATAACGTTTTTATAAAACTTTCATCAATTATTTTTTTAAATATGAATTAAATATATTAATTAGAAAGATATACATATAAAATAAATTTTATCGAAAAATATTGTTGTTGCGCCACCGGGATTCGAACCTGGATCTCTTTGGAAGGTGCATTTTCCAACTATGCTACAGCGACGACATTCTTAGCAACAATATCACAGACCTATGTTCTGAATAATTACAACTTCACAATAAGAATGTGTTCCCCTAATAATTATTTTTTTCGCAATACCAACTCGTACATTATTTTCATGGCGTATATTTTGAATTTACTAGTTTTTTTTATTGATTGCATATCAGATAACGGTTTTAAAACTATACAAGTACCTACCTACATAAAGTAGGTAATGTGGTAGGTATTTTTTGAAACAAGAATTATGAATTTTTGGGCACATGAACACAAAAACGTTCTCCACCCTTGCATTATGCGTAACGTTTATTTATTTTTTATAATTAAGTCAACCACAGACACTTTTTCATTGATATGAGAATTGACTTTTAAATTTAGTTTAAACTAAAAATATATATAATAATATAATATATAATATTAATGTTAATTTGTTTCAGGAATTGAGTTTTTGGTTTTCAGAATATGTCTATCTGCATTTTCATTTGAATCAATTAGTAGATATTGTAGAAAGGAACCCAAAATTGGTGTAATTTTCTACTGAGAACGCGATAGAGTTTCGTAATATTGGGATGGGTACAGAGGAGAAATGAAATCTGAGGAATCTATTTTCCCATTCAAAATCTTATCAAGAAAAACGTGGTCCTGTCTTGTATTCTGTCTTTTTTGGGAAAAGTTTGAAAGTTTGATGAAGTCAATCTGGCATGTTGACTGCTTACTGCTTTTCGCCTGTCCAAAGACAATCCTCGTCTTATTTTTTATTATTCAAAAGAGATTAAAAGAAATTCATAAAACAATGAAATACATCTTCGCTCGCTTTAAGAAAACCAAAAAAAGAATCAACCCACTTGTAATACAATCATGAAAGGCAAACCTCGGTCAGCCTTAAACTGAAGGTAAATTTATTTAGGTACTTAATTAGTAATGTTGGCTGGCAAAAAAACAACTTGCCAGCTTTATTTCGTATTAATTTATATTATTATTTTTCAAATACCGGGAGAGAATTGCGACAGGTAGAAAAATATTATTTTTTGAAGCAGTAGCATAGTTGGATAATGTACCTTCTCCGGTTTGGAAAGAGATCCAGGTTCGAATCCCGGTTGCGCAACAATAATATTTTTCGATAAAATTGATTTTATATATTTATATCTTTCTAATTAGTATATTTAAAATATCACAGACCTATGTCCTGAATAATTACAACTTCACAATAAGAATGTGTTCTCCGAAAAATATTGTTGTTGCGCTATCGGGATTCGAACCTGGATCTCATTCCAAACCGGGAAAGTTGCATTATCTAACTATGTTACAGCGACAGTATTTTTGACGACAAATTTTCATAGACCCTATGTTCAGAATAATTACAACTTCACAATAAGAATATGTTCTCCTTAATGAAATATGTTTTCGTTGCAGTGCCGGTTTATTTATTTATCTTACGATTACTTGGCGAAGCCGGTCACTGACCGCAAATAAAGTAAATGAAAAAAAACCTGACTTATTTTGTTTATTTCGGTTCGCCAAGATTTAAACATTTATTTTTAGTGTCACCTGAAACGGTGTAATTTATATTTTAAATAAAGTTTAAAATGACACTTAACACTAAAAATGTTAACTGTAGGGGTTTTCTCACGGTAAAAAACAAATGGTAGAATGTAAATAAATTAGCAATCGGCATTCGTCGAGGAATTACCCACATAAACAAATCCTAATATATAAACATAATTTAAATTAACAATAAATCTGTGAATGTGCGGTATTAATAATATAAAAAAATGAATATTAATATGAGGAATCTTTTATAACAGCAAAAATAATCTGTTTATAGATTTATGGAAAACTAAAAAAATGTTCCCGAAATAGCTTTTAATTAAATGTATTAATTAGAAAGATATACATATATAATTAATTTTATCGAAAAATATCACAGACTTGAATCATTACAACTTCCCAATAAGAATGTGTTCTTAATAACATAACTTACTTCACCAACAGTATCTACAACAGGCAAAGGAAGGAAGGTGTTTATTTTACGCTAACCTTGTTTTTTTACATTGTCGTTGCTACTGGGATTCGAACCTGGATCTCTTTCCAATCCGGGGAAGGTGCATTATCCAACTATGCTACAGCAGACAGTACCTTTGTCGACAAATTTTCGAACTCATATGTTACATTATTTGAAAGCCATCTACTTTGTTTTTACGGAATCTCAAATACCTTTGAGTACACCGATAGCAGATGCCAGAGTTAAGAACTAATTTTTATTAAATTTTGGACACATTGATGCAACTTATATATTATTAAGGAGAACACATATCACAGAGCTATGTTCTGAATAATTACAACTTCACAATAAGAATGTGTTCTCCTTAATAGTCTTTAAATGTTTGAATAAGTAGTCCAAGCGTATCGATTGAAAATCGAACGATGTTCTGAAAAATTGATTTTTTTTGTTTATGCTGCTTAGGTCGTATCTCTACCAGGTTGGGTTAGGTTAGATTAGGTTACTCCGTATCTCTACCAGGTTAGGTTAGGTTAGATTAGGTTACTCCGTATCTCTACCAGGTTGGGTTAGGTTAGATTAGGTTACTCCGTATCTCTACGAGGTTGGGTCTGCCGCAGTCCTCGCGATAGTGACCCAGTACACTATATTTCGTGTCCCTCGCTTCACCCCTGTCAACAGAGCTAAAAGCTGTCATTTTTCTGTTCGTTGCTTGATTGCATGCTATCAAAAATCTATGTAAATATAGTTTCACTTGCGAAGCTCTCATCTCGCAAGGTGCATTAGAAATGAACGTACTACGAACACCTGGGTGAAATTGAAACTGGTTTCTTTTATTTCTTGTGTGTAATATATTTCCGTCAATTTTGGCACGGGGGTTTATTATATTTATTTTACGCCCTTAAGAAAATCCGCCATTTGCTCTCAGCATAATTCCGCCGTTTAGTGTTCGCGATTTACTTCACTGTCAAAGGCACTCGCGGGTGCGCACACACCAGGAAGGCTATAATAATTCACACTGCACGAACGAGCCCCGCGAGGGCTGTTCATCAAAAGTTTCAGAGTCAGTGCTGCTAACGTGGAAAAAATACGGCAGCATCTAAACGGTATTATTTATCAAATAAAATCACACATAAAGGGTTCGTTCGTTTGAGAATCGGCTTAAACGAACCTTTTTACAGGCGGAGGTTTTCAGTTAACATATTTAATATCAGAATGACAGGAACTCCAGCGAGGAACAGGTTTTTACTAAAAATTGTGAATTTAACACGTCTCGGGTTATTTATTTGTCGCATTTGCACGAGTTTTGAACATGTCGTGAATAATTAATTAATGAACATACATATTTCTCGATATCTCTACAAGTCTTTATTTTGAATAATAAATAATATCTACATCAAATTCTTTGTGAATCAGACAAAACTCAAAAACTTCACGATACTATATATTAAGAATAATGTAATAGGTACACGATATTATATTACGTTATCGACAACATTTTCTTTACTCGTATATAAAGCACATGCTGCTTGATAAAATAATCAATTTTTATATATAATTTTATATAAAGTGGATGAAAAAAAACCCTCGACTCGTGATACATAATCACCACAGAATGAGGGCATCTGCTTAATGCTTAGAGCGTTTCAAGAACCGCAGTTGACAACTTTAAGAAGATGCGGCGGCATAGGAACATCACCGCGGTGTGGACTATGGAGTACTCGCTGTGCACATTAGGGCCACATTCTTGGTGGTTCAAGGCAAAGTGGAAGGATCCAGCCCGACAGAATGTGCCAAAAATGCGATAAATACCTTTTAATAATTTCTACTCCACCATCAGCGGCAACTAGTAACTAGTAGCAAAAGTAACTAAACGAAGAAGTAAAGTAATAACTAATCAAAAAAAAAAACATTTAAATTAATTCCTCCATACACGAAACTGCGTATATCCCGTTATAATCGAAATCTGATTAATATTACACTTGGGGAGATAAAAATGCTTGTGTTCTAACTAGGGACCGTATATGGACAAACAAATAAACTCAGAAATGTGTAGCATACCACCCTTGCCTAGAATACCAATGTTTTTGTGCATCGAAAAAAATATTTATTAAAAATATCAATCTCCCAGACGGAGAACCAAACCTAGATCTCTCTCGTGACAGGCGGAAATACTAACCACTGCACTGCCGACATACACGAATGAGATATTAAAATATATGTTTAAAAATAATATTCGGATGTAAGGATGCATGCGTTCCCGTGTGTTAGCCCACCAAAACAATAAGATGTAAAATGTCACGCTGATGATAAGACGAGCAGCTCTTGGCGAATATTATATGGCGCGATGGAAGTTGGAGCTATCACTTTTTCTGAAGAACGGATCGCGTCTGGTGAGGTTGAAAGAGGAGAGCTGGCAAAAATGAGGAAAATAAAACGAAAAAAAGTCGGCCAGAACGAGATGCTGGGCATCTCTAGTCCCATGATTGCTAATTTGGCGCCGGAAAATTCTGGGATGGCGGTGTTCTATGGAATGACAAAATTCTGGATGGCGGTTCCGAGTCTGGCACCCGTCAACTCAGATCATCTGGACCACTGGTGTGAGTAAGAAGTCAAGAACAAGGAGAAACATGGACATGAGCAATAAGAAAACTGTGTATGTCAAGATGGTGAGAAGTGTGGGTAGCAATGTAAAAGTTAATTTTGATTATAGTTGATAATGTGAACAAAAATTGTTTTCATTGTGCATTAACCCTCCCCTGCAGACAGAGGTAACTCTTATGTAGTGGTCCATGGATATTACCCGGCGAGAACCCAAAAATATGTAAATACCGATTGAAACTAGACCGATGGCGTGGGGCTCGGAGCCTGGCATTCTATCCATGACAGAAAGATGCCCGGTCAGCCCGAGCTGTAAGTAATAATAATAAGCTCTTTAATAATCAGCCTTCTTGTAAAGTTTACCAGATGTAACTATTTTACAAATAAAATTCTATATTAGTATTATAATTTGATGTTAAAAATGTAGAAATAATAAATCAATGCATTAATTGCATAATACTTATATGACAATTTGACATCACAGTCTACACGAGTAGTAAAATGGTGGAACTTTTTTTTATTTCACAATGGTGTTGAAGATGCATGGTAGCCATCTCGGTACCGGTAAAGGCGACAATAAAACACAAGGTAAAACGTGAGAATATATAAAAATGTTACGAAAATTTGGTGACGAATTTTACCGGAATACGCACCGAATAAAAATTGAATTAAATGTTAAAATACATATGTGTATTCAAAACGGCATCGACTAAATAACACTGTCCTTAAATCTGCCTCGGCTCAACCGAAAAGACAAATAACCACATGGAGTCATCCACCGTCAGGGGAAAACCCGCACAAGGAGATTGCGGAACGCGTGACGTTGTAATTGTGATGTGTTCATAATAATATATTTTACTTTTTTTATGGAACATCCGGACGGCTCAGCTGACGGCGCCCGTCGACGTCTAGTGAAAAATCTGACTTTGAAAAATTAACAGACCGTTCTTCGCGCACGTCTCAGCGCTCAGATAGTAAATGAATCTTGAAACTCAAATACGTATCAGTAGTAAGCATTAAAAAAAAAAAACGCATTATACGTCTCAGACACGTGTGTCACACAACTACTGTATCTAATGTTTATATTCTACACGTATCTTCTTCGTGTCTACAAAGATACTAAATACCTGTAACAACGTTCTTATATATTGCAGTCCCCCCGCAAAACGTAGTATTTTTAATATTCTGGATAAAACGCATTCTATGTTAAAAAATAAACAATTTACTACCTCGTTTCTTTTTTATGGATAATTTTATTAATTTAACAAATCATAGGTGTAAAAATATTAGCATTATATTCTTATACGATAATTTGGCATTAGACAGTAGATCGCCCGCTATCGATTTGAGAGTTTAAAATATTAACATTGAGCGCATCGCGGTTCACATGACAAATTTTATTAGGAGAGCCTCAAAAAAAACATATTCTGTATTTAAGATTTCAAGACATTCACACCCTAAATCCAAGAAAGTAAAAAAGTACCGTTTTACTTAGGAGAGTAATGCCAGACATATACGAGTATACTTACAAAACGATCCACTCTAGACCAAGCATCAGCATATTACCAAAATAACCCGAGTCTCAACTGTCGATCATTTATAGAGTGATTTTAATAAATGTCATATTTCAATTCAAAATAAACACATTTAACAAAAAATAACTTTTAAACATCTCTTTTTTTGCCATATCGTACAAATGAAAAAAAAACAACGTATCGTCTGTTTTGTTTCGTCATCATTGTGCGATGATATTTTTTACAAAAATTTCGCTATATACCGTATTTCCTCGATTATAAGACACACCTTTATTTTTACACACCAATAAAAAAAATTTAAAAAACATTATGTAAAATTTATTTCAACAGACGAAGTCATACAATCATTTATGTACTATCACCACCAGAGCCTGAAATTTCTTCAGATTCAGTGTCCGATCACTTTTCGACTATTAGTAATCAGTGATGATTCTTCACGACTGTGGAATTGTACATCGATTGTAAGACGCACCCCGAATTCAGAAACACCAAAATAGGAAGAAACGTGCGTCTTGTAATCGGTAATTTAGGATAATAATACGGTAATTTAGGATAATAATGTAAACTGACAGGTTACTCACATATTTTATTTGTAATCAAATCAAGTGTTTAAAAAATGTTACAAGTACTACTAAAATATTTTAAACTTTGGTTAAGTTGTTTCCTAAACTACTGGGAAATTTGACATTTATTAACAATTTTAAAGAAAAAAAATATTGTCAGAATTTTGATTAAAACAAAAGTATTTTTTTTACTAAAATGTCAAATGCACCGTCATAAATGTAATGTCATACCTTATTGTTCCAAGGTCAAGATATTTTTTTTTTACAAAACGCTCATTATGAGACCTTCACAGTGACCCAAATGAGTAAATTGATTTTTAATTCTAAAAACTATTATTTTTCCATGGATATAATTTGGAATGTTCGAATGTTAAACACCATACTTAACAGAAATGTCGTGTGCATCAATCGAAATCGGGATGCAAATGTTTCCCGTGTCGAAGCTACCGATTGCTTTTGGCGGCTTGTGTCTGAAGAGAGACGCACAGAACAAGAGGATCACGAAAAACAACAAATGATGCCCGTGTCCAGCATTAGGTGTTAATATATAAAAAGTGAAATTTCATAGAAGAAAATAATCAATAATAATGTATTTTATTACGCAGATGTCCAAGGCCCCTTTAATTGCCAACATTCTGCTGAGAAAACCGATGAATCCGAAGGAAGTCGTGGCTTCACATTTATTTCTAATTGAGGCATGGAGACTGCAGCACCGCAATGTTAGTACCGTCGGTATAGATGTGGAGATAATTAAACCATTTTGAATCAAGCCTAATACATACAAAAAAAGAATAAAAAATATAAAAATCTCAATAGTTGATATGAAATAAATGGTGATATTGGATACGGTTCTCCAAAAGAACAATATCAAATATCTCTAGAATGAGAATTGGTCATTTCCAGGTAGCCTCACATTTATTCAGATTGAACTTAATAGATTCCCCGATTTGTGAGTGTGGTGCCAACGAGGAAACCCTTAACCATATATTTTTTGCCTCTCCATTGCGGATCACAGGTTTTTTTTACAGTAATCTCGTCAATCGTAATTTTCAACTCCCGGTTAACTTGTGTCATCTTCTTTCCCTTAACTCGCCACATATAATCTATACATAGGGGCGGGAGGAAGAGGTGGGGGGGGGAGGGGGGGGTGGGGGGTGGGAGAGGGCGGGGAGCGAGTGTGGGGGGGGGGGGGGGGGTGGGTGGGTGGGGGGGGGGGGTGGGGGGGGGGGGGGGGGGGGGGGGGGGGGGGGGGGGGTTGGGTGGGGGGGTGGGGGGGGGGGGGGGGGGTTTGGGGGGGGGGTGGGGGTGTTTATGTGGTGGTTGGGGGGGGGGGGTGGGGTGGGGGTTGTGGGGGGGGGGGGGTGTTGGTGGGGGGGGGGGGTGGTTGGGGGGGGGTGGGGGGGGGGGGTGGGGGTGTTGTTGTGGGTGTTGGTGTGTGTTGGGGGTTGGGGGGGGGTGGGGGGGGGTTGGGGTTGGGGGGGGTGTGTTGTGTGGTTTTGTTGGGGTTTGGTGGGGGTGGTGGGGGTGGGTTGGTTTGTGGGGTGATTGTGGAGTGGTGGGGGGTTTTGTTTTTTTTGTTTTGGGTGGGGTTTGGGGTGATGGTAGGTGTGGTGAGTTAGGTTATGTTAGGTGTGAGGGGGGTTAGGGTTTTGTATGGGGGTGGTGGGGATTGGGGTTGAGTGTGGGAGTTTGTGTGTTGGTTGAGATTGGTGGGTGGTTTATGGTGGGGGGTGTGTGTGGGTTGGGTGATGATGGTGTGGGTTATTGGTTTTGGTTTGGGGCTTTTGGGTGGGGGTTAGGGGGGGGGTTGTTTTTAGTGGTTAAGGGTTTTTGAGTATATGTGGTTTAGGTTTTGGTTTTGTTAAGTTGGAAGAGTAGTTTTGTTTGAGTGGAGTTTGTTGTGTTTTTGTTTAGAGGGAGATATAGTGTAATTCGCGATTGTTCGTATGTTAGTGCGGATAGTAGGCTCGGTTTGGGGGCGATTGATTTACTGACTTGATAACAATTTGCAGGCTTTCGTGTTTAATCCTACGTTTAATCTGGGTCATTTTATGACTTGGATCAACTGTTCCCAGTAAACAGATAATCTATAAAGTTATAAAATATTAGCAACTGAAGAAATAATCTTTAACTACAAAAATTATTTTATGTGACATTTTAAATGGGTACTCAAAATTGTAATTCCAAATGTATAAAATAAATACACAGTCTACGGTGGAGAATTAAGTTTAAGTAAAAAGGCATCATTGTAGAAAATAATAACCATGTAAAAAAAAAAATGTGATCGCGTGATACAAATGTATACTTTAGAAGGTGAAAATTAAGTTTAAAAAAAATCATCAGTCGTAGGTAAGTGGTACCAAATAAAAAAGAATGCAAAATTAAAATGAACATATAATAAAAAAAAGAATGATAATTAATACTAAATATAATAATAATAATAATAATTTAAAATTGTGCTACGCATAAACCTTATTAACAATTTGCGCCCCAATATAATTTTATAATTATGGATAATCGAAGTCTAACTTGCGCTGTGATACACACAAATATTTATTTTAAAAGAAAGAGTAGAAGTAAATATGAATTATAACACAACGCAAATTTAATTAATCAATAAAAAAGATATACGTAAAAAATATTTAGTTATTACCAAACCTTTTAAATAGATTTTTTCTGCGTATGTTTCTAATTGATTAATTTAATTTGTATTAAAAATACCACGGAACAGTGTTCTGAAATTACAACTTCGCAACAGAAATGCGTTTTCATTAAAAATATACAAGTTGTATCAAAATGTATCGAAATTTAATAAAATGGATTGATTTAATACTGGTGTCTTCTATCCGCAATATAAGGTCGATTGCTTTTAAAAATGGTATAAAATATGTATCAATTACAAAAATATACAGAGTATATGTTCCAAATTTGTCATAAACCTAATCGGGTGATGTAGTGAAATGGTAACGCGTTTCCCCAGATGGGAAAGGGGGTCCAGGTTCGAATCACGATAGCAACCAAATATTTTTTTGTATATCTTTCTAATTGATTAATTTAATTTGTATTAAAAATAACACAGAACTATGTTCCCAAATTGCAACATCAGAACAAAAATGTGATTTCAATAAAAATTATAACATGTTGCATAATTTTTTGACGTACATAATAAATTTATATATACGAGTAATGTATGCACATGTGAGGGTAACATATAAGAAGAGTGCGAAAAAATATATAATAAAAAATTTAAAAAAATAAAATAAACTTATTTTATTTCGTAATCCTGTATTTATTTTTGCAATAATTTTGAAAAACTTAGAGACCAAATAATGACTCCAGCTTAAATCCATCGTGGAACAGGTTGACGGGGACGAGTTATGCCGGTTGAGTAATGTAAAATGGAAGTTAAACGGCCGACATAAATTTACTAATTACAAATACTAATGTTAAGTGTTAAAAGTTATCATCGAAATTTAAATACTTTTAATATATAATAATTAATATACAAGTGTGCGTTGCGCATGTGTGGCGTGAATATAAATTTTTGATAACGATAGAATATTTTAATTTATATTTATCAACATCAACAAATACGTAATGAAATTCTTATTAAAATAATATTCGTGCACACCTTCAGATAATTATACATTTTTCTGTACAAATATTCATGCTTTCTGAAGACGTGGGAGATATTGCAGGCATACAAATGAATATAAGAAATCTCATCAACTTGGTCATAATTTCATTTTAACATATATATTTCATAAAGATCGTTAGTAGAATGGTGTATAAAATTACCGTTTCTTGCGAGTTCCAAATTCAATATGGACCATGATTGCTCCTAATGTATACCTCTCCCCTTCGCAATAATCACGAGACCATTAAAAGGCGATAAAGTGGGAACGCGCAAAGTGAAAAACATACTAACCAGAAGAATTAAGGGTTATGTAAAATTATCGTTTTTCAAACAAATAATTTGTTTTTACGCTACGTGTAAAAAAATGCTAATTTCGTTTGTGGGCAAAATATTTAAATTCGCGTTTTTCTTTACCCCCCAAAAATTATGGGAAAATTCAATTACGGCGAACGAATAAAATTATTATGCTAAATTGGATTTTGTTATGAAAATATTTGAAAACAGTACACGGCTTCTACACGGAGTAAAACCAATTTATTCATGATTCAAATGATGATCATTTTATAATGGTGTTATAAAATATATTTTACGGTAAACCTTATTTTCATAACTAAGCGCTCAGTTGCAAGAGAGAGATCGAGAAGGTTTCAGATCCGTCGAACCATAAAACTTTAAATCATAACTTTTGAAACGATTAAGTTGAGGGCTGATTATGGACACGTGAATTTTATGTCTCCAAAATAAATATAATATATATGACTGCACAACTAAAGGTAGCGCGGACGTTGTCAACTACGAGTGATTTACAGCTAATATCTACGTACTCGACGTTGGTAGATACTCAGAGCCTCTTAAAAAGATTTCGGCACTGATCGCAAAAATGAATTAAATTCGTCATAATTCCCAATGTATGGTACTCTGTAAGAACTAATAGTCGTGTTCTACTACGGACTGAAGCGTATTCTCGAAAAATAAAGTATTAAATGGATTTCACATACTATATATTATACAATGTGTGACGTGATATGCTGAGACACTCGGGACATCAGAGGTTCGTCCCGGGAGATAGCCAAATTCAGAAATCATATTTTAGTTAAATTTATAAATACAGTAGAACCTTTATTATTCGAGACAATGTGAATATTTAATACGTTAAAAATATTTAAAATAGTATTTAACATTTTTTAGTTTCATAGTTGTTCCTGGCATCTTTGCCACTACATTCCGCAGCCGCCTCTGTGTCAAAGTATCGGCATGTGTGATGACTGCATGCTGTTCAATATACAAAAGTGATTTTCAAAGTATAAGCGTTTAGCTTAGTTTGAAAATACTAAGAATCTTCATGCGATATGCATTCCGTATAATTAATATCTATTTAAAAAAAAATCATCATCGTCATCACTTGCACATTTTTTTTACTAAATTACCGATAGCATCCTCAGTCATCTCATTTTGCTCATCAATATCTAATTTAATCACTCGTATATCATCGAAAAGGGATATACTGTTTGCAGCCCCGGAAGAGTTCAATGTTGACGTTGAAAATACATTCGGCTCGCAGAATACACTGCAGTGAGAATATTGATGTGACGCGTTTAGAAATTAATGAAATTCCACATTCGTGCTGGTAGTTGCTATTACAGGAAACAAATAATCGATCTGGCCGAGCTTCAAATGCTCGGCAGAAATATTAATTGCGTACAAATAGTGTACATACATTGAAATACACACAAACATTGAGAATATTTTATTTTAACGTCAGAGAAAATCCCGCGGCTAAAAGAGCCAGTCATCATATAATCAGGCGAAAACTTTCACAAAAGTAAAAAACTGCTTTGTGGACGAAAACCCATTATGTTAACGCCGGTACCCGATATTCGTTACAAAGCGATTGAACGATTATCCATTAGGGACGCTTTTTTGCAATTTAAGGTGAGAATCCGTTTAACATGGTCACACACTGTACTGTATACCTAACATATCTATACAGCATACTAACAGTGAGACTTTAGAAAGAGCGGGTAGTGAAAGCCACAATGGAAATAAAAAGAAAACCTTGAATAGTTCAGCGAAAGCCAACTATCGATATGTACAGCCTTATTCCAGATATCGTTAGCCAGGGACTACCCGAGGGTGCTAACCGATGTTGTCTCGGGTAACGCAACGTTTGTCCTGCTCGTGATAACGCTCTACCTCGCTGATGCAAAAATTATATCTTATAATAAACTATTTATTTATGTTTAAAGGTACGTAAAGACGATAACGATATTGCTGATTTCAAGATTACCAGCGGGTCTTCAGTGCAGCGCCATGTAGGTCTTGTCATATCCTCCTGGAAGATCACCTTCTGAATGAAGTCAAAGCCCCAAAAACGAGGCGAATCCGAAGAGAAAGCAGAGAAAGTAAATGACGATATGAAAAATAGGGGCCCAACAAATATTGCTACTAGACACAATAAAGACTACGGTGGAGGAAATTTACTAAAAAGTCCTATACTAGCGATTGCCACCGTAACCCCATTGATTTTAGTACCATCTAAATTATTATTAGATTATATAAATTGGAATAATATAGTCATAAATACAGACAGAAATAAGATATTAACTAATATACATTTGTACAGTTCAGATACAAATAATGACTGTGTAGCTAATTAATTACTATATCATTAGTACTATATTACAGACATTCCATAATTGAACTAATCTGTTCCAAGGAGTAATTACTCACTCACTCGATCAGTTAGTTGGTCAAAGATATACTAATATAGAAATTAAAATATATTAAAAACACGCTGTAAATTAAATAGCAGGTACATACAAACTATTGATTCGATTCATACACAAATAATATTATTTTTTATTCATTATTATTTTCTAAGAGTACCTAACTAAGAACTTCCGTTTTACTTATACCATATAGTTTACGGTAATTAAATCAATTGTGCATTCACAATAATTAAGTACTATGTATTATTTCCTTCTAAGAAGAATTTTGTAATTATTGATAAGAAAATAGTATCGACAATATGATGAACTTGTGCATAATTTCGAAAAGTTTTCCTATTCAATGATCCTAATAGGTATAAATCTATTAGAGCTGGTTGGAGAGTGAGAAATGTGTGATAAATCGGGATAAAACCGACTACATGCAGTAGGAAAAATAAGTAGACGCTATAAAAAATAGTTCTTCAGAAAAAAATGTAAAACCTTCACTAATAACGGAACTAATTTATTATCAACTACACAGATTCACGATTTGTGTATAAATATTACTTCCCTATTCATTTTAATTTCTTTCCCAATTTTACTTTTCAAGTTTAGTTGTTGGATGACGTGTAAAGAGCTGTAAACAGCCTGTCTGCTTTCATGGCATAAAAATACTTTAACATAATTGGAAAGGGTATATGGATGTGAACGGAAGTAGAACTAGTCTAGAATAATGTAGGAGGTAATAAAATATATTTCAAACATCCCGACTGAACAACCTTCACTTAAATAATAAGCAAGTATACGGACATAAAACTTGACATGCTCATTGAGGTCTATTAGAGTATCAGTACAGTAGCGTCCTTCCATTAGTGCCGTCCGAAAAACGAGGTATTTCCTAAGGGTGTCAATGGACCATAACAACTTAAGTTAAGCCTGAAAATGTTTGTACATTGTATAATAAAGGTTTCATAAAAAGTCTACACGTGGTATACGTGATTTTTATACAGAATTGACAATCTTTTAGTGTATGCAAATATATTAATTAAATTTTATAGGGTGACAATGAATAAAAATATTTTATTTTTATTTGTTAACATTGATACATCTATCGGTTTCAAAAAATACAATTTTCTTCTTCAGGATGTCGATACTAACTAAAAACATATGTTATTGTTTCTTTACCAGAATCTATTTTTAAAAAAACAACAATTATTTAAAAAATAAATTTAGTACCTAACTCAAATTGTTACTTAATACAAATTTACTCGAATGATTTTTAGGAATTTTTATTAAATTATTTGGAATCATTGGAGATAAAGAAAGCATGTAAAACTAATCAAAAAATTATAAACAACCATTTAATTTAACTACGAGTCCCATTCTAAATTTTTTTTCTAAAAATTATTCGAGTAAATTTGTATTAAGTTACAATTTGAGTTAGGTACTAAATTTATTTTTTAAATAACTTTTGTTTTTTTAAAATAGATTCTGGTAAAGAAACAATAACATATGTTTTTAGTTAGTGTTGACATCCTGAAGAAGAAAATTGTATTTTTCAAAACCGGTAGATGTATTTAAACTCAATAAGTGGTTAATAAAATAAAGTTAACAAATAAAAATAATGAATTTTAACCACAAAGTTAATTTTGCTAATTTCAAAAGTAATTTCATTGATAGAATTGTACAGTTTTTTTTAATAATACTAAACTAACTAACTTACCATCACGCCGTTTCCCCGCGGAGATAGGCAGAGAGGATAGAGTGCCACACTATTCAGTCTTGACACACTCATACATCTTCTCATACAGGCTCACCGATTATTGCGGCTTCTAACAGGACCATCCTCCAGTATCTGGTTTACCAAGTCTTCTGCGGACGTCCTCTATTTCTGATGCCTTCAACACTTGCGTCATATATCTTCCTTACCGTTCTCACCTCATTCATCCGTTCCATAATAATACTAATATAGGATAATTTATAAAGCGCCATTTTCGTAAAAAAAAAAATCACCTCAAATGCGCTTTACAGAAATTTATTTTTATATATAAAATTAAAAATTGTTTGTTAAACTTAAGGGTATGATTTTGTAAAAAAATATTTTTTTAAATAATTTTTTTATGCACTATTCCTTATGACGGAGGGCAAAGAGTTCCACGATTTTGGGCCTGCCACCGCAAATTCCAGTTTACTAAACATAGTTTTCTTGCAATTGCTGGTCGGTTCTACAACCACCCTTCCTGTGGGTGAAGTAGAGTTTAACGTCTACCACTCATGTTGTCCGAGATACAGATCTCTTGAAGATACAGAGGTGTCATATCAACTGGCACAATTTAAATTCAACTCTTTCAGGGGAACAGAGCCAATGTAGTTCACACAAAAGAGATGTTATGTGAGGGAATTGGTGAATGATGAATGATTTATGAAGGTGTTATCAATATTGACCTTTGTAGAACCTTAACATCGTACATTTAGCATTGATTTACATATACATCAGTATATAAACAAAAGGATATCCATAGCAACATTGAATATGTATTACAAAAGTATTAACCTTAATAGTGGCGAAATATATAATTAATTGACATGGCGGTTATTTTGCGGTGTAACATGATTAATTTAATTTTCACAGCCAAACTTTGTACTGCACACACGTTGGGTTATTGTCACAACTATAGTTTCGAGAGGTGCAGTCCCTCTCATCATCGAGTATTCGATAACCTAACGTGTGTGTAGTACAAAGTATAGTTGTAAAAATTAAAATACCGTAATACATTTATTATTCATTTATTTTATCAAAAAAATACAATATAATAATTACACGTATTGCATTTGCGCAATTACATATGACAAAATAATATAAAGCACAGTGTGCCGTAGTTTTTTCGATTTTAAAATAATATACATGAACGTGAAAATGCAGTAACTTGTTGCAACATAATATTTATTTTTGAAATGCAAAACAAAATGGCATCTATATGTATAAGTGTTATATATATATACTGAGCTAATTACAATATACCTACTTTTATTTTTAATTCATAATAAACAACTATACCATTGCAGTATCGTGATCTCATAAGCCACCTACCCTGTGCCACGTGGCACTAAAGTAAAACATTATCATCACCCCATCGTAACGATTCATCACACTTGTCATGGAAGGTAGTCAGTCGCTCCACCGAAGCATTGAATAAACTTTATGTGCTTCCAATATATTCCGTGTATTTCTAATATTAGCAAATTATCTATCCATATATTATACATACACAAAACTGAATGTCTTTCTGTTCTCTATAAAATCTTACACCCATTGACCGATCTGAATCTAATGATGCATAGTTACTCTTTAAGATTATTTTATTATCTCTCGAAACTATAGTCGTGACAAAAATATAACTCAGTCTGTGTAGTACATGTACAATGTTTTTTTTTTAATAATTATATTGCACCACAAAATATTGTATGTATGTCGACTAAAGGACAAAGGCAATATTATCACACCAATAGTAACTTAGATAAATTTATTATAAATTCCAAAGACAGCGTAGATCCATTAAATCATTTCGGTATATACTCGTACCTACCTATAAACTTAATTACGATGACCGCTAAGCATTTTACATAGGTTAAACAGCGCGTAATTTTAATATTAGAATAAAAGAACACTTTAGATGTGTCAATAATAATAATTTCTCAGATTTGGCTAACCATCTTTTAGAAACAGACCATACGTTTAAAAAAGAAAACGGCACTGAAATTTTATATAATATAATAGAGGCATAAGGTTAAATAATTTAGAAATGTTGGAAATTAAAAAATCCCTCAACACTTCATGTAATATAATCAATTAAATTTAACGAATAACCCGCTACTTGATATATTCTCCATTTCAATGTTACCCTGTCACTTTTCTTCCCACCCTCCCACCGTGACTACAGTAGACGTTAAATTACTGAATGTGGCTTATACAAAGTTTGTTAGTTTATAAAAATTAATAATATTATTATGTATTAAGAAAAGAAAATTATTAAAATTAAAATAATTAAATATTGATTAATTTGATACGTTTAAATCATTTTAAGAAGTACGGAACGATGAAAGCGTGCGATAAACCAGTTAATAAGAAGACGGACCTACACGTGAAAAAAATTGGAACAGCGGCAGCTCCGCCCAAGAATGATCCTATCGCGTCCATCGGCTTGTCTCACACCAACTCAGTCAGTGTGACGCATCAGTAAAAAAAAAATATATCGCCAAGGCACACCGTGTATTTGCCACCTCTGCAGAGGCAAGCACTTTATCCAGAGAAGCCTTCCTTCCTTCCTTTGATAGCTTATCACTTGGCGCCTTTGCTAAAGGCAAACTCCGACGGGTATCACAGGCGAGCGGGTAACGGGCGCCTTATCTGAAATGCCGTCCCGAACTGGCTCCGGGCTGTGTACATACATACTTTGCTAATAGGTGAGGTAAAGAGATTAAATTTGCTACAAATAGTCAATAAACTTTTTCACAGGAACAAATCCTTGCTTACTATCTATTTTATAAAGCGCAAAAATTTATTTATATATATACGTATGTTCACATTTTCCAACTGTTCAATAATTCAGAATGAAATACTAGAGACATATACGATTTACAACGCATCATTTTCATTTATTTTTATTTATACAAGGAAACAAATAAATAAATTAATTAATTACAGCAGTAATGCCAGGCCACATACAATAATATTTTTAATATTTACTGCAAAAACATTGTGGTTAGTCATTTTTATTAAAAATACAATTAACAATTTATTTATTTTTCAATATTAACAAAATTACTTTGCGGCGTCTCAATTTATATTAATAATTATACAAAATACTTGGTTCAAACCATTTTTTTAATTTCAGTATACATTGTTTCCTGAAGAAAATACCATAGATATCGAAACATGTAGAATAATTAATAAATAGTGGTTTAAGCAAAGTATTTTGTATAATTATTAACCATTTATTTAACCACTTGAGTATTATTACATTAAAAACCAACCGGTTTCGGAAAAATCATTTTCCAATATCAGGCTAATAAAAACTGATCACGGATTTTTCCGAAACCGGTTATTTTATAATATAAAGTTGATTGTATAAATTTTATTATTATTACATACAATATTTTCTGATAAAAACGCTGTTTAATAAATTGAAAGTGTTCAGAATATATTTTTATATAAAACCCCGATAACTATTCACGTATTTATTATAAAAAACCCACATATCATCACTTGCCAATCCGCGCCGATTCTATGCACCTTGGATGCTGCGTTCCACGCATGGACCACCCTCAATAACCTAACTAAAAATAATCCGGGTAGTGCAGGATTTGCTTCATTGTAATTTTTGTTTGAATAAATCGAGGTAAAAATGGTTCAGAGGTGTATTTGCACGTGTGAATACACGCACACACACACCCACGCACACCACTCATGTAGTATCGATGTGGGAGATGTAGGTTCGTATAAAAATGCCAAACAAAGTTTGCTTTAACATTACATCAGTACGGAAGAAGTATTAAGATTTATATTTTGTAATTATAAACATTAGTTCTAAGCTTATGAGCTAAAAATCTTGTAATGTGCCTAATGATTTTCTTCAAGAAATAATAAAATTATTTACAAGTCATATAAATTAAAATTAGAATAGACAGATTATCAAAAGGTCGTTTCTGACCCTAATAGATATTCCTACTAAGACGCATTAAAGTGTAATATGAATTGATACATTTGATAACATTTGTAATTAAAAAAGAGCCAATCTAAGTGATGGAAAAAATTCATTTAAATCACTTATGTATTCATATGATTTGTGTTTCTTTATATTTATAAATTAAACATAATAAATTTATATAAATATTTTTAAAACTATATATTATATTTCTTTTTAACAGTGTATACAATAGAAGTAAAAATAAAGATTTTTAGTTACTTAAGAATCGATTATTGTTCAACTAATCTATAGTCATTATCTTCGATTAAGGATTTGAATTAATATTATTCTAGACGAACGATTTCTCAAATTAATATTTTTTAATATAATGTCTTTTCGCTAAGTAGTAAAACCTATAGACAGTAAACCTATAGTAGACCTATAAACGTAAGTATCACTTACAAGAACTTATTTTGTCAATTGTAGGCTACCCCTCCATACATTATTGTAGACACTAAGACACCATAACTCCATTTTGCACCGATAGTCTTCCTTCTTCTTCCAGATGCAAATTCCAATTGGCGATGTCTGAGTTCTGCTTCCCCTTTCCCATCCTTTCAGCTTTATTTCCCAAAGGCCACCATTCTTTTGATGTATTTTTTAACCTAAACGTTCCTAGAGAATATTTTTCTCATATACACAAAATCTTTCGCTTGTTCAAGCGCTCATTGTTTAAAAAGTTATAATATATAGTCACGCTGTCATCTCTCTCGAACTTCATAATTATCTATTTATTAACATTTATCCTATGTTCACTCTACATCCATACATCAGACATCCTGGTTACCAAGCACTGTAGATAGGCTTTAATGTAGCCACTAATACCAAATTCAAATGCCTATAGTAAGTAGCATACAGTCAGATCACTCATTTTCGCTACTTCCAATCCATTCGACTTTTTCATATGATTGTCCATACACAAGTTGAACAACCGTGGTGACATTACGCAGCCGTGTTTGACACTTTTTGTAATATCAAACCATGATGTGAATGACCTACTAATTCTTACATGCAATTGCCTGTGCAATTTTCTATTCACCCCGTACTTCGATAAATACATATATAACTTTCTTCTTATCACTGTGTCTTATATATATTTTTAAATATTTATGTAATAATATTATCAATGACGAGATTTAATTTGTTAAAATTGAAGTATTTTACAATTATTACAGAAATCAAAAACTTAACTTGGCTTAAATTCAATAAAATTAAATAAATAAAACAAATAATCAGATGTGTATTTATTTTAATGCTACGATATTATTATTACTATTTTGTGTTAAATAAATCGGGCGATCGAATCGTCTAGTAGGCAAACTGCACGATTAGATCGACGATTCTTTATTATATCGGTAACAAATTGTAATTGTAACATTGAATAAATAAAGATCATTTCACTTTAGAAAATGTTAACAAAGAAAAAAGTTTAACGCACAGTAAATGAAACTCGCATGAATAAAGCTCGCATTTCAAAGTGCTCAAGAGGCCGACTAGTTCAAACAGATAAATAATGCTGGTATTGTTGGATCACCCTCGAGATAATATCGCGAATATTGGTTTAAAAGCTTGGAATATAATGTTTAGCTACTGCATTACTCTTGCCCCATTAGGTGTAAGGGCACTTTAGGAAAGGAAAGCAATGCAATGATGCAGAGATTCAAATGATATTCTCTTTTTATAAAAAATGCCGTCGTTTAAGTGATTAGATTATGCTGCAAAACATACACTTCCCTTTTTAAATTATCAAGGAAAATACATTTTCGTTGTGATGTTGCATTTTCAGAACATAGTTCTGTGGGATTTAATACAAATTAAATTAATCAACTAGAAAGATATACAGAAAAAATCTATCAAAAAAATATTTTCTGTACATCTTCATTCCTTTTTAGTCTGCAGAAAAGTCGCGATGACCGATGTAGGCATTCATGCTGAAGTTATCTGTTTCGATCGGCTGCATTATGTATAGGGTGTATAGGGAGACTTTTCTTGCAATTCATACCAGGTTCGTCCATCTTCTCGGGGCCCATCCCTTGCACCATACTATAAAATATTTATTATACTTAAAGACATGCATTTGTACAATTGAAGATAATGTTGTTGTAATAATGAGACATTTGTTATAGGGGACCTTTGTGGAATCTTCCCGCGCTCTTTTTCTCTGAGGATCCACGTATCAACGGCGAAGAGGAAGCTAGGGAAGATTAACAAAACATATAATTTGTATGTGACCCGTGTAACAACGCTTCAACCCAAATTTGGACTGGCCACTGAACACGTCAATTCCCAGATTTATAAACTAATACCAAAGTCATCTAATATATCTACTACTATTGGGCTATTTTTCAGTGAACAATTAGCTTTTTTTGAATAAGTTTACTTTATCTTCTTATGATGAGTGTTATTTTATTACTGTTTATAAATATTACCACTCTAAATTTAGTGTTTGTGTGTGGAATAATACCAAAGAGTAGGAAAGGTTTATTTGCGCATACCTTTTCAAAAGGGATAACATTTATATCATATATTAAAAAAAAATACAAATAAATCCCTAAACTTTTCAATGCAATAGGTACGTTGTTCCAAAAAGATAATTTAATATGTTATAAACACTTAATAAATAGTGCAAGTACCACATAAATCCGTTGTGGGGACAAGATATTTTAAAGAGTAAATATGTATTCTTGTAAATTATCCCAGTAAGTATTATTAAAAAAAAAATGTTTTAAATTTAAAGTTTGTTAATTTCTTTCTCTTTGTATTATTTTCATATTTTAATTGTAATTTTAATTCATTCATTCATATTTTATGTAAAAAAAAAAATTTTTAACATTGGAGGTTTAAAAATGAAGTATAGATTTTTAATTTGCGTTTAATAAAATTATTCAATACAAAAATAAAAGTGAAAAGTTTTCAGTTCTACTAATAATTCATCCGCTTTTAATTTATGTACAAAAACAAAAAAAATACTATTTCTATGAAACTCACGAATTTTTCCGAGTTGGAATAAAAAACCAAATTCAAGATATTATAGTGTAAAAAGAATAATATAGAATTTGAGTGACGTGATTTTTAACCTTTTTTGCTTTTATTTAACAAATCAATTACATTCCAATTAATACACCCACATTGATACAAAATTAAGTAATATTCTATTCAACATTATATACTTGGAAATTGAAATTTGTTTTCTTTCGTAGAAAACTTTTAATATAACTCCTTTGACCTTTCCGACATTTAAGACGAGATCGTTAATAAGTTTAAACATCGGCTCGACTCCTTTGTAACGGCTACATTCCGCAGCTAAAGTTATGACTGTACATTAACGAAATAACAAGGAGCTCCGGTTTAAGTGAAAGCTTTGTTATATGAAATGGTTTGCTCGAGGCATTTTCTTTGCCAACAGAAAAAACTACGCGACAAGGTTCGGGGAATAAACTTTTACAACGAATTTTTGTTATGAGGGTAGAAGATAAATTGGAACGACCATAAAAATTATTTTGCGGCTTTTGAAGATCATAAATGTTAAAAACAAAACAATATTGTACGAACGAAATTATAAACAATTGTTAAGGATAGAAAGAGTAATTTATTAAACCAACATTAAAAACGTGTGCTACTAAAATCCCCGCCAAAGTATGTCATAAAAATAAGGAGATTTTAATGAAATTGTAATTACATTACACCGTGATTTAACCCTGTTACACGGCTTTTACCTTTTTAAAATGTACTTTTAAACATCACTTTCCAAAGCAGACATTTTTAACTGTTCGTTAACACGAAAAATGTCATCGCGATAAATAATAGTAATAAAAAATTAATTCTAAAGAATTTCAGTCGTTCATCATTCAGAGATTTTAGGCACTCTCTAATCTGGATAGGATAAATCTGGCCAGGACGTGAGACTGAGATCCTCGATGCTGATCCCCGCCAGGTCCCGCTGTCTCGAGTGCGGCGATAAATGACGCAACACAAAGCGCCAAGCTCTATTTGCACAAATGCAAGGAGACATCGCTAAAGCCTTATATTCGCGGAAGCAAAAAGAGTAAAGTTAATGGTCGCAGGGAAGATTCGTTTTTCAGCTTCCCCGAACAGGAAAACGAATGTTAGAATCTCGTCTCGATGATGGAGTAGGGGGAGAAATGGTTAGAGAAACAAGGGGTTCTTTCTCCAAGGAATTTTATCAATTGAAGAACTTGGAGAGAGAATACCACAAACCACCACGTATCAAAAAGGACTTGAAAATTATTTAATTTTTCGACAAAATCTCGTCTTTTTTTACAATTTCAATTTATTTTGAAGAAAATCTCACATTTTTATATATCTTCTACTAGGATTTACGACCAAATATTATTTATTGTAAATTTCTGATAATTTTGTACATTTTTATGCAAAATACGGGATACCACTTAACCTTTACCATACCGTGATATAAAATACCCGTACGCAGCCATGCGGTCAACTCGTGTTACCGTAAGAAATTATATTTTTTTTTAGCATTTTAATGAGAAAAAACTCTTATATTTGCTTTATGGTTTTAAAATTCTTTGTACCATAAATTTACTCTAAGTATTGAGCAATATATTTGAAAAAATGATATATAATAATACAATTCGGAGCATTTATCAAGTCTTATACAATACGACCTTCCTTCTTATTTCTCTTCATTTAATTAGTGAGAAAAAGACATAATTCAATTCGTATGTTTGTTGTTCTTTTCAATGTAAAATTAATGTGTGATCTCTTTTTGTCTTACCACAAATGGTATTTTTACCAATAAATTAGTTTTACAATGGATTGAATTGAAAAATAAAAAAATTTGTAGGATTCCCTTTACATAATTGATTTTACTAGTCATCCATAAGTGAAAAATTTCTTTAAGATTAACTAAAATATGATTTTTATATTGCGTGTATTTACCTAAATATTACAGGCTTAATTGGGGCGGTAGACCAGCGTTACAGCATGGTTTGGGAAAGGTTAAAAATTAAGGATTCAATTTATTGATCAAGGAAATTACTATACCTTACTTTTAAGCTAATTCTATAAATACCAAGACAGGTGCAAAAGATCTTTTTTGTTTGCCGCGTATCGAAACCGCGTTACCCTTGGCATATGCTTTACCTATATATTTCGATTTTACTTCAAGGGTGGTTAACTTTAATAGATGGATAAGCTAAGCAGCATTTACAGAGGCGAGGCAATGCTAACACACACTTATGTAGCAACTTTTTGATTCAATATAAACAATATTAGTTCTAACATAAAAATGGTCGGTCTTCCGAGATTACGCTGAACTGACTGAAACAACCAACACAATTTTTTATATTTTTCATTTCACAAAGTGCACATGACGTCATCATCATCATCTGAAATACGTGTGTACTTAAAGATATCATATGCAAAACAAACTGCTTTAAAACACTGCATATTTCGCTGAATGATTCTTTTTCCAAGACTGAATAGGGGAAATGTAGGGAGGAACGTGCATTAAATCGGATGGTGTTTAGAGTAGAGAACGGGGCGGGTAGCAGTTTGGATTTACGACTATTGCAAGAACGGAACCTGGGCAAACGTCGTTTTCACAACAAGAATAAAGATTACTAACTACCATACATATACATTCCATAATATTTGTTCCTCGATTAGTAAATTAGTTTACAAATGAAATTGATATTTTTAAATTTGAATTAGACAGGTTTCAAGACAGAGACGCTAGGCAGAGTATTTTTCTCTTTACCGATTTGGTCGCAAAATACGATATGTTATATGAAAAAAAATATATATATATATATTATATTGTATATTTAGATAAAACGATGTTTAATTCCTGGGTGTAAATAAATGATATCAAACTAACTTACAATATAGAAATACAACAAAATCTATTATATACTCTCAAGAATCTTTTGTCGTGTTGTAATTATAAAATTATGTGAACGGATGCATTGCATCTTGTTGGAGATAACCTGGACTCGGCGACGCAATACTGAAACTTATGAGGATGCATCACGAGCTATATATCATCTGATCTGATATGTATATATGTCAATACTGACAATAAGAAAAACTAAAGATTATTATTTTTTTATTGCTGTGAAATATTTGAATCTGTCAAATTGGTTTGTATGTATGTGTGTGTGTGTGTGTGTGGCCGCTGGGTGAAAGATGTGAGAAGGCAGACCGAGCCGAGTGGGTGCGGCGGAAAGAAGGAGCCGGGAGGCGTTGAAAGACGCTGGACGCGGTCTCTTTCAATACTCTTCGGTTCTCCAGATAAGATCTCAAATTGTATATATTATATTGTTGTGCGATGGTTGTCTAGTAGTAATAAATTGTTAACTATATCAAGATTTGGGACTGTTATTTCTACTACCGACATTACACCGACCCTCGAGGCATCTGTAAGAATTACCGTGGCACAGACAGTATTAAAGGCAATACAGTGTCGCGGCCAATTACATTACAATTATAAATAAAATAATGAAAATTATTACGAATAAGATTCGAAGTTCGTAATATAAAAAAATTTAAAAACACATAAGAATTGAGGCAAGATTCATTCCAGGAGGTATTTTACAAACATCCTGACTTTTTGTCCAAAAATTTATTACATATCTAAAAGACTAATAAATAATATAAATCATCAGTAATCGCATTTAGTTTTCAGTTTACAATAGTTAATAGTAAACGAAAATGCATGTAAGTAAAATAAAAGTAATCATTAGGTAGATAAAGATTTTAACTCTCGATTCAAAGCTAGCTGTACAGAATACAGACCACGTTATAGATTCATCTCCACGTTTATTTGATTTATTATACAGATTTTACATACAGACAGGTGTTTAACATATCCTTTTACATAGTGCCAGAGAATAAGAAAATGAAGCTGTTTACATAACTGAGACAATTTGAGAAAAACACTCAACACCGGATACAATGAAATGTTCTGATAACTAAAGAAAATGAGAAAAAACCTAAAATACAGTATAATATACCATAATACCTCACATACACATACACACGATTTTAGTTAAACATTTTCACAAATACGTACACCATACGCACGGACGTCGCGTAATTTATACTATTTATGTTATGATAAAATGTTACTGAGATATTATGTGATGCATGTTATAGGTAGTGGCGTGCAGTAGGCACAAACTATGTATATAATAGGTAAATATACTAAGTATCAAAAAAAAATCAATCTTTTTTTTTTAATTTCGAGAACAATTAATTCAATCAATTTCAAAATAGACTATAATTGTAGGAAGTGTATTTGCATTTTCAGAACATAAATCTGTAGTATTTTAATACAAATTAAATTAATCAATTAGAAAGATATACATATAAAATCAATTTTATTGAAAAATATTGTTGTTGCGCTATCGGGATTCTAATCTGGATCTCTTTCCAAACCGGGAATCTGCACTGTCGCTGTAGCATAGTTAGATAATGCACCTTCTCCGGTTTGGAAAGAGATCCAGGTTCGAATCCCGGTAGCGCAACAACAATATTTTTCAATAAAATTGTTTTTATATGTATACATTTCTAATAAATACACTAAATTAGTATTTAAAATATTACAGACCTATGTTCTGAATAATTATAACTTCACAGTAAGAGTGTGTTCTCTTTAATAATGAAAAAATATTTATTTGATACCGGAATATCTCGGTAGCAACTAAATAATTTTTCGATAGATAGATTTTTTTCTGTAGCATATCTTTCTAATTGATTAATTTAATTTGTATTAAAATTAAATCAGACATATTTTACCATTTTTCAAAATTTTACAAAAAAAAAAAAAAAGATTGATGTTTTTGCAGATCACTCGTCCGTCACCATCCCCCATTCCTTAATTCTGCCTTCGTCACGCTTAACTGAGAGTCTTGTACGATAAATAAAGTAGGTACATCCGGTCCTTTCTCCGTCTACTACTTGGAATTTGATCGGAAAAACTTAAATTTAGAGTGGTCTATTTCCAGTTACTTTAAGTGTAATATTTACTCGAGGTAGAGTATTTGTACAAATTCTTTTACCACCAAATTAAGAACCATCATTAAACTGTACACCTACATACACACAATTTAACAAAAAAAACATCTTAATATTGTTCACGTATTCCAAAAATTTCCATATTCAATGGATTTGTTTTTCAAATAAAAGATCATATCGGCTCATGGATAAGGAAATTAGTATTTTTCCGGTCTGTTTTTTCATTTATTCCTACTTTTACAATTAAAAAAAACGAACAGCCTTTAGTTAGGTTAAGAATCTCTTAAGTTTTAACAGTAATTAATCAAGTTACATTAATTAATAAAATTGTGTAAAAAATATAAGAATACACTTTTTAAAAAGTTATGTAAATCTTGGTTGTAAATAAATAAATTTATTGCAAGAGTCCTTTAATTAATATTTAGATATACGTGCTTATTTTTTGTTATGACGTACCAATCAGATTTTAAAGGCTGACGATGAAAAAATGATGACATTCTAAGAAAATAAATATACGAAAAGGGTAAATAATATTCTTGTAAGCTTCTCGTGTAATAACTTATTGTTTCTTGATACTAAAAACCTGTTTTTTCGTTTTTGTTTCTCATTGCACACACAATCAACTGCTTTTTTTATAATTATTTTACTAACATTAACTTAATTAAATTGTGTTTGAACTATTTTTCATATTTACTTATAATTTGATATTAAAAATAACACAAAAAGCATTCTATATTGCTGTGCACATTGCATCAAATAAGTAAAAATGTGTTGTTTAATTTTTAGGCAGTAACGTTGTGGTAGGTTTTATTACTCATGATGAGATTATATTATTTTAACTCAACTCTACTAGCTTAACATTAAAATCCACAAAATTAAAATTAATTCGCGTTTGAAAATGACAACGCACGTTGCTGAAACATGTTTATATATTTACAATTAGTGGAACATAAAACAAAATTATATCGTCATAAATAAAAACATCTCCAATTAAAGTTCAGGGAATTTAGAACGTGTCCGTGGCAAGCAGTTAAAAACGAATTAATCGAAACAACATCAAATCAATGTGAAATCTAAATTTAAAAAAATTAACATATTTTCTATATATTATAAATTATTAATGGTGCCGTATTGGTCTAATATAGGTTTTTATGGGAGTAATCAACCGATTTCGCTTATCTCAAGCTTCATCAGGACGTATTTAAAACTAATCATAAATACAAAAAGAGTGCACTTACATAAACATAAAGAGGAAGATAGAATATAAAATTACATGTGAAAGAGAAAGACAGAATACATATGCAGATAGACGGAATATTAAGGGAGGGGAAAATACAGTGCTGATGGATATTAAATTAATTTTAAAGAAAACATACCTAATACGGGGCTAATGGATTATCCATAAATAAACAAATTTAAGATAAATTCAGGAGAATGAAATATTATTTTCGCATCAGTCTCATGCCTCGATAAATAATCAATATGCAAATATGCAAGAGCGCTGTGCTAGAATCAAAAACTATGGAAGTTAAGTAGATGCACGGCGGTGGGCTTACCCGAATCGTAAAATTATCCAAACAGGGTAAAGAATCCCAAACGATAAAAGGACCATTTTGTAAACAAAACGATCAAATTCGTGAAAGGTCCAAAAGAGAATGTGCGAAGCGCGTGAAATTATGAATAATACGACAAACGATCGAACGAAAATGATTGATATTTTGCGAATCTCGTTGTTGTATATATTAAAGGTTCAAGTATTCCAGTACTATTCAAGTACACCCACGGGGCAGACCAAAGTCACGATATTGCTTTTCGGAATAGCCTAGTAGCGGGGCATCAAGGGCAGAAACTTGTAGAAACATCATGAAGATAATGATGTTTCTTTCATCTTATAGTGAATTGGCACGGTATGATGACGATGATATAAAGGATGGTTAATGATATTAAATATACCAAACGAATGTAAAAAATAATAATTAGAGAGTTCTAATTTGTCTGTGATGCATAGCAACCCAATGAAACAAACACAATGCACAAATACAAGATTAACTTAAAACTAATAACCACGGACGAATTACTCTCCTAAGTGTATCTAAGTGTCCTTAAAGCGTGGTTATGGTGGTCATACTCTTAATCTCATCTAAACGTTGTCATACAATGAAGATGTTACAGATATTCAATCATTGAATTGAATAAAAAATAAATCTGTTGCGAGACAGTGCGATCAACGATGTCAAAAAATAAATTGTAAACATGTCGTACATAGCTTTGTAGAAATGTTCACACTTACCGTTCTATTTGAAAGCCTCATGAAGCCAGCAAAAAAAAAAGTATGAACACCCTAGCACGTGACACAGTTAGGCCTACCCAACTTCCCTCATGTTCTAGAGATAGTAGGGTGACCGTCCCGCTTTTGTTGTGGTACACAGCGAGGGAACGACTTCGGCTTTACCTGGAACAAAGGTAAACACACAAACATAAATTAACACTGTCCATTGTTCGTCCGGTTGGGTTCCACGTGATGTGTGACGTCACAGAAACCGCACACTCTAAAATGTTTGGTCACGGTTACCCGCTATTAAACAAAACAATTCACAATAATATGAATGTAACTAGAGGTATAATACATAATAATATTATGCTTCCCCGTCTACATCTATGACTAGATGAATGCTGGCTTCGGCTTCGACTTCGGTAGTGTCATTATGGCTGTTTAGTGCTTGATTAAACAGCCAGGACAGTGAGACGCGAGCATGGTACAAAATAATGTGTTTTTATATATCTCGTTATTAATAAATTCTTTACCACAATACTTACCATAACACAAGCATTGCAGTATTGTGAGAAACAATTTTTGAATGTTAAGCTTCTGAAAACGAGCAACATCCATAAAATACATAATAGAGTAACATGTCTGTTAGAATTTAAGAAACATAAACCATAATACAACACTACTACTATAAATTAATTTCTTAAATTTCCAAACAAATGTTCGCCTCTTTAAACGTTTACACGAATAAACAGTGTTTTTATAAATTTTTTAATGTATAAATATTAAAAAATCATTTTTAAAAGGCCAGCGCGAAAACAGTAAAATAAGTATGAAATGTTTTACATAAAAATATATTATACTAATGTTTTTCTTGCAAAGCGAGAATTTCATGAAATTATTATTTTATTATTGGTACTTTACTTTTATACGCTTCAACATTTTTTATAGGTTCCGTTGGCTTCATGAAAAATTAATAATAATTCAATCTCTTAGAATTGACACGCAGTTATTTATTTTTATTTAAGAATTATAACATTTAAGGGAACAATAACATTTTGAGGGGAGAATATGAAGGATTTATGAAATATTACAATAAAAATGCGGTCATCGAACCCCATACAAATATTCACCATAAGAGTAAATCACCCATTAATTCCAATCAATTACAACCCATCGTAGTTCACAAACTATCACAAATTGATAGTAATTATGTATTAAAATACAGTGTTACGGTGACAGTAAGAATAAATATGAATATACATAATTAAATATTAATAAAAATACGCGGAATACATAGGAAAAATGAAGCGTAGATAGAATTATAAACGTATACTTTGCACCAACATAATAATTATCATATACATATATACACAGTTACATGAAAAAATGTGAAAAAAAAAGTTTTTTTATACCTAAATAATATATTGGAGAATATGTCCGGCCCGTTTCTTATGCTACTGGCATTATACAATAACTACCGCTAGGATGTCTTGATGTGTTCGTCAAATCTAACAATATTAAAATTTGAATCTGGCCATCCCCAAATCCTAACTGTTATTACTGCCAAATGTCAATTAAAGTAAGGTTTATCTAATAATGTTTTACTCATATTTTTTATTTTCCTCTTTTCCTTAGCAATATGCACATATGCACATGTCTAAGCAAAATCTAATTCAACGGATCATAATTACGAGAATACTTATAACGGTGAAGAGACAATAAAATAAGATCTCTAAAACTTGACGGTTGCCACAGCACACGGGCAGAGCTTCCCGCGGGGTGGCTTCACGGTCCACGGTCCACCGTGAATAGTTCAGCGGATTACTCCATCAGCCCCGGGATCAAAGAGAGCAATTAACACACAGTTCTCAGAGACGAGAGAGACGAGTAATTGTAAAATATGCGCTGGCTTTGCGTCCGCACGTCACTCAACCGGAGATGTTCTCTCGCCCAGCTTAAAGAGAAGCAACAAATAAAATGTCTCGCAAATAAATACACAACTAAAACTCCCGGAGAGAGAGGCGCGGGCGAGCAAAAAGAAAATCCCCGATCGTAAAACTTATGTTTCTCGTATTTATGGCGAGAACGAGTCCGATACTCCTCTTAAACTCGTCTTAAAAACAAGCGCGGGAAAGTGGAAAAAAACGTATTGTCCGCGAAATCGCGCAACAATGGGGCGCTGGGTATAATAACTCAACAAAGAGAACGGAATCTTAGTGGAAAATTCTCCAGGGCGATTGTGTTCCCTCTGCGTTACGTAGATTTATAAACAATTACGTTTTGACAAGTCTGAACTTGTTTTTATTTATTCAGATTATTTTACTTGTTTTGGGACGAAAATTATATAACAACCTAAAAATCTTTTATTTTACTTTAAAGTGTATTATTTCGCAAGAAAAATAAAGATCAGACTTCGTGAAAACGGAACAAGCAATTCACAAAATCTGTTAAATATACAAACACAAATGTATATACACATAACGCAACCAAGATTTTGAACATTAGGTACTATTAATTTATTTAATAATTAATAGTTTGTTAACTTTATTTTATTTTATAAATTACTGCTAGTTCAATATATATTCAACCGGTTTCGGAAAAATACATTTTTCTTCATCATCATGAAAAACTAAAATAATTATGTGTCAAAATGTTCTTATGTTTTCAAATTCAATTAAATTAAATAATAATTTTAAAAAATAAATCTAGAACCTAACTTAAATTGTTAAGATGTTGAAAGATGTGGAAACTGATTTAATGAACCAATTAAATTTAGTTGGTTATTATAATATTTTGATTAGTTTTACACGCTTTACTTATTTCCAACGATTCTAAATTATTCAATTTAAGACTAATATTGTTCATATGTAAAACAGACAATCCCAAATTTATATCAAAAGTATGATTCTTTTCTAATAAATGATTAAAAAAAATTGAAAAAACATTATTATTTAAACATCTTAAATGCTCTTTAACTCTAATATTAAAATTTCGACTTATTTTGAATATAACATATTTTGAATATTTTATATTCACTCACAATGATTTATAAAATAAATTAATACAAAGTTAATAAACTATTAATTATTACAAATAAAACACAATGTAATAATTGATTGGACTTTTCATGTATATAATATCACATGTAATCACCGATAATATAAAAAAGATAAATAATTGGGAAATTATTGAGTATTTACTGTAGGTAAATAATTTAATTACATTTGGTGATAAAACACTACTTATCGGTTGTGGGTGGCCTATTTTTTCCATACCATTAAATCGCTCATAAAAATGCTGTCGTAAAAATTATTTAAATTTGAAAATGTTATGGTTCTCGGATTTTATTATTTTCTGGTAATATTAGAATTTTGCTGTTGCTAAAATTGAAAAACAACACAACGACATCACAATGTAAGCGTTAATAAATACAAAAATCTCGCCAAAAGGTTCAGCATCATATTGTCACTATCTTCTCTGGACACCTTCCTTCCACCTTTCAAACGGTCCTAATGTTCATGAAAATATATTTTAGTCAAAAAAAATTATTCCAAAATTTCTGAAAGGGTCAATTTATACACATTAACGATTAATTGAAGTAATTTAGTGATTTCAAATTATGTATTAAACATGAAAGGACATCAATGTATTAGACTGTTGTTTGTTAGACGATTTAGGGCCTGAAATGAAGATATAGAATAATAATTGGGTCAATTTCACAAATATTTATTTCGTAGCTTTACTGTTGATTGATGTTATACTATTGATTTATACTGCATATATAGCTTTATCGTTACAGCAACATGTTATTTTCCCATCATAACATCATAACTAAATATGATGCTTTGAACCAAAAATAATCAGAGATCATCGCTAGGACGATAAATACGAACAATAAATGATTATTCAAAATAATAATATCCTTTTTTTATATCATTGTAAGTTTGTTTACAAATAAATATCTATCGTGAGATTACAACAATTAAGGTCATTCTATTCTAAAAATTGCACCTCTTAGATATTTTTTGAAATCAGCATTTATATCTATCAAGAAGTATTACATTTAATATTTTAATTTTGAAAAGAATATGTAGAATTCAAATATATAATATAATTGTATTGTTATAATAATAATCCTAATACTATAATAAAACGTGTGTAATAAGAAACATGCAATACATTAATAATACTTTTAACTGAAGATAAATCTCCCAGAACAAATAGAGTGAACGGATGAATGGGAGCAATTGGCTGCCACGAAGCTGTAATCGATAGCTATCCGGAGAATACTGCCGACTGGTGGTAGTGCTCTGGCAAACTCCCAGTAGTTGTGTCTGGTACAGTAATGACTACAATTGTTTAACTAACCCAAAGCAATCAAACGGATTGCATTTAAATACGACACTCTTAATGATATCATCGGCCATGTAGCGATGCTGTTAATACGGCATTAGTCGGTAGTGGCGATACGCGCAATACACGGGAAATATTTTTTGTTAACAAACTATTAACATCCGGAACCGGACGTGAAAATAACGGAGGACTAAATAAATGATTTAATAATAAATAACAAATTAAATTAATCAATTGGAAGAATCTATCTATCCAAAAAATATTTGGTTGCTATCCGAGATGCATTACCATTTCGCAATATCAACCGATTACGTTTTTTAATTGGTGCATTAATTATTACATTTTATATTGCAATAATCTCAAATACCTTAAAGTAATAATGTAATACAAGCTAATTTTTATTGTTAATTTAAATTTAAAATGTCAAAATTGCAACTTCACAACAAAAGTTTGTCTTCATTTAAAATAATAAAATGAGTAAGATCAAAATTGGTATTTTTTAGTGAAAAGTAGCATGCATTACCAGAATTAGTATAATTCCGTTTGCGACTTGTAAAATATCAATACATCAAAAACTCTATTCAATAAATCGAATACAACGTGTATGCAAACTTCTTTTTTGGGAGGTTTAGGATCTCATAAAAGGGTTATCATCAGAACTACATACTGTCCATAATGGACGTTAGGTATACATAAATGAAACAAACATATTAAACAATGAAAGACTTTTTTAATTCAAACATAATATATATATAAATATATAAGACACAGATTTAATTGACAGTATAATAAATATAACGTAAAAAAATAAAAATAAGCTTTATGTATTTAAAACCACCTTTCACATTCCTCTGAACATAATAAAATTTGTGCAGTAAACATATTTTGAATAATAAAAAAATGCTGGACATTGAAAATGAAACAAAAAAAATGATTATAATTTAAACCTCGAAAAGTGTCTGATTTCTGTGAACTACTAAAGTAACTATTTAATATATTAAACGAATTAAACGCGTCCTCTCCCTCACTCCATTCATATTACGGACTAAAGCTATTATTGTATATCATTTTATGAAAGCACCCCGGAAAGCTCGGTGCACTTGTTTAACAATAATTATTGTTTATTGCGCACAAACAATAATTACTGATAAAAAATTAAAAAACAGTATTTATAGAGATTTGAATATATTGTAATTACAATTATTGAGAATTCGGTTTAATCGATGCTTGGAATAAACGGATTAAATACGATCAAATGATGTTAGATGGAATCACTAGATTAGATTTCCCGGCCTCATAAATGATAACAGCGTTCGTACTCCCCCATTTCATAAACTAAATTTAATGATTTCAGCATTTTTACGACATTAAAATGATTGCTCTTCCTTAAAATGACTCCATTAAACATTCAAAGAATCATAAAAGGATTTTAATATTTATATATAATACATGATATTAACTTATAACATTTGAATAGAACATTTTTGATTAAGTCTCTTATGATTATTGTTAAGCTAAGAACAAAGAAATGAGTAGAATTTTGTGTGTTTTAGATGACAATAATATAGAATAATTTTTATAGCGCATTTTCGCAAAAATTTCACCTCAAGGGCGTTTTACACATCAACTGTTTATAATCCTACATTATCTTTGTATTTAAAATAAAAAAATGTTACTTAAGAAAATGATTATTTTTAAATGTGCGTTTTTAGTCTCTTAACATGTTCATCGCGTTCAGTCACCTATTTCGTTTGAACTGATCTAAAACAAATAGAGCACAATGGTTTTGAGTTGTTTTTAGCTTCAGCAAAGGGTGATCTGTCATCGATATCGGTCGTTTGGCGCATTTTTGTCGTTTTCTTGCATAAAGCAGTGTTTACACGAGATAGAAATATTCGATGCGAAATATTTTTTCCGTTTTTGTTAGTTTTATTAAAATTAGTGAATTTTATCAATAGTTATATAGGCTACATTTGATTTTCCTATTTTTTAATTCTTATTTGTTACTTAAAAATAGATCAACCATCATCATCAAAGCGACCCAGAGTGAAAAATGTTATGACAGTGAGAGGGAGTACGATACAGGAAGTGAATTCCAAATAGTCACCGATTTAGAAACGGTAAATAAAGTCTCTGTTGCACTGTTTCTAATGACGAAGGGCAAAGAGTTCCACGCTTTCGGGCCTGCCACCGCAAATGCCCATACACTAAACTGTTCTACAAACCTTCCCGCGGCTGAAGTGAAGGTTGACCTGAGAGTTTGACGTCTATCATTCAAATTGTCTGGAATATAAAGATGTGACAACTTTTCGTGTGAATAATTAAAATCCTACTTAAATAGTTGACCGATAGCACAGATATTACACAGACGAAAAGTCACAAATACTGAGCTTCAATTATTGATGTTTTCACCACTCGGAGTCAGAGACAAGGAAACTTCAGAATAAACGTTAAAAATTCAAACGAGCAAGAGAGTCGGCAAAATTTGTAAAAACTGCTCTGACGCACACCAGAGAATTTCTAATGATGAAAAAAAATCGATCAACGATTCCAGGTATTCATTGTCGTAAAACTGTAAAATGCTTAGATATAAGATAAGCAAATTTTCAATCTAAATAAATGTCGGCTTTTTTGGATCATTTTGTGCCAAGAAAAAACCCATAATATTTTTTATTAAAGAACAACATTGAGTTAGGTACTCTAAATAAGATTTTCAGTTTATAAAAATCACATACAATTCAAAATTTAATGAAATTTTCCGCTTCATGAAATTTGCATCATAAATTCAAGGCCGACTGCTGGGCGACAAGATTTTCGTGAAATTAAATTTTTATCGTCTAGAATTTGAATGCATAGGGTATATCGCCGAGGGCAAAGTAGTAGAAATTACGAAACGTTCTCAAGGTGGTAAGTCTAAAAAATTTCGTCGAATTTCATTTTCAGAGCAGCGATGTCGTCGGTGAGGTCGGTTTATTCAACCCCGTTTTGGCTCATAAAAATTATGCAAAGGGATTGCGGAAGGGGACAATTGTTGGCATCTTCTTCTTTTCTCGGAAAAGGTGGTGCACGCTATAAAATTATACATTTTATTATATAAAAATTACGAGATTGAAAACAGCTGTTGTGCACGAATCATTTGTATTAATTATATCGAAATGAACCACGAAAAAATTTATTGTGAAATGATCGTGAGTTCGTTAGACGACGCGTAATAAAATCGGCAATGTTTTACTACAAATGCAAACGTAACATTTTGCTATTGTTCTTCAAGTTATCTGATTCAGAATTTTACAATACAGAGAGACATGGAATGAAAGTAGACTGAATATAGTGGAAATGAGATCGCTTAGGCGTATGTGTGACAAATGCATTTATGATAGAATAAAAAATGAAGAAATAAGGCTGATCTTGGTACAGTGAGTTAGATTAAGAAAGGACTACTAAAGTGGCTTGGTCATACGAAACGCACGAATGAGGAGAGAATGGTAAAAAAGATATATAACGCAAGTTTTGATGGCACCAGAAATAGAGGACGCACGCGGAAAACTTGGCATGACCAGGTAAACCAGATACTGGAGGACGGTCCTGTTAGTAGCCTCAATAATCGGCAAGCTTGTATAAGAAGATGTATGAATGTGGATGAGGCGAGAACTGTGTGCCAGGACATAAGAGTGTGGCGCTCTATCATCTCTGTCTGCCCCCGCGGCAAAACGGCGTTATGGTAAGTTAGTCAATTAGAGAGACATAGATCGAAACAGTGCTGTACTTACTTCTCAAGCATATACATCACATCCGCGCGCGTATGTGTATGTATGTATGTGTGTGTGTGTGTGTGGTATATGATAAAAAAATATTTTTAATTAGATTTCATCAGGTTCTAATTGATCATTTATGAGGCCGTTATGAAAATGAACGAAGGTAAAGGTGGATTTTTTGTTTACAAGTATAATTCGCGTATGTATGTGCGTGTCTACTTAATCCAAATTAAACGCACTTTATCGTCTCATTTGAACAAACAACACAATTCAAACAAACCATAATTTGTCACAGCCTTTTAAAATTGCCCTAATTAATTTTCACATCGTTGTGTATTAAAAATTGTAATACCCAATAGTCGTGTGATGTTGAAGCATTTTCAATTAAAAATTATTTATAAAATAAAACAGATTATACCGGTTCAAGTATATTCGGTTAAGGTTTAATTGAATAACCCTAAGTTGGCCATAGTTCCACAGGCGACACTATTTTAAGCAGACCTAATTCGTCCGTGTAGGATTGTGAAATGAAAAGGATTTAGGGATGTATGGGCGCGTTTTAAGGAGACACCTGGGCTAAACATAAAAGCTTAGAAATAATACTGTGAATGTTATTATTAAATACTCAGTGTAATAATACATTATTAAGGAGAACACATTCTAATTGTGAAGTTGTAATTATTCAATGTGATATTTTAAATACCAATTAAATGTATTAATTAGAAAGACATACATATAAAATAAAGTAGATGCCTTTCAAATAATGGAACGATAGATGTATTCATTTGAAAAATGTAACATATAGGTTCGAAATTTTATCGTCAAAAGTACTGTGTGCTGTAGCATAGTCAGTTAATGCACCTTCCCCGGATTGAAAAGAGATCCAGATTCGAATCCCGGTAGTAACAACAATATTTTTCGATAAAATTGATCTTTCTAATTAATACATTTAATTAGTATTTAATAATATATTTATATATCGTCAGGTATTCTAAAAATTCCACGAAATAGACCACGCCTTGGCATTGGATCACGTAAGTTAGTACAAATTTTTAATAGTAAGGGTAATATTTTGTACAAGTAATCAAAAGATAATCTCTTAAAAAATAGTTGCACTTCGTAACATTACCAGACGATTAGCAAAGGTGCGGCGATTGTACAGCTCTGTTCTCACCGCGTTAATTTTTTCAGTAAATATTAAAAATATAATTTATCCACTCACACAATTGATTATAATTAATCAATCGTACGAATAATTAATAAATCATCATCGTAATATTTTAAATAGAGCATTCAAGATCGTCGGCCCAAGAAATATTGCCATGAAATTTATTTAACCAATTTCTTAAACGAATTCACCCTGTCACTGAAATATCACCGTTCACTGATATCTGCTAAACCAAATACCCATATCAAATTACTAGCACATATACGTCCTCGTGCTCATAGCTTTCTATCCTAATCCTGGTAACTTCTCTTCGAGTAAATACTTGATATGCACTGAGTTCATTTCGATTTAGATTCACTTTTCATTAACATCATTTATTAAACTTAAAAGTGTAACATATAGGTACGAAAATTTGTCATGAAAAATAATGGCGTTATAACACAATTGGTAGTGTACTTCCCCGGATTGGAAATAGAATTCCAGGTTCGAATCCCGGTAGCGCAAAAACAATATTTTTCGACAAAATTGATTTTATATATATATATATATATATATATATTAGTAATTAATACATTAAATTAGTATTTGAATTTATATTTAAAAAAAATGCATTATATAAAATTATAATTTAATTTCTTTATTTTGAATTTAGTATCATTACAATATATGTAATTATCGATTTTCTGCAAGTAGACATGAAATTAAAACATTTTAAAAGCAAAATATTACTGACGATTGTAGCGCCATCCGTCCCGCGGAGCGAGACAAACGCTAGAAGATTTATTTCCCGGATAAAAAACTTCCCATGATAAATCGTCGCCATAAACAAACACAATTCGTTGTCATACATTTTATAAGAAACAGCAGGCAATAAAATCTCCGCAAACGAGATAAAAAAATACAGGAAACGTGCGGCGGCCAGGATGTTTATTCAGCAGAAACATCTTCACTCCTTTCGGCGGGGCGGTGAATATCTAATTAGAGAAAGCTCCTTTACATTTGTACTCTCCTTCGGCCTGCTAATAATCCGCGGCCTGCAGACGTGCTGGTGCCTTTTTCGCACGTGACCGCGCCCGGTCCTCCGTGCAAGGGCAGACACCTCGATCCCTCACCCCGCGAGAAATCGAGCACTTTTACACGATGCCATCGACAGGGTAGATCTCACGAAAATAATTAGATTCCATCTGCAAACAGAGTTATCTGTTTTGTTAAAGTGCATAATCAATTTTGAAATGAAACTAATTGAGTTCGGTGCTGTGCAATATTTTGAAGTAACGTAATTATTGACCATTACGCGTGGTACAGATCAATACGTGCATCGGAGCTCACCATGTGTATCGCTGTGTAACAAATTTGATCAGGAGTGCATTTCAAACCAATCCCACTATATCAAATGTATTTTTGTACCCCTTTCAATTTAAATTGCGTAAATAAATAATGAGCGAACATTTTGTTCATTACAGCATGTTTTACATTCTATTAATCACACATCATACTTTGTTGTTTTCACGTTTACCTCTCACACCATAACAAAACCTTTTATATATTGTTACCATGACATGTATTTTATTATCTTTAATAGTTTACCTTTTATACTATATTTATATACTACCTTTAGTTCACATATACAGGTGAATATTATGTTCCAGGCTGATTTTGTATAGCCGCCACTTTTGGTTTGGCAGACATTGGTCAGTTTGCATTCGGTAGTCGTAAAGAGTTGTCGGTGACAATTTATTATGGAGCATCTGACGCCTCAACAACGTCTCGAAGGCATCAAAACAAATACAAACCAGATTTTTGAATAAAAATCATCAACAGCAACGACACTCATTTCGACTTGGCGGGTTTTGTTAAAAAACAAAACCGCCATTATTGCGGCACTGAAAACCAACGATCTTTACATCCACGCAGAGTTACTTTATGTGTGCCAGCGGAACATTGGGTCCTATTTCTTTCAGGATGTGAAAACTTATTGGTGGCCGAATTGGGTCGATTGGGCCTGCAACACGTGTGGTTTCAAAAGGACGGTGCCACCTCACACACAGCCGCAGCTACGCTTGAAATTTTGACGAATGAAACAACATCGACCTGGAACACAATATTCACCCTGTGTTAGAAATACTAAATGTACATAAATAGTTTTCTAGTGAGACAAGAATTGTAAAATAAATAAAAAATAGACGGTGTTATTATAATTGTTCAGATATTAAATTGAACCAAATTAAACTTAGGAACAAAATTGGCAGATTAGCACCATATTCGGAAATTTAGAAATCTAAAATGCTTTCACCGTCTAAAGACTGACATTAAACACCTGTTATTTTTTCATGAATATTCTATTCCAAATATATTTACCAAAAACACAAGATTAGCTTTACAATACGTGAACAAGCCTAGTATTCGTATAAAATTCTGTTAAGGATAATAATGCAAAATGTCAGTTTTTATCATTATATAAAATGATGAAGTGTGATCTGTTTATATAATAATCGTCAGTTTTATAAATGAATGACTGGGGAGCAAGCACATTGTCGTTATTTGTATAAGTCACAAGTAAATGTAGGACTTTGGAACAAAGTTGTATTCCTGGACAAAGTTATGATTTTACGGTACAGAGATTACAAAAACATAATCCACGTTTCGTTCAACGGAAATGTGCATCAAGCGAATGGAAAATGAAAAGTTACACTAAATATCGTGAGACTAAACATTATAAGCAGGTAGGTATCGATAATATATGTCGGACAGACCAAAAATTAAAATATCGTTTTCTGATGTACCTGCGAGGTTTAGTTATAATATAGATTCATTTTTCATCAACACCATTGATAAAATAAAAAAATATCAGAAATCCCTACATTTAATATCAACAATTATAGGAAAAGCATCGTGAAGTAAGTCTCACTAAAGGTTTTAATAGTTTATTTCCAACATACATCAAAACATGAACATCGCAAAGATCCTCAGATAAATCATACTGAATACAGCGCGAGCTTCCAAGTTTTTATTAATTTGAGCAACCGCGCAGCCCCGCACGGAGCTGGCGATCACGTTTCCCCGACACGTACTGCTCCACATACCCGCGCGCGAGCCGCTGGGATGCCGCAAGGATGATTTACGCGCCCTCTCAACAAAATGCATCTCGTAGATTCCTCGCAACAAAGCTACAGAGAATTGGAGAGAAAGTGGGTTGCTATTAAAAATAATAACGAATAATCGATGCATATATTAAAGGTATTCAGTACAGTGAATGGGATCCACCACGTATCCAGGATCGACCCTTCTCATTCGCCACCAGGTTGGCATTTTTAAATACCACAAAGGCGACCGTGATACGTCTCAGAGCTCCACAGCAAGACGGAGGCGTGGCAAGGACAACTATTTAGAACAGTACTAAATAAAGAAAATAAATATTCGATAAGAATTTATATATTTCAATTTTAACTGTAACATAACTATAATGGAATATAAACCAATAATGTACACATGTGAGATTCTCCAGAACAGACCAAGAGCCTAGTCGAAATAAATGAGTAGGGAAACGTGCAAGGAACTTGATACGTTACATTAAAAAGAAGAGCTATTTAAATTAAGTATGTTTTTCATACCCTAAGACGGGTTTTAAACTTTATTATATTCAATAATAGTCTTCTAGGCGAATCATCGCAATATCAACATTCATCCCACGATATTCAACATTACGCAATATCAACATTCATCCCACGATATTCAACATTCCGCAATATCAACATTCATCCCACGAATTAATACTTCGACACAACCCTCGATACGAGATTTGAGAAAGATGCATCTAGAACCATATCAAACTATCATACTAAAATAAAGTGAACGATACAAAAAAATATTTAAAATGCAAACAAAATGATTGAGTGTATTTTAATGAAAGGGAGGGTATTTAAAAAATTTTAATGTCAAGTTTCCCAGAAGAACGTAATAACTGCAAAACAAAAATGCGGTTCAACTCTGCTCCGTGGCTTGGCAAGAGCGAAGCAAACTTCCCGAGGATGCTTCCGAGTTATTGTTACGTGGAAGGCTCATAAATAAAAAAGACCCAAAAATAATAATTAAAAGTTGGAAATAGATAGATACCTTCTGGGGTCTCTGAAAGGATAGATATGTTATGAAATACATATATGGAATGTCAAGTAAGATTTGGAATGTCGGTCAAATAAAAGAGAAAACTGGTTACGTGTATCGGACATATGTGTTATATCACCCCAACATATAATATGTTTAATGTCTAGCCCACTAAGCCTTTATTCAATTTTGTAATAAAAGGAAACGATAAAGATTTTATGTTATTGTTTAGTACACGTTATTTCACTACTTATATATTAGTAAAAGCACACAATCTTCACAATATCAAGCATTATGTTGGATTTCATTATATATGTGCCATCTAATGTATCGACAACTACAAACGTAACGCATGCGCGTTAACAGATTTTCAAAAGATGCCAGTCATTAAACACGTTCTATGTTAATATCATTCAAAAAATATAGAGGACATGAACCCTCGTGCATTGTGTTGTAGGGGTAATATAAAATAAGATTATCATTAATGACTCTATGCTGTTTCAGGGGAATGAATATCAAATTTGAAACCATACATGGCGACAGCGAAGTTGTAGTAAAATACTTAAAAGGCTTCTACATGGTAACATATATACATAACTTCCAAAAATTTGATAGATGTGGAGATTGATTATGGGTAGTATTAGTGAACGTTACATTGTGTAAAGTGATCACATAAGCCAGCCGAAGACATGTCGTGAGCCCTGTAATACCCGTACTTCCATGTATTCCCGTATAATATAATATAAATAGCTTCGTCTCTATGAGATATCTATAATTTGTTTAATAACAGTGCCTCTGAAGGTAACAATCCAGTAATTGTGTGTTCTCGGACATACTTAAAATATTGTTAATATAAAATACGCTTACCAAAATTCACATCGGAATAAAATTTCTTCTAAATAAAAGGACCATCAAAAAGAATTTATTTTTTGTGATGTATTATCATATACTTCAAATATTAAAAGACATCAGACACCACACTAAAAATGTTCTAATCCATCCAATATTAGAGAGTATAAAATATAGAATGGAAACTGGGACCCAATTTTGAATGGAATCATTCAGCTAACGGCCAACGGCGAGAAGTGTATTTTGTAAGAAACGTTAGGCATTTATAATAAAATTTTCTTACAGACCAACTCACTAACTTGTTTGAAAATTAAACCATTGGCCTACCCGTCGCCTCATTAGAAACAAACTAGATCTAGTAAAAAAAAACAACAAATGGAAAGTGGCACCAACTTTTAATGACTGCATTTAAAATAATAAGAGAATCACCACTAAGCTTAAGTGGTAGGTCGATGGGTTAAACGGTTAATGTGTAAACCGACGACAATCGTACATTCCTCAGCGTGTCTTACAATCACTTGCGTAGATATTAATGAAAATAATTACTATAAAAGCTTTCTAGCTACACGGGTTAATAGGCACTTTAGTAGTAAAGGATTAGTCCCATTTTCTAATTAGTAGATAATACACCTGGATGGTTTAACTCTTTTACTGCTGTGAGGTATAAAATATATGATATGAACTTTTTATCTACCCGGGAGCTGATGGAAGCTTTCTCAAGAAACGGAATGTACGAAGATGAGGCCCGAAGGGAAAGCGTTATGACCAAATTGAACTGTGTGTCGTAACTGATAAAAATTTAGAAGAATCGCTCTATCTTAAGAAACACAAAAGTTTCGACGAGACAAAGCCCTGGTACTCTCCATAGCTTCATTTAGAGAAAACTAGGACTGATAAGCGTTTAATATACTAAGATTTTGGTATATTTTTTAGAAGGATGGGAATATGTTTGACACCTTCGAGATGTAGTGTTGGAGGCAGATTATGCATATCCGTAGATCGCAAGGCGCACAAACGCCTGTATTCTCCAGAAGTCAAGGATTACAGAAATACTGTCGACTATAGGAGAAGAATTTTTACAGACTTTGGACATGTTGCCAGAAGAGAGAGAAGAGTCTCAAGAAGCTCGTGATCACAAGGACAGTTGAGAGAAAGCGAGTAAGATAACGGTCTACTGTAAGATAGGCAGACCTGCAAAGGAGTCAACAGGGTCCTCTTTAAACACTGAGATCACATGGCTCAGGACAGTTCAATGAATTGTGCACCACGTTCCAGATATTTTAGGGGATCAACGCTCAGCAATGAGCGTGCGATGAAAAAGAACTAGATTACACCGTTTCAAAGTTCTGGCTTCCGCGTGACACTATGAGTATTTGGTGGATGCAGCCAATTGTTATATACGAGTATAACATTTGATCTTTTGCTGATTTTCTACCAAACTCATGAATTAGATTTGTTAAAAAATAATTTAATAAACATTATTTCTTATTTTAAATGAAAACACATTAATATTGTGAATTTGCAATTTCGGAACATAGTTCTGTAGTATTTTTAATACAATTTAAATAAATCAATTTGAATGAGATTTCTTTATCGAAAAAATGTTCGGTTGCTACCGGGATTTTACAAAATTTTACATTACAAAGAAAGTCTCTCGTTCGTCGTATGGTTAAATCCGCAATTACAGGTTTTCAGCCACACCACAGCCGAATAAAGAAACACAAAGAAATAAAAGAACGATAAACATAGAACGTAAACCGATCTTGTAATAAAAGTAAATGTAAAAAGTTGAGTATCAGGTCCAAACAACAGCTCCAATATACATTACATATTATTATTTAAGATTTTCAATCAATTTTATGGTACATATAAGTATTATATATATGAAGTCAAGTTGTCGATAGGTAATTTCAACTGATTTAATACAAGGCCACTTATGCCAGACAGTAAGCCAATATCAATTCATAAGTTTGACTCTCGATGTTTGCAAGGTTCAGGCGCTTTGCAACGACCATAGACTAGTAATCCTAAAGATATCTTGTCAATCAAAACAAGAACCTTATTTTTGAAGCACCTAGAGCAAACAGTTTCAACACTAACAGTGTTGGATCGAGAAAAAACTGATGACAATTGATTCATTATCATCAATCCATTATTCATCATTCAAAACATCAACTATATCAAGATGATATTTAATTATAGAAATATCAATAATGGGTGAGAAATTTTTAATGTAACTACTATATCAACAAAAGTTGTGAATTGGTAAATATATTTTATATGCAAATAAGAGATGTTGCCACTGACAAGTTCATGAAGATTTTGAGTAGTGATTTAAATTAAATAAAATGCCTAGTTGATCAAATAACAGTGCAAGGAATCAAATCAGACCGGTCAATAATATTATAAATATTAATTAATTAATTTTTTTTTTATTATACACGTGCAGCACTGGCGGCCAAAAAAAAATCGAATTCCTATTATACAATAACAAAGGGAAAGGACCTACTAATAGAAATTCAATAGATATAGATGTAAAGATTACGAAATGATATTTCTACCAAATCCTCGAGGGATCGGTTAGAGGTAAAAATAAAAGAATTGTAATATTAACAAGACGTAACATGATGAGAAAGAATAAAATAATGGAATAACAAATCAAGCAAAATAAATGTTTGGTAAGCGAAAATATTCGTGCTTGGCGTATCTGCGCTTCAACGAAAGTAAATTGGAAATGTATGAGTAAGGTACACGCATAATATCATATGTTCATACACCTATGCAAACATGTTCGCATACTCGTACACACACTTCGATTGTGTTTCGCTTAACAAAGCATTTATAGCTGTGTCGAGAAAGTACGCCATTCATTTATTATTCAAAACTTTTCAAAGAAAAAACAGGTTAAATGGTAAAATGAACGTAATTTAATTTATTTCTGCAAAAAGTTTGACGAAATAAGCAATAATCTTTTAACTTTACACATCGGATCGGATAAAAAAAATAATCCTATCGCAATTTTCCTCTCACGGGTGTTGGCTTAATGGGATTAAGACGGAGAGGTCTCGGGACCGGACAGATTATGCCGCCCTGTTCCCTTAATTAAGTTTGAAGACTTATGATCAAATTTGTCTGGTAAAAAAAGAAAATCTAAGGAATTATAACAAGCAGTGATACAAATTTTTTAGAGTTTTAAAACAAAGTAAATTTACGCGGCGTCTGCAGTGTAGAATCACATTCACAGCTTCAGCGACTAATATTGGACTTGACATAGCAACATTCACATTTTCAAAGTGTAAACTCGAACTAAAAGTGATACAACAAAAACAAATTTTATTAATTAAAGCATTTTAAAAGTTGCTTCAATAATAATAATTACTAGTGATGGTAAACCGTTACGTAAATGTGTGATTATGACGATGATTGGTAAATAAGATTTAACTGTTGGAGGTTTACTTTCTAGTGCGGGGTGACGATTCTAGGGCACGCGTGTCAGAGATGGCATGTAACAATTAATAGATATAGAAATGCAATTAATTGAACTCCAATCAAGTTAGATCTGGAAACAAAATATTGTCGATTTGAGAAATAAATTAGAAATAATTGAAAATGATCGATCGTCGAATATAATTTAAAATAATGCAGAAGAAGAAAAAATAAGAACTTGGAACACCTTTCCTTGGTCCCTTAAAAAAACTAGCGACGGTAGTATTATCAATTTTCTCTTTCACGTATGCTTGTGAGTCATTATTTTTCTAAATGAATTTTATAAAATGTAATACAAGAAGTAGATTGACCGATGATTCCAGTTAGGCATGCATTTTACTAAAAATGACGATATATGATCCGGATATAAAGTATTTGGCATCGAATGTACAGCAACAAAAATATCATCAATACTAATAACTAAAGTGTAGTGTAACTTTTTAAATAAAATTTTGAAAAGCTCTTTTTTTGATTTTTTCCCTATTAAAAATTGCTTAGAAGGGTGAGTGAACCTATTCCATCTTATCGGACCACGCTGTTAAATGATGACACGGTCTTCGCGTTATGTTTTTAAGTAAAGCAAAAACTAATTATAGCATAATTGCTTATTGTAATTATTTAAATAAATAAATTTTTAAAAACTGCTCGTCACGTCAGACAATCGTTATATTTTATTTGGGGATTTTTGGCACGCGCATGTAAAATGGTTCGCCACCACTGTTCTAGTGTACCAATCAGCGCTCGAAGAATTGTGAATAATCAGTTTCCAATCATCGTTACAAATGAACACAATCACAGTCACAATAACAGTTTAAATAACGATTGAACCGTCACGCCAAAATTAACTGAAAAAAACTTTACAGCTGACGACTACAGAAAGAAGACCACATTTGCACAAAGATACTTGCTATACCTAGCATTCAAACTTTATAACATTTTAGACTCTAAACACAAAGCAAATTCTATCACCTGCATTTTTCGAAAAGAAAGTTGTGAGAAGAAAGAGTTGCTCCAGTGGTTTGTACAACCTGTTTAGTTATCAGTATTATTATTTTATTTTTTGTCATTTCGATAAAATATATACTATGTTTTTTTAAAGTCTACTATGTTTTTAAAATTCAGAAAATATTTTCAGTTCAGGCCTAACCTATGTGGGAAATTATCATAATATCGTCATATTGTAAAAAAATTATCTGTAAAAAATATAAATATTACAAAAGTGATTAGATATCCGACGAGAGTAATGCGTGTCATTCGAATAAACATTGTTCCATCATTTGTATCTAACTACTGTACGTTATTCATCATTTAAAAAAAAATCTTTTATTGGTCTTAAATTTGAAACACAATAATCTTGCAGTCACGGCGACTACTCGAACGTGTCACCGCCAGCTATAAAATAATGATTAAGTTAAGTATCTTAACTACTAATAAAAAATTAACATTTCCGCTCCACCGTGATGCGGTAACGTGCTAAAAATTCAAGCATAAATCAACTGAAGCACGCTGGATAAATAAATAATGAAAAAGAAAAATAATTTAAAAAATAAACGATAATTCTACAATTTATAATTAATTGTTTTAAAAATTATATAATAATAAAATAGTGATACATGAATAATAATTATTATTTAACAAAAATACTATATAGACAATTAATCATTAAAATTAAAAATATCGCGAAACTCTGCCTGGAGTATCCTAACAGAGTAGAATAATAAATTGAGATATTCGCAGTTAGACTAATGTAGAACATGTGCAAATGAAGAAATGGCAATAGCCTGGGCCCCTCGATCGATCGAACGACAATATTGGAGTGTGCTGGAGTGGAGGAAGTTTGCGTGCTGAAAACCGAACCATAAGTGGTTTCCAGCTCGCTGGGCCAATGGCGTAACAAAGATTGCAGGATGCGAAGGATGCGAGATGTTGTCTTTAAGAGAGAGATCCTTAAAATGTGGACTGAAGCAATAAAAAAAGACTTAATGCGAGGATATTTGTGAAGTGAAACATATTTATGAACGGTTATTTTTGCACCAAATCTTGTAAAATCTATTGAAATTAACGATGATTTAATGTAATACATATTAACGTTAAACTCTAAATAATTGTTATCTCTTTAGATACGTGTTCCATTTTCTGTCTACTTTCAAGCAATAAATGAGTCTGATGGTGCGTTTACACGAATGAAACATTGATTTCTCGTCTCGAAGATTTGGCGGTAATGGTCGGTGTGTCATTCTGCTAAGCGTACAAAATACGATAGACAACGGATGACAGCTCGCTCTGCGCTTAACTCTGCGTTGTCCTCAGCGCGAGTTTCTCATCCGTATATAAGCACCGTGAAACTTAAACCAACCTTCTTCTAAATTCGTTAGCGTCTCATCATTTTCATCCCCTTATCCTAGGAGAGTCCCCATAAGGCATCTTCACCTTCCCTATCTTGCGCCGCTTTAGTACTTGTTGACTAATCAAGACCCATGTAATCATACAACCTTATCGCCTCACCTTCGGAGTTGCCAAGAATATACATTATGTTACATCTCGGCTCTGGCATTCGCAAAACGTATCCAAGCCATCTTAATTCAAATATTTATATGTGTAGAAGTAGAAGCTCCAAACTGAGGGTTTTTCTTATATCCATCCATACATCTCACTCGGTCCTACTGTGTTACTCCCGCTACTCCCTTAACTTTTACCATACCGTGATATAAAATACCCGTACGCAGCCATGCTGTCAACTCGTGTTACCGTAAGAGTTTAGAGTTTTTTAACCTTTAAAATGTGAAAAAATGCTTTTATTAGCTTAAGTGACTTTAAAATTTTTAATTTACTCTAAATTTCGAGTATTGAATGTGAAAAAGGATTAATGTAATATTATAATTCGAAGCATTCATCAAGATCTATACAATCTCCTTTCTTATATCTATTCATTTGATTAGTTAAAAAGAGACATAATTACATTAGTATGTTTGTTATTCTTTTCGCTGTGAAATTAATGTGTGATATTTTTCTGTATTATTCTGTATGTGATAGTTTTACCAACGTATTAATTTTACAATGGATTGAATTGAAAAAAAAAAATTCTAGTGTTCGTTTTTCATAATTGCTTTTCACGATTTATTTCTAAGCGTAAACGTTTTCCTTAATGTTAACTAAAATATGAATATTATGTTGCGCGTATTTACCGAAATATTGGGGTGGTAAACCTGTGTTACTGCATGGTTTGGGAAGGTTAAGATAATGCATTTCTCTTCAGTCTGAGTTATTGCGTTCACTCTATCCGTTAGAATCCATATTTAGTGATTATTTATCAAAATTGTATTTATATTTTGTTTATACTCGCGTATTTGAACATTTTAATCTTTTTTTTTTTTTTGCTTTTCTTTTCATAACATAAATAATATTTTGTAACATAAATGTATTATGGCGAGTCGGGTTAATCGAATGGCATTATTATAATATATTTTAACTTTAAAACTTTTTGCAAGAATTGTCGGTAACTGTAACGACTATGCAGCAATAATGTACAATTCATTAGAAGTAAACGCCAAGAAAATAATGTTGAACACCCGGCTTTGATACCACTCGGAACACTAAAGACCCGTTTTAAATAAATTAGGACGGATCCTTTGAGTAGTATCAAATAAATAATTTATTGAGCACTCCTGGCAACATCCCCCCACCATCTAGAGATATTTCCAAAATCTGACAGGTCTATTCCGTATTCCGGGCCGCTCCGACTGACTACATACAAACACGACCGGAACATTAGGGTGCGGCTCGATCACGCGGTTCCTTGAAAAAAAACGCGTTACGCGTCATGCATATGTATCGTACCACCCCTGCATAGAATATTATAGTTCGAAAGAATATTCATATATCCAGGTAAATAAATAAAATTAAAATATCCCTGGCGAAGAATCGAACTCCAGTCTCCCGCGCGACAAGCGGGAATGCTGACCATTGCACTACCGACGGATACAAATAAAACGTGAAAAATGGCATTTACAAATCTCTTTATTAATATCAGCTTGTCATAAAGTTCACCAGAGGTAACTAATTCTTCAATTAAATTAAATATCAGTAAAGAATGAGTGGAAAATTGAAAAAAAAAAAAAAATTTCGCGTCACATTGTTTTAAATTAATATAATATGATGCAAATTATAACAATTATGAAAAATTTGAAGCGTTATATTCAGTGTATTGTTACGACGTTCAACGGTATTTCGCTAGTGTTTATTTTAATAATAGAGTAAGTCATTTCAACCTAAAATTTGTTATTTCCTTATAAGCTACACGCAACATTTATATATCGAAATAAATTATAAATCTAGTAGACTAAATAAATTTTGAAACATTGTGTTGTGTAATATAAATATATTTTTTAATTAATTGAAACGCAAACCTTAAAATATCTCGAAACGAAAGAAACATGACTTAGACCACTTTCATAATAATGGGCGCAAAAAATTAAGTACATAAATCAAAAAAATTAATTAATACATTAAATTCTAACAAAGAAAAAATATCAGCAACTAATCAGCATTAGGTTGGCTTATCAATACTCAACACCTTTAAAATATTTTTGATTTAGTGGCCTGTTCGGTATCATTCATCCCTGTGTCGGTAAAAGTACACGAGGTAAAAGTGGGAGCGTATAAAAATCTTTTGGTGACAAATATCACTGAAATACCCGCTGAATAAATATAAGTATTCTAATACAAAGTATTAATTTTTAATTAATACATTTCATTTGTATTAAAAATATCACAGAGCTATGTTCTGAAAAATTGCAACAACACAATAAGAATGTGTTCTCCTTAAAAACAAGTACTCTGTGTTAAAACAAATGTTTTGGCAAACGGTCACTCAATATACACTAAACATTTTCCCATTTGATAATTTGATCACGCCATACTGTAACTGGGTGAACAGAGCATAGGTTTTACTACAGGGATCATGATTGCGGGATTAGAAGGAATAGGTCATTGGATCTCGGAAGTAATCTCGGACCTTTCCGGGATTTTATTAGGGTGTGGGTCTCTCGCTGGGCAATGCCGGGAAGAGCAGTGGCTAGAGAGTCCTAACGGAGCATTCTACTGGCTCTCCCTCGCACCTCTTGCGATCTGAACGGGGTGAACCGGACTGTGACCGAGTTCTGCGACTGCAACACATAAATGTGACGTCTACCCTCCCCCTTTAGCTTCTTTCTGGCTGCCTTCTGAATTTAATGTGATAACGAGTCTCACGTCTAATTGTACAGGTATGGTTCTGATACGATAATACCGGAGCCAACCTATGATGGTATTATGATAATAATGTAATAAAATAAATACGCAATTATAACGAATCGAAACGAGAGTAAACAACTCTCAAAACGATTCGGGATAGGATGTAAATATATATTTTTTTTTATATAGAGGCATCACAAAAATATGTACCTATAGTTCTTACATTAATGTAAGTATGAACATGAAATTACGAGTATATTGCGGCGACATACATTTATTATTATGCAAAAGACTTCGAGATGCGTTCCTACGGAAGAATTATCACCAAATCACGAACAAATTTTATTAATAACAACACAACCTCCACAAAGAACGATAAATAAATATGTACCGTAAATTAAATATTTTGGTCACGTAATTCTCGTACCTAAATATTGCTTTCTATACACAATTATTCAAGAGAAAATATAGGTGGTTTAATAGAAAGAAACTGTCCTGAGTGCGAAACATTCGGTCTTATGTAGAGAAGCCGCTCCAAGTTGCTTAGGACAGACATTGGTTCGGACAAATGGTGAGAATTATCTGTGGTCCTGCAATATCCGGTATAAGATGCTGGTCTGAATACGGACACGACACAAGAAAAGAAGAAGATATCTTTTTTTATCCATACAAGCGAAGTATAAAAAAACAATCGTACCTATCTATTGTATATGTATGCATCTGATAGCATCCAACATGAACTATTTCTCGATTATTGCAGAATTTTCTGTGAAAAGTTGTTCGTTCCAAATGAACTGCTTTGAGAAACCGCAGTACCTACGTTTTATGGTGGATGTGTGTGATGATTAGGCCGATAACCCGGGGTGGATCAAGACTGCCAGCAAAATTTTTACACGAGGCTTCAGTCAAACGTGGTTGTTAATTTACCCCACGCAACGTCCTGCCAGCGCAGTTTCGGTTTCCGTCTTCTCCTACGCCCCTCTGCCTTACTAGACACAACTTTATTTATTGTTTTCTGGTCTCCCGTGCGCTGGACATGACAACCAGCGTAGTCCAACAATTTGATTGATTGGACCACGCTGACAGCTCCACGCCCATACAGCGCGTGGAGCTCGCAGTTACAACGTCTTCGCCAGTTATCATTATCGTTATTCAGACCAAATATATTACGTAGAATAATAATTAAATGTACTGAAAAAGTTTTTGTTAACAATAAAACACAGATATAGCAAAAGGTCTTATAGCAAAACTCGGATTTTCCGATCGGCGGAAAACTGCCGCAATTTCTATTTTCTATTATCCGATAACTACCAACAATCAGTGTCTCTTAGACTATTAAAAATAATAACTTAATAATTTATTATTTGTATAATGTCCTGATGAAAAAAAGTTTTAGTACTGAAACCGATTTGTTTTAATTTAATTTCCAGATGACCTATAGCATGATTGAACTCACGACCTTTGCACTCAATCACCTAATACAAAACATATCACTTAAAAAGATAGCAGAGAGAGTTCATGTAATGTTTTTTTCTAATATATAATACAATACAGCTTAATTTGAGATATCCATACTAAGGCAGTTGTCATAAAATTTACTAAATATTTTTAAAACATATTTATTTCGAAGCCGCGCTATACATTTTCAAATTTTGTCGGGCTGATAATTTCTCAGTTATAAAAATAAAATCATTATTATTTTTCCCATTTTATTGTTTTTATTGCAGATATAAGGAAATAATATGGGGACAGAAATGTGCACGTCGCAGAGGACAGAACTCAGTCCGGAACACGGCCGTACTGTACGGGATAAGACCATAAGATTCTATAATCCTATAATCTCGTATGACCCTCGTGCGGCGCGGCACGTACTGGCGCGTGTCGCGCTCTCTATGTTGCGAATACCTAGGTTTTATACTCGCAGGTAATAAACGCTAAAGAGAAAAAAGCACGAAACATGATATACGTGTATGTGTACATTCTTCATCATCTCATCATCAACATCATCAACAGCCATTTTCTAGCGATAGCTGCATGAAGACCTACCCATGACTACCATTTTCTTCCGTCTTCCGCCAATCTTTACCGTGTCACTCCCACTGCCACGATTATTTCATCTATCCATCGAGACTGGGCGTTCTCTAGGTCGGTTTTGGCCATTAACACTATTTAGCTTCTCTTCATGCCGCTTCATGTGATTCCCAACACAATTCTTTCCATTCTACGCTGTCAACGTGTATATATTATACATTTAAATATACTAATATCTACTTTTAAAATCAGCAATGTTATCTTTGTGGTTAAGATTCATATTTTTATTTATTTTCTTTAATAAATAAAATAAATAAAAATATACTAATATCTCCCTGCCATACATATATATCTCTCTATTTTGATAACGGCAATTTCTCGCGAAATCCTCGAATATCTCTTATCTAGTTTATTCTCAAGCTACAGACAAAAAATGCGACACTGTAATGCAATATATATACACGCCAAGACCCGTAAATAAAACTAGTTTCTCATAACAGACGAATAAGTTTTTTTTTTTGTAATATTTAATCAAAATTGAAAAACTCATTTTCTTCGCATTCAATCGTGCAAAACATATAGTAGTGATATTTTATCTTTTTCACGTTACATTGTATTTCAGTGGGTTTAAATAATTGAGCTAGCTCGAGTTTAATTAAAAAGAGTTATGTATACATACAATTGTAAATCCAGTTATTATACGTGGGTTTTTCGAAATATTTGGTATTTGTTTTTATTTTAAAATTTTTGATATATGTTAACTTTGTCTCATTTAGTGCATATTTTGTGAAGCTAGTTAAATTAATATTATTATATTTATATATCTTTGTGTGCGTTAATTTTTGGCGTGATAGTTAGTGAGTTATTATTTATTATTCATTACTATATCGCTGGGGTTATCCGCAAACAATTAATATCACCAACGATAGATTACACCTTATTTAAAAATTGATTTTTATTCCCGAGAATGAGTTATCAGTAATATTAACACGTTATCAGTAATATTATTATTATCGAAGACGAAGAAATGGAAAACAGGGCTGTCAGTACGATACATGTGAATTATTTTATTCAGTATTGAGGTACCTATGGGGCGCTGCTATTTCTATATTCTCAGTATCAGGGCCCCCTGTAGGGGCGGACAATCTGAACATTCATCCAGGGCGGCAAATCTAAAGGGCGGCATTTTGGCTGCGAATGTGACAAAATATTGATAAATTAAATATCCAATTAGTCGAAATTGATACTTGTCGATTTTTTTTCTTTAACTAAAATCAGCATGCAATTTAAATTTCGTATTTACTGTTTTCACTTAAAATCTAAAAAAATATTTGTAATCCTTACTTCTGAAGAAACGAACCATAAAAGAGCGGCATGTTTGATTAAGTAACAAGAAAGTCTAGGTACCCATGTCGCGCACCGCATAGAATAGTACTCAGGGCGCTGCGTGAACTAGTTTAACCATTCCTCAATTATGTGAATATCTCTGTAAATATACTAAATACAGAGTTTATATTTTAGGTATTCCTTCGACATACATTTATGTATTGGATAAAATAATTTCGATACAGTAAATACATACAATTTTGTTTAATTGGGACCAATGACTAACAAAAACACTAGTTTAGAAGAAAAATATTTAATAAAATTGCAGTCCTTTATACATATTAATACAAAATATTAAAAAATTAAACGATTTACGTAAAATAGTTCAAGGATTGAGCATTTTTCACCGCTTCAAGAATTCTTTCTTTATCTTTTTTATTATTCTTATTATAAATTCCGGTAGCTAAAACTGCTATGCCAATTCACAAATTTTCATTCTGCTATCAAAATCGATGATAATCTTATGTTTACATTCCAAAGATATAGTTTTCATTTTCTTACTAGTTGCGGGAGAATCAGATTTACTTCGTTTGGACGAAATAGTTTTTATAAGAATTTAAAAAACGTATAACAAATCAATCTTAACTTTCATCGATCGTTGAATCGTAATCGTGCACGGAGAGTCCGCGCGAAACACATCCAATGTGTATCACAGTTAGAGAACCACTGAATAGTGTTGTCAATGGTCAACGTCTAGCGGCAGTGTTGTCAAACGAACCGCGTAACTGAGTTCACGTAAGTCGGGGTATCACTGTATATAAGTATTTACCATACGGAACAATAAAAAATGTTTTCTCGAAGAACCCGACGTGAATTTGTCAATACGTGTATGTGTACGTGACGGACTGCGCAGTGCAATCGTTACTTAGTGGCAGAGCGTGCGCTGGCCGAGTTAGACGTGTCATATAATGTCGTTTGTGATGATCAAAGTTTGTTCTCATTTTTAGCACTTTACACAATAATTGATATAAATATTCACTTATATATATGTCAACTATTATTTTAATGATTAACATAAATGTAAAATATTTATATTTATCTGACTATGGGAAGGATATCATGCATTGACTTCTTTATTACCTCTAATCATAAAACGGCGGTTTCGTTACATACTAGTATTATTCTTGCTAATACGTCGGTGGTGATAACAAGTGCAAGTTTATATTATGTACGATCTGTTTGATTATATAGAAAAATATTTGGCAATTTTATAATTCAGTGAGAAATTTGTTATTTTTTAATACCCACTAATATTATAAATTTAAAAGTACCGATGTCTGTTTATTTATTTGTTTGTTTGTTTGTTACTCAATCAACGCGTTAGAAAACATATTTTTTTTACCGAATTGTCTGTTCGAGACTACTCCTAAGTAACGTGATTTCAGGACTTAAGAAATAACTTTTTTTTCTCTTAAACGACAAATAAAATTTGCTGTTTGTTAATTAAAGGACGGTTCAGAAAAGAAAGTCTAAACAATGTAATCAAATTAATAACAATGTTCAATTTTGCCCCAAACTCTAGTGTTGCCTTAACAATTTTACTGACTACACCAGTAACTGTAGCAAGTGGGGAAAGGAGTTTCTCTAAATTTAAATTAATTAGAACTTCTTACGTTCTACAACAACGCAAAATCGTCTTAATGGTTTGAGCATTTTGGCGATTGAACATGAAATAAACTTTAAAAATATAATAAAAACAGTTAAGTTTTGTTTGTTTGATTACGCAATAATACATTTTTGAAATAGCATTAAAAATGCATCTGGTTAACAATTTGTAACTAGGCACAGGTACTTTTTAATTTTTACTTTTTTGTAATACCTGAGAGTTAATTGTACGTTTCTAAATATACGTTTTTATTATAATTTAAAACCATTTGATTTTTATTGAAAATAAAATATTTTTTTTTTTAAAACGTATATATTAACGAGGCGGCAATTTGTCTTTTTGTCCGGAGCGGCGTAAAAGCTAGAGCTGACCCTGTCCGTATCACTCACTCATGTCAAGAATAAAAAACTATCTACTATATCTAAAATAGTAAGAAGTGTATATCTCAAACGATACATATGCACACAATAATATAATAAACTTAGACATAATTCTTAGTAAATTTTATTTTGAAATGTAACACGTGCTTTAAACCCTTGTGTGCACCACCAACTTTACCAACGTTGTTACACAACCGGAGCACCTCTCATTCTTTAAATTTAAAAAAATTGATGCAATTTTAAATGGACCTCTTAACAAAAGTACATAGCCAAAGAAATTGTATAGAATAAAATGCCATCTCAGCAATAATAAACTCCATCCTGCAACGTAGTGCGTCAACGAAGTGGTCCTCGTAGAAGTACCGAAACACTTTCAACTGGCGACACTTTCAAGAAGATATTTACCAGAGATATGGCAGATATTATCGTTCGACATACAAATAAAAAGGCTCTGTATTCAATGCAGCGCATCCAGATTCGAAGCGAGAATGGAAGCCTGTTATTATACAAGAAATATACACGTTTATTTATTATTTCGTTTTGTCATGGTGTAAATAATTGTAATACCGATTACACAACTGATAAGTGGAATTGAAATTCATACCCGCTGTATCTAGCGCAATGGGAATCAATACGTTTCGGAACAGTAAGCGTTTTATTAGATTTGATGACGCCAATGCAAGTCAGCAACGCGCAAAAGAAGATAAAGCAGCTCCGATCCGTGATCTCTGGACAATACTCAACGCAAATTTATCTCAGATGTATAAGCCAATAGAGAATTTAACGATCGATGAACAATCCTTTATCCTTTTCGCGATCGCACGAAGTTTGCGTCGTACATTCCGTTAAAGCCGGCCAAATATGGCCTCAAAGTTTGGTGGCTTTGCGACGCTGAAAATGCCCATCTTTCACACTGTATCATTTACACTGGCTAAACAGAAAACGTTCGAGAGAAAAATCAAGGAGAAAGAATGGTGAAAGAAATTGCAGCCGCGTACCGAGGCAGTGGGAGAAACATTTGAATGGATAATTTTTTTACAACATTACCTCTGGCCAAACACTCGCTTTCATGGAACTTGATTATAGTTGGTACATTGAAGAAAAATAAACCTTACATTCCACATGTGATGGCTCCAAATAAATCAAGATTCCATAAAAAAGTAACGCTGTGCTCATACGTACTGAGGAAGAATAAACCCGCAATTCTGTTATCAACGATGCATTCTGATATGGCTGTGAATAATGTTGCTAATAAAAAGCCCCACATTATTATGTATTATAGTAAATATAAAATTGGCGTCGACATCATGGACCAAATGATTAGTAAATATACTACACAACGTCGCACTTTGAGGTGGTCGCTAGTTATGTTTTTCAACATGTTAGACGTCAACTCACTCGCTTCCAATTTAATTTATTATGAAAATAATAAGATGGTTCCGAGAAAAACCAATCAGCGGAGACTGTTTATGCGCCAATCGAGCGAAGGACTTATGAAGCCAATGATCCAGAATCGATGTCAAAACTGACAAGTCATAAGACATTATAACACCAAGATTGCTAAAGTGTGATCGGACGGCCAGTAAATCCTGTGGAAGCTATTCCAGGTGCATCAATTGAACGAAATGCATCAGGAAGAAAAAAAAAATATATTTCTTGCCATATCTGTTATAAACAGGCAATAAAAAAAATAAAGAAAACACGAAAGACCTGCTCCCAGTGCGATAAACCTGTCTGCGATGAACATTCATTAAATTTTGTCAAATGTACAGAACGTAATATATGAAAGTTTTTTTTATAATAAATTTCATTATTACACTATCTATTTATTCCACGTGTACGAATCGAATAAATTGATGATAGAGTTTAATAATTCAATCAAAATGGAGCTTTCCTAGGGTGGGTTAACCGGGTACCCGGTTACGTATACTTTGAAATAGATTATTTTTGAAAAAAAAAAATTTAAATCAAATAAAGACGATCTGAAAGTTCCAAGGTATATTTCGATTTTTAATTTACTTACACGAAAAATATACTGTGGCGGGCACGCGAGGGTTAACATCAGCCAGATTCACGGCTATTTTTAAACTAACATAAACATTTGAAAGAAATCGAGAAAAATGAGCATCGTGCTGACGTCATAAAATACCTGTTTTTTTAAAGAAGTTTACATTGCAAGGAGTCCATGCGAGATGGTCTGCAGAATTTAAGCGAGGTGGAACATCGAAGACTCATAAATTATAAGGCAAGAACTTGTATTGAAAAACCAAATCAATAACCAAAAATCACAATCAATAATAACGAAAAAATTGAACACGAGAATCGCCCGGTGGGTGTGCGAATGGAGATTTTAGATGAATATATTGTGTGTCAATTTGTGATTATGGATGGTATCAATGGAGTGGCAAAATATATCGCCAACACCGAAATAATAAGTTTAACTGTTCAAAGGTTTTTGGTGAAACTTTGTGGAATTCCACGATTATTTTGTAAATTGAGTTGTGTTTACTGTTTTATTCCACTATATTTTTTATTGTGTTAAACGTTAGAACGTTTTCGGAAACATGTTCCCATTATCAATATAATAATTCAACTCAATTAAAATATAATTCAACTCAATTAAATTGTCAATATCATAATTCAACTCGATTCAATTCAATTGAAATATAATATTGATAATGGGAAAATGTTCCCGAAGACGTTCTAACGTTTAACACAATAAAAAATATAGTGGAATAAAACAGTGTTTTAACTCAATTTAAAAAATAATAATAAATTCATCGGTTGCCGGAATTTATAATGAATAATTTTTAAAAGACTTAAAGTACAGCGTCAAGCAAAAACGGTGCGGTAAGGTGACATGAGGCGGGTTTGAAAATTTCGAAAGTCCCCCAGTAATTTTTATTCATTCACAAAACTGACGAAATTTTTCATGGTAGTAGATTTGTGGCCAATAATAATACAATAGCGATATAGTGACAAATTTTAGAAGTATGTTATATTAAATAAATTAACGTCAAAGAAATACTGTTTATTATCACACAATCTTTTACTATTATCTTCGCTACTTATTGATTGATCCCCGTATACATTTTATCAAACGTTAATTCCAAATATCAGTATCTCTGGAGACTGTAGGTATTCCGTATTAGATACGTCCACAAAGAACTACCCCCCTGACGTTTGGGCACATGACAACATTCTGCGGTGACAGGCTCAAAAGAGTGGAACTCTCCCGTCATAAGAAGCAGTGTTTAAGAAGAGACTAAAAACGCGCTTTTTAAGTTAAATTAATTCAGTACCACAAGTTGAAATAACAATTTTTAATTTTAAATACAAATATAATGTAGGACTATAAACAGTTTATGAGTAAAGCGCCCTTGAGCAGAGTGTACGAAGATGGCGCTATAGAAATTAATTTATATATTAGGTAAATGAGGCAGTTAGTAATCTAATAAAATATTTTGAAACTTTTTTTCGTATATTTTAAAATAATTATTTTTTATTACAACTGTAAATATGTGAAAAGAGATTACGCAAAGGAAAAAAATCAGATGAACTTCTTAAAATAGTTGTTGACTTGGAATTGGAGTCGAAATCGGAGTCAGTATTTTTTTCAACAACTCCATAACTTCGTACATGTATAGATTGCATAGAATGTATTATATTAATTTATTAAAATTACTGAAATTTCGAAAAAATATATAAATTTTTAACATATAAAATTTTATATTTTTTGAATTCATCGCCGACCGTCAAATAGTGGAAAAAAATAATTATTGGTTCGGAGGACTACGATGGAAATAATCCAAGCCTTCTGGAAACCACGCTAACGGCACAACGGTTCCACGAACGAAATTGTGGAAAACATGGCGTTTAGTCGAGTTTTAATCCGCTCGACTGCCCTCTCGTTAAAATACCGACGCAGGGCTGGCGCCACCACCGCGCGGCTGCAATATCCCCAAACTGAGAGAAAAACTGTTGTTTGACTGTCAGCAAAATATTTAACTAATTTTGCATGGAGACTCAATACCGCATGAAATTCCCTGCAACTACGCCGTTTGCCACTATATTTCTGTAGAGTTCCACAAAAAGCGGGGTTCAGCCACGGTCAAGCAATCAAGGTTCAACGCTCTGCTTGCAAAAACACCCCGTAATGCTGGCGAGCGTACTCGTACATACTTATATAAACATGTGTACGGTGAAGTTATATTCCGACGACTGCATGTGTGAAGCGATGCAATAACAAAACTCTAATTATAAACTGTTCAGTAATTGAATGTTAAATATATTATTTCTAAATATTACGAGTATTTAATTAACCTTTTTATTACACACTTAATAATTTTGTATTATTATTATTTTTTAGACAGTAAATGACAACGAAAAATTAAATAGAGTCTGATAATGGCTTTTTCAGTCAGAGCGGTGGAATATGAAAAGATGGGAATAATTGAGGTACTTATTAGGAATATTAATAATAAGGATGAAGCGTGTGGAGAAGTAATATTATTTATTAACATTTTTTCCGAATTTAAATTTAGATACAATTTCTATGTTGCTCCATATTCTTCTTTTATATGGTACCGTGTGGAGAAATTTTAATTTGTGGCTGTCGAAAGAATAATCGGTTTCAATAATATGATTAGAAAATTCGAAGAAATTATTGATTTTTAGACAGCGGCTTAAAAACAATAATACTTAATAACTGTGTGCGTAGCATAAAGTTTAATTAAATAATATTTTCAAAATAAAATGTTACACAACTAAGTAAATGCTAAATCAATTAATGAAGTTAAACATTTTTTATAATTCAGAAGATACATGTATCGACTATTTATATTCAGAAGAAATATTCAATGAAACTCTAAAAAGCAACTCAAGGGCTTAAATAAAAACGGGAAGATTTTGAATAACCGGCGTCATGCATATACGGTAGTTCTATCAATTAACATTGAAGATCTACAACTTCTGCTGAACAAAGTAGTTCAGGTTAAAACTAATACAACTAAAACAATAAGCATATATATATATATGCTTATTACCAAAACAGAAAGCATTGATGGAACTAAATTTGGAAAAGATAAAGTGTATACCTAGGTTGCAATATAAATGAAAAATGGGATCCTTATGTTAATATCAAACACCGCATTACAAATATGAAGAAATGATAAGATGACTTGAAGCATTCGACATGTGGATCTACAGAAGAATGATCAAAATACGCTGGATGGATAGGATTACGAGTAAAGTTGTTGTGGTTAAGATGAATAAAAATAAAAAGTAGGCGACGAAAGCCGAGAATTACCTCCAAAGAATCTCATGGAAACATCCCTGTCTCAGAGATTGTCTCGAAAATCTCACCTGTAGACACATCATAATATTTCTGGCTTCGCAGCATTGCAAAATTTTAACCATGACCTAAACAACCACCACTACACAAACATTTAAAAAATGTATATTTCGCATAAACGTATAATGTAGAAATGTTAAATAAAAACTTACTTCAGCAAAACTTTTTTAGCGATCGATCTATATGTTCCAGAAAACTTTACAATTTTTATCGATATGCAAATATTTTATTTCTTCATACTTTATCTATGAGTTAATCTGAATATATTGAACATACTTAGTAATGTAATTTTTTGTATGGTAATTTTGTAATGAAATCACATTTTATGTTATGTGGTTGACAAAAAAACAATTCAGATTGAACTTAAAAGATTCCCCAATGTGTGAGTGTGGTGCCGAGGAGGAAACCTTTGATCATGTATTTTTTGCCTGTCTATTGCGGATTACATGTTTTTTTTACAGTGGTCTCGTCAATGGTAATTGTCAGCTCCCGGTTAACTTGGGTTAACCTTGTTCTTTCCCTAAACTCGCCACGTTTAAACTATATAATAGCAGGGTTTTTTGAACGACAATGGTATTATTATTGACCTGTAATATAGTTAATTGGCGATTGAGGCACTTAACTACATTTTGTCCAATTTTGCAGTTACGTCATTGTTCTTCTGGAACGGCGATATTAAAATTTATTGGATCAGATGATACAATGGTAACACATTCGCTTCCTAAAAAACAATATATTCTGGTAACTAAAAAAAATCGATAAATAGATTTTAAATGACTCATCAAAATAGTTTTAAAAATTAATTAATAAATAACTATCAATTTTGACTACTGTCCATGTTTTTGCGAGGCGGTACATCCTGAACCGAGCATCTCGCTCAACACGGCAATACTCGCGATCCACCGTTTGGAATGCAGTCGACGTATTCCACGTCCACGTACGTCTGTTTGTTTGTCTCGGGCCTCGGTGCTCGGCTTGTGTGCTGAACGTGAACTCTTCCAGCCGTGACAGAGGAGATTGAAAATTTCCAACTGGATTGGGTTGTAACAGATTATTTATTTTCCCCAGAAATAGCTATGTTGGTTGGTTGAATGATAGTTTAACATATACATGCATATACATCAGAATAGATGGATATAAATAAAACAATGTTATAAATCTACTTGAGTTTATTTGCACTACTCGCGTTTCGAGAGTAACAGTAACTCTCATCGACAGCTGAAGTATTAAACTGAATACACACAAATATAAGAAACAAGGCTTAGGTGGTAGACATATATATATAATTAGGTGCTGACAGAAGGTGGGGGTGGGCGGAGTTACTGGTGGAAGGTGGAGGAGTGGATTTAACGAGAATATTTACAGGAGATGAGTTGAAAAAATGAAATATTGTTTAACAAATTAACTAATACCCGAGTTAATTTATATTTCTAAACATTCAAAATTATTCATTTTATTACCTTTACGCGTGATAGGATAGAGAAGTTTACGAATGTAAAGAATGATTATTATCCATGATAATGATAATAATAATATTGGATAATTTGTATAGCGCCATTTTCGTAAAAACTTTCACCTCAAGGGCGCTTTACACATAAACTGTTTGTTACTAATAAATAAAATCAATAGTTTTACAATTATCCTTGTTTTTTAAAATTAAAAATTGTTATTTTCACTTATGGAAATGATTTTTTGAAAAGGTGCGTTTTTTCGTTCACTAAATTTAGACTTCTGGCAACGGTTGGTCGGTTCTACAACCCTTCGTGTAGCTGAAGTAGAGGCTGACCTGAGAGTTTGACGTCTACCATTCAAATTGTCAGGGATACAAAGTTCTTCAAGATACAGTGGCGCCATGTTGTGTGTCGTCTTGTACATCAACTAGCACAATTTAAATTCAACTCTTTCAGGGAATCGGAGCCAATGTAGCTGATGTAAAAGGGATGTTATATGAGAGAATTTGGAAACTCCATATATTATCCGTGCAGCCGCATTTAGAATAGATTGTAATCTATCCAGATGAAACATTAGCAGACCAGCATAGATGCTTTGATGTGGTTCGCGAATTCGGAAAAGTTGCTCGATGTTCTTTTAATCTAATGTTGAGATTTCTAGAGGTTATATACATTTTTGGTATAACACAAAAACAATTAGATACTCCCATAAACTAATGTTTGTTGTACATTAAATAACTTAATTAGTTTTTAAAATCAAATAAAGTTAACAATATCAAGTGATTATGATTATGATTATGAGATATCAAGAATAAAAAAAATGATTTTTTTTAAAACAAAAATAATTATATAGCTGCTGCCAAATAATATTAAAAAATGCATTATATAAAATACACACCATAGAAAAGTGTATGAATTTAATAACGAAACTGTTAGGTCGGAGGACATTATTTTTTATTATTGCTATATAGTGAAGTTAGCATACTTTTGAACCAAATCGACACGTGCTATTACGCAGGAATCGTTCATGTTTCTGTTCACTGCGGGGAATGATGAACAAGTGGGCCCGACGAAAAGAGACATAGCGCCTGCTCGCAGAGGCAAACTAAATTTAATGCGGTTTTTATGCGGCATATAGAATCGCGTTTACTTCGCTACTCTGAAATAAAACTTAAATCAGAATAAAATTACTTTATACACTTTTCTATGGAATGTGCGATATGTGCTATAGTAAATTATCCGTACAGAATATCCATCTACAAATTAAAATATCTACACAAAAACAATTCGATTTTAAAACTATTATTTTTACATAATTGTATAGCCGCTCTGACAATCCATTGTCTTATGCCTTATGCTTAGTAATATAGTCCTGATGATGGACCCTCCAATTGGATCCGAATCGCGGGCCAAAAAGATCATATATACACGGCAGCTTAGCCCAGAAAATTGTACACAGAAGATTGACAAAATAAATCCCGTTTGCTGGCAATCCGCAAAAATATTATTAAAGTGGATGCATTCTGATGAGAAAAACTCGTGGGCTTTTGCGACCATTATATAATTATAGAATTTCATTTGGGTTGTTCTCCCATCGGTCGGCTTGTGATGCGTAGTCACATCAATACTAAAAGTGACTATATGACAATAACCACCGACCCGCGGCAAAATAATCCAAAATAAATTATATTATCATTTTGTTGTTTATAGTTATTTTTGTTTTCATTAACAACCATTAGTTCAAAGTAAATTTTATTTACATGTTTTTTTTTTTAAATTTAATAATCTATAAAATATATTTCTTATAAGAGGATATCTAATCGCCAAAAGGGAGAAAGAAAAGAATATTTCAATCCCTCCGTGAAATATTAACATTAATATAATTCTCAGCATTTGTACAACGTCGACACTTTTAATAATGAGTACAAGCTATATTCATATGTACGCATATTTCGAAAAAATAATATTTAATCGTCTGGCACTTTTTTAATTGATTCGATTAAAAAAATATATATTCAAGTAAATCAACTGAGCTTTGCGTATTCATACATTACGTGTGTTCAATAATAATTTAATTAGATACCCGAAAGTAGGTACTTACCAACTGTCTGAACACGGGGGTGGGGAAAAGGGATGCAGGAAGAGTGGAAGGAATTCGGGAGAGGAACGGGAAAAGGGGACAAGGGGCGGCTGAAGAACCACCTAGAACCAGAAAACATGACCCACCTGTGAAACGCTCTTTTCGGTATCTGGATCTTCTTCCACTGGATCCACAAGTCTTTTGGCTCTAGGATATGTACAACGTTTTTCACCACGAAATACACTTGGACATGCACTTTCGGTGATAGCGCGAAAGTGTCACACAATACCATGCACAATGGCTAGATGTATAGCACTACACACAACACAAAAACAAACAGCCCCACACAGCAGGACGATAATTAACACAACCCAAAAATTCGTTCCAACACGGCAGGACGAATTTGGCGGCAGTCAACGCGCCCAAAATGGTAAACGCTACTTTCAGTTCGAAGGTACTCATCCATAGAGAACTCGCTACAGAAAATATCGTGTTCTGGTTGTACGGGAGGGGGATAATAGATAGGTAATAGACAAGAACCACCGATCTATGTATGGCACATACTAGGGATCCATAAATAAGTTATAAAGATCGCACACCAACTATTCTATGTACCATAAATTTGAAAATATGATTTTTTCATGTCATTATTGAAGGGCTTTACCTAGAATTATACAGGCCTGGAATGGTAGCGATTATGCATACTTGTCTACATATTCTACATTATTCTATATATTCAACTTCTAGTTATGATTATATTTGCACATATGTATTTACAAATAATGAAATAAGGAAGGCAAATGTGGAATATCGAAGTTTTCTTGTATACAAGATTGAAAACATCATGTCATAAAAAAGTGAGAGTTTTAAAAATGTGTGCGCCGAGTTGCAAAACACTAAATTAGAAAAAAAATGATAAAAATTGCCTAAAAAAGTATATATATTTAATGATTGTTGAAATTAGTTAGTTGGAATTTGTAATAACGTGTCGAATTCACCACCTACTTAAATAAAATGCCTAAATATTCTTCAGATGTTCTCGTGATCTCTAAACTCAAAACGAGTTCCTAAAACAGAGAGCGACGTCAAAGAGCTGTGTGTCAAGTCTTAATATTATTTAGACCAATACTAAATTTCTTGCGTTCGAGTAGAGGAATTAACGTGTTCATTAATATCAATCAATCAATTAATATCATACGGGTTACCCGCTTTTTTGAGAGAATATAGTGTACAGATATTTACGTAAAATAAGATAAAGCTTTGTTGACAAATTAATTAATGTTTTATATATTTATATTTTTACGTATTATTATTTTTGCGGAGGTCGCAGCAGGCATCCTCCGATATTCAGCGTTTCTCTAGCTAGATACATTGGTATATATTAAAATAACCATTGTTTTGTCCTGCTGTTTATGTGATGTCAAAAATTATAAGAAATTGCAGCTGAAGATTGATTAATGTGATGATGGAATAGTAATTAATCACAAAAATGTGTAAAGTACTGAACAATTACTGTTCAATGCAAGAAATGCAACAAGTCACTTAATTCGGCGATTCGTCCGTTCATAAAATAAATACATTTTCAAGTCCCAACAGTTTCCATCGTTCTAAAACATCATCGTCAAGGTTTACCACCAGCGAAATCAGCCCTTCTAGTATTAACTTCACCTAACAACTGAACAATTTAATCGCGTACGCTTGAAGATGAATTAGTTAACTACCGCTTCTTACAAAGAGAAAATTTATCAGTTTTTTTATTAATTTTTAAGTAAGTACCGTCGCCGGATATTCCGGTGTAGCGCTGCGGTTGCGATGTTTCCTTCATGTGTTGACTCACCATATGCTACGTTAGAGACATTCACATAGTGTGGCCATCTTGTAGTGATTGGTTGAAATGTTCAAGAAAATAGATCAGCCCGCCGATTCGTTTCTTGAATGCACGAAACATGAAACCAGCTGACATTCAACGCCAAGTATGTCTTGTTTTGTCTTAATTTGCCGCCAAGTGATTTCCATATTTTCCTTCATCTGAAGTGGTTCCTTGGTGGCAATCGTTTTGATGACGATGATGAACTAAAATACAAAGTACATACATGGTTTTCATCCCAGGCGGCGTCGTTCTATGATGAAGGTATACAAAAATTGATGCCCCGTTAAGACAAGTGCCTTAATAATGATAACGACTATGTTGAGAAGTAGTTTTAGGTGTGTAGCGTCCGAAGAAAGTAAAGTGTTGTAAAAATGATGTTGTGTTTCTTTAAAAAAAAAAACCGGCACTTACTCATAAAACGCGCCACGTATAACTCCGCCATTAAATGAATAAAACTAAATATCCCACAGACCAGGAAATCGACATATAAGAAAAAAATTGACACTGTTCCAAAACCATTGGAATTGCTAAATAGAAGTTGAATGTGACAACAAATAAGAAAATGCCTCGTTGCTATACCTGTACCTGTGGCCTGCCGTGTTAGTTTCTTCTAAGATCAGCATTATTCTTTACAGTATCCGTGTAATTTTAACAAAGCTGGCAAAAATTCGTTCCACGAAAAACATGCCTTCAGAGAAACGTTACGATGCTTTGACGAATTGTTCAAAAATAGAGAGCGCTATTGTTTGTGTATTTAAACGCCTCACGTTTAAGTACACAAACAAAAGTGAACCGATATAAATATACTCGTACGGTATAAAACACGTTCACCGCAGAAAATAATATCTACCGAGTATATGAATCCAATAAATTTCCCCATTTTAAAGACGCGCCATTGATATGTCTTTCTTATATATAATACAAACCTGCCTATAATACAAATTGCCTCAGCACGGGCGAAGCCCAGTGAGGCAGATATTAAAATACTAAATGCAAATGTACTTAAGAAATAATGAATATTTTCTCATTCATTCTTTACCAAACCACCTAAGCGTATCATTCATTATTCAAAATTTTACATTTATTGCTAATTTTTTTCATTTCTTAAACAACTCTAAATGAATTTACACGTAGACGCCTGACCGATCTCATATCCACTTCATTCAGTCAACTTTCGTTCCTTGAACATGTAGAAAAGTGAAACCATTAATTTCTATGAAATTAAAAAACTGCCGTTCTTAGATAAATAATAGGCCACTGTTTATCACTAATTCATCTTCTGATCTATATACTTTCATTGAAATCAAATTAATTAAACAGATAAATATGTCTACAATTTTACGAATAAACTCATTAAATACACAATAGGAAAATTTAATTAAAATCAAAATAAGAAATGCCAGCATACTAACGATACATAATGGAATTGAAAGAGTTTAACAAGTTTAACGAGTTTAATAGAAAATAGAATGCTGAAAATCTTTCAAAGCGCATACTTCCAAATATCCCTTAGATTAAAGAGACGATGCCTCTAACTTAATATAACATCTAACGTCAAACTATGGTTATAACTCTCCAATACTGAGATGGCACAGGCTACATAATAAATATGCAAATACAGATTTCATCAATATGCAAATATAAAAAAGCACTTCAGACGATGTTGAAATGGTGGGATAATATAGTCAATAATATAGTTCTTGTATTGACAATTCAATTATTTATGGCGATCTTTTTAAATAATTTTATAACAATATACTGCCATGTTTTAAGTTGAATTATAAGTGGTGTGTAATTAATTATCATAGATTTATAATATTCATTTCATTCATAAGGAAAACCACGTATATATTATTTTGAGAATTAGTATTTTTCATACGAGTAGCATCAAAAGAAAATTTTCGTAAATCCAGGTCGACAACCGACAAAAGCATTCCAATGGGAAAAAGCTTTAGGGCATAAAATTGAGTTCCTGCAAAGGAATACGAGTGGTGAAACTTGCATATTGTATTGGACTATATGACCTGAACTCATTGCCATCAGCAAAACTAATTTTAGTGAGTTTTACATTTGTTTTTATTTTGCAAAATTACCCATAGAGTGTAACGTTTTGGCTTTGTGCAGAATTGTTGGCTTACATTAAATTAGAAAATATTTAATTAAGAAGAACACATTCTTATTGTAAAATAATGGAACGATAGATGTATTAATTTGAAAAAGTGTAACATATAGGTTAGAAAATTTGTTTTTTTTTTTAAAGAACACATTCTTATTGTGAAGTTTTAATTATTCAGAAGATAGGTCTGTGATATTTTAAATATGAATTAAATATATTAATTATAAAGATACACATATAAAATCAATTTTATCGAAAAATATTGTTGTTGCGCTACCGGGATTCGAACCTAGATCTCTTCCCTAACCGGGGGAGGTGCGTTATCCAACTAAGCTACAGCGGCATTATTTTTAGCGACAATTTTTCGACCCTATATGTTACCTTTTTTGAAATCAATACATTTAATCGTTCCATCATTTGATAGAGCCATCTACCTTATTTTTACAGAATCTCAGGTTCGAATCCCGGTAGCGCAACAACAATATTTTTCGATAAAATTGATTTTATATGTATATCTTTATAATTAATATATTTAATTCATATTCGAAAATTTGTCATGAAAAATACTGGCGTTATAACACAATTGGTAGTGTACTTCCCCGGATTGGAAATAGAGATCCAGGTTCGAATCTCGGTAGCGCAAAAACAATATTTTTCGACAAAATTGATTTTATATGTATATATTTATAATTAATACATTAAATTAGTATTTAAAATGTTATATCGGTACATATGTCGTAAGAATCAGAAGGTTATGTATGTGAACGTCTGGTGCCCCCCATATATTTCACTCAGCGCTCATGTGTTATTTTGTATATGATATGTGTGTGTGTGTGTATGCGGCCAAAGCAGTCTGAATAAGATAAACTACTTACAGTTGATAAAAGTTTATTGTTGCTTGAGCGCAATTACAGTTAGAAAAATGTGTAATAAAAAGTTTACACCGAGGAGCGTTTGCTAGAGATCTTAACGGGACGGCAGCACATGTTATTGGCACACGTTTGCGTCGGTAGCGGACGTGTTTTTGAGGCTGATGAGAGCCTAGCTTTACACCAAAGTATCTGGAAGATGCATTCAGGAACCGTCAGCGGTGATGATGAGTGTGGAAGCGATTTTCCTCCACAGATTAAAAAGTTATATGAATGATGGAAACATAATAAGCGATATTTTAGAGGTTTAAAACTGTTAGAGGTCCTGCATAGAGGAAATAGTTTACTTTAATACTGACTAAAGTGAAAAACGATAGTTGTTATCTGGCAACAGCGGATAGTTAGATTTGACTGTACCTAATTTTGAAACATTTAATAGAAATCCAAAAGATACTCATATTCTAGACAATATTATGTGGAATTAGATTTAAAATGAGGGTCAAAAAAGTATTTTACGAACCCCGTCATCTTTGTTCTTATATGTATCAGAGAGAAGTGTAATGTATTAGCATCTAATTATAAGTTTATCGGTGGGAGTTTTGAAGAGTACCTACAAACATGTGCTCGAGCGTCATGTTTTTGTTTTGACTTTTCTCGAAGAAAGTCTCCCGTCGAATGCAATTAACTCTCCTCCGCGTATTGCTTTACCGCTGATGATAAAGTTCGGTCGTTTCGGTTGCAAAATCCCAGTTTTACCGATTTTATGTCTAGCCATGCTTCGCAAATAGATTTTAACAAAAAAATATAAAAACTTCAATTTGGATGTAATGTTTTTTGTACGGACTGCCAAAAATTGCCTCGGCAATTCATCCCGGCAATCAATAATTCGAAAAATATTCGCCTCAGTAAATAGTATTTACAAATGTTTCGTCCTAAAATATAATAGTTAGTAACAACATGTCAAACTATCGGACAAAATCGGCTTTAGGGCAAATTCTCTAAATCCTGTTATAGTTTAACTAATAGGTGAACCAGTTGAAATCATGCAGGGCGTGTAGCTAAAAGCAGAAAAATTTGACCTTTTTATATATATAAAAATTAAATTTAGTAATATATAGAATAACTAAATATTATTCAGTACTAAGTATTTTCAGACTACCTACATAAGCATATTTATAGTAGTAGTTTTATAAGAATCTTGTAAAGTTGAAAATAATTAGCTAAGAAGCTAAGCTAAAAAACAATTCTTTTTTATTCTTTCGAATTTTTGAATATCTATTTAGTAAAAGAAAATATATTCCAGGTTCATCCAGTAATAAGGTATCTAAATATTAATCAAATGTATTAATTATAAAGATATACATATAAAATCAATTTTATCGAAAAATATTGTTGTTGCGCTACTGGGATTCGAACCTGGATCTCTTTCCAAACCGGGGAAGGTGCATTATCCAAATATGCTACAGCGACATTATTTTTGACGACAAATTTTGGAACCTATATGTTACCTTTTTCAAATTAATACATTTATCGTTCCATTATTAGAAAGAGCCATCTACTTTACTTTTTTAATCTTTTTTTACTTTACGTAATCTGATAGCAGACGTCAGAATTATCAATTCATTTATATTAAATTTTGGACACATCGATACAACTTTATTATATCTTTCTAATTCATACATTTAATTAATATTTAAAATATCACAGACATATGTTCTGAATAATTACAACTTCTCAATAAGAATGTGTTCTCCTAATAATAAAAAGGTAATCACATTCGTACTCTGATTTAGCAAATATGAATTCCAAAAATATATAATACTCGGAACCGGCACCAGCCATAAAACCCTTGAAGCCGAGTTCATTGCACTTAGATGCGCTATCCTATATTTGTGCAATATACCTATCCCTCAGTAACTTTATCCACATTATCGCCCGCTATTTTTACTGGTCGAGAGTGGCCTCGCCAATGTAATGACGCTGTGTGTTCAAACATCAATTAGGAGACTCCGTAACCGCGCAAGAGAAAACGGGCCACAAAGAAAAGGTCCACCCACACACGCAATTAATGTACCACACTAACTCCGCTCGCGGCGCGCGGTACCAGCAAAACAGTCAGCCGTTTGAATTAATCTTGGCTTCGGCGAGAGGGAAACAATCACACGGAATCCCATAAACTGAGGAAGACTAATGATGCCCAGCGCGAGTGATGGCCGCAGAGGCGGACAGTCAAATGATAAACAAAGGGATTGCAATAAAAAAGACAAATTAGACCAGCGAGCCGGTCCGGTGTAATTAATCACGGAGACAAATCGTCGGCTTTGTTATAAGACAGAAAGCCAAAATGTCCGCCATCACAACTGGTCGGAATTAAAACAGAAAGAATGGAATGGATCGCGCCATTTGTTGCGCCGCGTCGCGCCGCTGTAAACTGCTAAACTAGCTCCGCACAGGTGCGACTGCGAGCTGACGAGCGGGTCAGTAAAATTAATCAACGTTTATATTCAAATTCCATTTTTCGACTTGAGAATTTTGAAAGATGCCAAATAAAATATCAAACTTCACATTTTAATTTTATATCACACAAAAATAACCTGACAAATGTGTACATGATATTGCGCTGACGATTATTTGCGATAACAAAAAACGCGTCTTTTGAGATGTTGACCCATATTTTAGAAATTATCAAATGAAAGCAAGGCCAGCGAGACGACCGTTGACCGGGAGCGGCGATAAGGGGTTACAGATCATTTTTCAGTAAAAAAATAAAATAATAATGACGAGATTAAATTAATACTATACACTGTGGCGGTTACACAGAGATGTCGACTCTGCGATTTCACCACTTTTTAACTTTGGCTTGAGAGCACAATCTTTCAGCTTGTCTTGTAATATAATAAAGCAATTCAATGAGGCCACTTTACTTGAAAAGCAATATTTCGGAAAAACACAATGCTACTTTGTTTTAATATAAACTTTGTAACATAATTAATTCAATAATTTCAAGAAGACTTTAAAGAGGTAAAGATAATAATATCAAGTAGATAATTAATTTTCAGAAACAGTAATCTCTGTTCTGGGGAACAATCTGGTACCGCTAGCGAGCCAGATACCGACCGTTTTGATACGAACAAATTTAACAAGTTCTTTATTTAAATTATAATAAAAGTATTAATACAAAATACTCAAATTCATAAATTATGAATGGAGAATTTCTCCCGTTAATAATTACAGTCTTCTTTTTCTTCCGGAAGTTCATGATTGCTGTCACAAAAGAGCGCGATGCTTCCTTTGACATTACCTCTGTGGTCCAGTCTGCCGGGCACCCGTCAACCTCTTGCAGGTCCGTCTTGACATTATCCATCCATCCTAGTTTTGGCCCTTTGAGTCTAGATCCTGTTGACTAGAGTATGAGGGCTTTGCGCGTTTTACGGGACTCATCTGCACTCACTACATGTCCCGCCCACTGCAGACTCCTCATTTTTACCGTCCTCAGGATATCTGGGACGGCACACCATTCCTGAAGTTTCAGGTTCTTTAATTTTCTCCATTCTCTGGTTAAATTTAACTTAATCTTTAAATTTTGTGACCACTACTTAGATGACAGTAATAGAGACAAAGTAACAGGCACTTCCTGATTTTATCCTAATTAAGGAGAACACATTTTTTGTTGTGAAGTTGATTTTACCTGCTATTTATTTATTGTTGAATATTATTATTCCATGTCTCATCTGTTCCCAGATATTTAAACAGTTTGACTAATTCAAAAGCTTAGACTCTTACGATGAATGACAATAGCGATGATGACATCTAACTCTTAGATGCTTTTAGATGTTTTGTTTTGGCAGCACTTATCTCTAGTCCCACTTCTCTGCTATGCATTGTGCAGTAAATCCGTTCGCATAAATTACAATGCACACAAGCATTAGCTGGCTACCAAGAACATATACATATATAAGAATTTTTAACATTAGCAAAATCAACATTTTCATTTCATTATTAGATTATTTAACTTTGTTTTTATACAAATAATAATATAATAAAATTACTCATAAATCAAAGACGAAGATGCTAAATTTAATAATTCCAGTGTTTATAAACTTAGCTGTAAAGATTGTACTGCTATATATTAGTAAAACAGGTCGAAATTTTCAAAGAGATGTTTAAATAGTAATATTTTTTCAGAATATTCCAATCATTTATTAGAAAATAATCATACTTTTGATAAAAGTTTGGGATTGTCTGTTTTACATATAAACAATGTTGGCCTTAAATTGAATAATTTAGAATCATTAGAAATAAATAAAGTGCGTAAAATTAACTAAAATATTATATATAACCAACATTTTTTTTTTTTAATTTCCTATTCTAAAAAAAATTTCTATTAATTTTATATCGTTATGTCAATTTTCACATCTTTCATTTAGATTACAAATTTATTTTATATATGTAATTATTATTTTTTTAGATAGTTTTTTTAAAACATTAGAATAACATGACATATATATGTTTTTGGTTACCTAGTTAATTAGACATACTGAAGAAAGAAAGGAAATTTTCTGAAACCGCTCGGTATATTAATTAATTGAGCGGTTAAAAAAACAAAGTTAAATACCAAATCTAAAAAAAACATATATAAGTACTTATGTTGCAGTGATATTATTATTTTACAAATTGTAATTGAAAAATAGACACTCGAGAATGTTATTTATGCTACAAGAAAAATATCAGATGGATGAAGAATAATATTGAAATAATACGTCTAACTTGATGAAAGTTGTAAACAAAGTTGGCGTGTTTTTCACGGTTTAAATACAATCATCCAATCTGCTTCACAGCGGACTAAAACGTGTTTCCAATAATGCGAAGAAGTAAAATGTAGCATTACACGAAACTCCCAACAGTCCGCGAAGGCACACACAAAAATCGTGAAAGGGTCCTGGGAAAAGAAATTTTCGGCAAACAATAAAGGGAATGTTTGTTTTGTAAGCCCACTACTTGTGCCGTATAGGGAGCTCGATGGGCATTTACTTCCGTTCGGAAACTCGAGTGCGCACACAAAATACTCTCATAATACCGTATCCAGCAACTTTCCCTGTTGCGTAACCCCATTTTGTAAAGCTTTATTCCGATTTGCCAAAATAAACAGGCGATATTTATGATTGAATTTCGTAACGTCGTCGGCTGGCCGCTCGCGGTCGGGCGGCCCTCCATACAAAATATAAAAATGGGCCCCGACAGAGGCCGAGCGCCCGGCGGGTCGAGAGCGCCGGTCGCGTAAAGCGCGCGTCCATTCACAATTAATTAGTCACGAGTAAAACAGACCGAATAAAACGCAATGAATCCCGGATAATCGAGTGTCGGTCGGCATCGATGGACCGCTAATCCGCGGATGGCGCGGTGATCGCTTCGGTGACTAACGGCTGATACATGATACACCCCGACAGTGCCATATTCCTTACCCTCGTAATATACTCCTTTGTAGGCTATTTATACATTGATATAATTGATACTTCTCTGCATTTACCCATACTACCCTGGGAGATCATTTAATAAATTGGTACTTACATACCTTTATCTATACTAGCTTGAAAGATCTAGCACTTCTATACCTATACCTATACAATCCTGTAAGATCATTGGATAGATTGGTACTTTTGGATTTAAGGTCATATAATAAATTGGTACTTACATATCCTTATCTATACTAGCTTGAGAGATCATTCGTAAATTAGTAGTTCTATACCATTACCTATACAATCCTGGAAGATCATTCGATAGATTGGTACTTTTGTATTTGAGATCATTTAATAATTTAATTTATACTTATAAGCTTTATCTACACAACTCTGGAAGATCATTCAATAATTTGTTACTTCAATATCTTTACCTAATAACTTAATGAAGAAATTATATCACATTATATTGATAGAATCAGCGTTAACTTTGTAGAGTTTCATCATATGGATGGATATAAATGAAACAATGTTATTACTCTACTTGAGTTTATTAGCACTACTCGAGATTCGAGAGAAACAGTAACTCCCATAGACAGGAGAAGTATTAAACTAACTACAAATAAATATAGGAGACAAGGCTTAGGTGGTAGACATACAAGTAATTATGTACTGACAAGTAGAGGGTGAGGGGGCGGAATTACTGGTGGACGGTGGAGGGGTGGTTGTAACGGGAATATTGAGAGGAAATTAGTTAGAAAATATAATAATATTGTTTCATTTACATCTATTCAAATGACATCACTTTCGATTTGCAAAAACTACTGAGATGCTTGTTAAAATCGTGATCTTTCAAATAAACTCTGCTTGCAACCAAGTGGACCTTTCCATAAATGTTGATACGACCAAAGTAACGACAATCCGGGAATACCTTCAACCGATTAGCGTTGGCACAAAGCAAATTTAATACTTGAACTCTACACATATATCTACTTTAGTCAAGACATCGCATTTAACAAAGATATTAAGTTGTTATAGGTCAACCGGCGAAGAAACCTCAAGATCAAGATAGTCTTCAAATCAAACATGCCAAAACCCTTTAAGAAGAAAACCTTTCAGCAATGCATACATCCTGGCGTACGGTAATGTAACGCGGAAACTCACGAATGCCATGATAACAATGACATGCTCGATATATCCCAAAGAGCCATGGAGTGATCCATGTTGTAAATCTCACTATGTCAACGAAAGACAAATGTAAACAAGCTGAACTCAAAGACGTGAAACACGGGAGGGGGGGAAGGCATGGGGGAAAGGGAAATTGAATGGAGATCTCGAACCGGAAGGCGAAACGTGAGCAGACTAAAGACCCGTCGGACCAATGACATACAAACAGTAGCAGGCAGACACTGGACCCGCGGTACCATCAACAGAGCAGCTCGAAAGGAGTTAAAGGAGGCGTATGTCCTGTACTGAAAATAATGATGATAATACCTTTACCGAATACATTTAAATCAAATAACAATTCATTTACCATACTCTGTGCAATTTTATAGATTTTTCCAATAAAATTAAGAAATTGCGGTTTGTTAATGTTTAACGCCCTTCATTATTTATCAACTGTACAAAAGTCATACCCTTAATTTAAGAATACGCAGAACCTGCCAACAGGGCAACAGCAACCGGCTTTCTCCGAATACCTTGTGTTAGTTTTATTTATTTAATACATCAAATTATAAAGTATATATGTTACGCACTTGCGTGATAAGTACTTCTCAAGTTGTATACCTCGTAGAAGATCGTCGGTGGTCCAATGACAAGTATAATCATTATTATACGAATAATACAGTTTTATGATACAAAGTATATAACTAGTCACGAAGCCAAACGGTAGCGAAAAGAGGCCGCGCCCCGTGCGCGTCATCCTTTTAAGCCCGCCACACACACACACACACCCATCTCGTATCGCAACCTCCTACATGCCAGTATTGGAATATAGTGACCTCAATCAGATGAGATGCAAAAGTCCCGGTCCGGGGTCACCCTAACAGCTGACTCCAACGCATCATCCAGGTCTTCTTCGGCCCAAAGTTGTGGCCGGAATAATCTCGATCTCTAGACTGTCACTTTGATGCATAATATGCCCAAAGAATTGGAAAAATCTTTTGTTCACAACTATAGATAAGGCCAGCTGTGGTTGGATTTGTTGCAAATACGTGACGTTTTTATCTTGTGACGTAATCATTATGTAACCTAAACAATCGAAATTACTTCGAGAACTGCGTAAGAAAAGTATTACAAAAATGTATTTAAAATAATAAGATTAACCAATAAATTAGGCTCATTATTGTGTCCCTTAGAAACGTAGAACTTTTGATAAAATATAATAATTCTTTACGAGCAAGATACGAAAGATGTTTCCGCAGAAATTCAATTATTACCATTTGGGTCAATTTAGTTTTTCAAGTTGTTTAACCATACTCCCTTTCTCATATTGTTCTATGACGAAACACGATTGAATTAAGACAAACACGAGTTAAAGGCGTAACAAATGTAAATTAAAATAAACAAACTCATTAAAAAAAATATTACTTTAGTCTTCTTGAATGTAAATAATTGAAAACATTCACCGGAAAATTGGGGAAACGAAGAGGTAACGCGAAACACACACTACATCCGAGCGCTTTGCCGGTTGTTCCTGTCAAAACTTGTTCCAACTTCACGCTACGAGTAGCTTTGAGCACATATTAATTAAAAGTTACCATTTTGACTAACTACTGCGATGAATGTGATCTTCCACAAAAGCTTCCGAAATTTCAATGCCTAGTTTTAGACTTGTTTGAGAGCTCACTCGCCTTAGCAGGTCGTAATGCAAATAATGCCGTCAGTCGAAGTGAAAAAATCATTTTCGTATTATAATAACTTTATTAATCGGTTATATTTCACGGAACTCGGAAGACGTCTCGATAGAATTCTTCCCAATTATTATAACTTTTCTCACTTTTTCCTCTCCCTTTCGCGATTCATCGAGGAATCTCTTTATTTCCTCGTATTCCACACATTCGCTTTCTATTCACTTATTCACCAGCCATTCGGTTCTACACCAACAAAACTTGGCGCATACAACTTCTCAATTCAAAGTCAAAAATAGATAACTAGATAACAAGAAAAAAACGGGGTTTACGAAATTTCACGCGGAGATTGCAATTGTAAATATATCGGACAAACCTCTAGAAATTTCCAAATTCGCGAACCACATTTTGGAAAATAATCATTCCTTTCATTCATGTACCACAAAACTTCTACATCTCGTCACGCGTCAAGTTAATAAAATGAATAATTTTGAAAGTTTAGAAATAAAAAGGAATTTGAACTCGGGTATTAATTTGGTAAACAACATTACATTATCTAACTCATCTCCTCTCCTCTCAATATTCCCGTTACAACCACCCCTCCACCGTCCACCAGTAACTCCGCCCCCTCCTTCTCCATCTGTCAGTACCTAATTACTTGTATGTCTACCATCTTAGCCTCGTCTCCTATATTTATGTTAGTTAGTTTAATACTTCACCTGTCGATGAGAGTTACTGTTCCTCTCGAAACTCGAGCAGTGCTAATAAACTCAAATAGAGTAATAACATTGTTTCATTTATATCTATCCAACCATTAGGTTTGTTAGATTTCAAGGAAAATATCAGTATACTAGATTTCATGGTCCAGGAACTATAATGTTTGAAAACAGATCAAAATGAAATTTGATGCTTTAATCTTTAAAAAAACAACGTATTAACGATATGGGAAAAATTTAAAATACGAAATTATGGAAATAATTTTAATATAGGACTGGTGGTTAAATTTATTAGGTTAGTTATGATAATTTGGTTGATGTTCATGCTTTATTTATTTCTAACGATTCTAAATTACCTAATTTAAGAGTTAACTTACATCGTTTACGCATAAAATAGATAAACCCAAATTTTTATCAAAAACATAAAAAATTCGAAAATTCTGGAAATACCATGATTATTTAAAAATGTCAAATGCTCTTTGACTATTATGTTAAAACTTCATGCATGAATTTAAAGCATTACAATCTTTATAATGAAGTTTATAAACGCCGAAATGATTAAACTTTAGTATTTTAAATTAATAATTCTCCCTATTTTATTAGTTATAAATATTTTATCCGTTTTCAATGCATGTGTACATGCTAAATACAAAATTTGTAAATAATAAACTACGAGGTTAATAAAAATTAAATAATATAATTAACCAAATCAACCGTCTATATTTTTTTTATTCCAAGATTTTGTATTGAAAACTGACTTGAGTAATGTCATACCGATTGGGCTATTCGAACATCTTAATTTCAAATTTGAAAGACGTAACTACCTTACTATCTATCTTACGTGGTGTACACAGGCGAACCTGTAAGGCGTAGGTACGTTTCGTATAACGTATAAAGGTATTACAAAACATCAGTATGTACTGAAACTTCGCTAGTCGCAATTCGCTCGATAGGTTTTTGTTTGTTTGTGACGTCTTTAACATGCAAATACACACGGATGGTCCTAGTATAGAAAAGTTGTCCGCTTTGATAATAGATATAACCGAGTCTTCGTGGAGTGGGAATTAATTACAAATGTAGTGTAATTCTATGCAAGAGCGGGTCACCGACTAGGGGTAACTGGAGGGTGGTTTAATTACAGGTAATGTAAACGTGGAAACGCTCAAACTTAGTATTAAATGGCTAGGATAAGATGACAATCGATCATGACGAGTTTTAATGTGTATTTTGTAATTATATTTACACAAGTAATCCATTGGTCGGGGGCTCGAGCCTTATCCCAGGATATCAAGTTAGTCCAGTTTTCATAGTACAAGCGCTTAGCGTAGTTTGAAAATAGTAAGAATATTGATGTAACATATTCCACGAATCTATATTTGAAAAAAACTTACATATTATATATATATATATATACATTGTGAGGTGTAGCCCACCACGACTTAGAAGAACCAATGGGAGGCGTGTTCTGGCGGACTATCCTCCACTGACTAGTAACAGGGGAGAGCACGAATTTGTGAGTACGTGAATCAGAAGCTACCTACGTACCATAATATCGAGATCCACCTTGCCATCTCCTGGAAAATAAACTTTACTAAAAGAAAACAATAAAACATGAAAGCTGATATTTCATAATAAAAGAGTCAGCAAATTTTACGTTAATATTTATTACAAAAATTAAAAAGTACCGAAAACTACTATAATTATAATTTTTTTGATAAATAAAAATAAATTTTAATTTCGGAGCTACATAACAGGCGACGACGACAATAATAATTTTACAAATAATACGTCGACCTGGGGCGTTCCTCTTGCTCCTGCGGTAAAAAATTAACAACTTCTAGCATCCGTCCCTCTTGCCTCAGTGCTTGGCAATTGGTCCGAACACTCCTATAACCGGTGGCTCACGCACGAATCTTCTTCTCCCAGGTGGACCATGATAAGAAATTGTCGACGGGTGATGGGAAGAAGACGTAATTTTAAGTAGTAAAGAAGTAAATAATGAAGAAAGAATGAAGGAGATCAAAGAAGGAAATAAAAGAAAGAATAAAAGTAAGAATAAGAAAGAAGGCATATTACTTTATTTCCTGCAACAATATAAATTTTTACGATACAATTAAAATTCGTAATGCTATAAATGAGTGCGTTGTGAGATCGATTAATTATATGTCAATTTTTATCCTTGGCGCGACGTCCAAACGCCTCTCTGGCATTGGCTCTGCGCCTGGATCCTGTATGGGCTCTATGTTCAGCGAATCTTCAAATATGAATTCCACAATATGGCGAGAACGACCAACCGCCGCACGCGCAAATGGAAGTGTACGTACCTGCTAGCGCCGGCCCGTCACTCGAATCAATGGACCTAGCAGCAAATATCGCAATCAGTACTAGGCCTTTCGAACTGCGCGTGATATTAACTAACCAGGGTGATCGTTATTTTAATTAGGTACACTAAAGTTACATTTTTTCTTATACTAAGAATTCATAACGTTATAATATATATTGTTATATTATGGTACCTACCAGCCACGAGGTATTATTTTCAATTGACATTTCGCAAATGGCAACATTGTACCGCGCGAAGGAATTTCTCTATGGCACTTTTGTGGCACAATATTCTATCATGCTCAAATTTTGAATGCAAAAGCATCAATTATAATGTTGTAAATCTCAAACTTATTCTATTATTTTTCCTTGAGAATGATTACTGATGTGGATGGGAGACGGTATGGTGAATTCTGTGCATCAGGACCACGCATCTCATACTTTTCCTTAAGCGAACCGGAGGACGAAGACGTCACATGTTGGTGCATCCAACTTGGTACAAGGTCAAGTCACAATATATGTGTGTGTGTGTGTTTAATTTTAATAAAAAAATAAATAATAATTTAGATACGTACAAGGAATAATATTACATCAATATAATACATAATAGGTTGTTCAGACGAAAATGTAGTGTTTTGCAGTCATTTTTGACCATCAGTTCTGTTCCAGTTTTTGGTCTCACAATACGTGTTTTGTGTTATATTCATCAGATGACATCTGGAGAACATTACTTTTTCATTCATTTTCAGAACCGACCTCACTGTAAAAAAAAGTGCTTTTGAGTGTATGGATGAAAAAAAAATTTATCGAATAATTTATTTTTTTTCGCTAAAATTACTTTCTCCAGATGTCAATTGATGAATAGAATACAAAACATGTCTTGTAGGACCAAAAACTGGAACAGAACTGATGGTCGAAAATGATTAAGCAAAACACGACATTTTCATCCGAACAATCTTACAATATATATATATATAACTAAATAAAAGTTGTAATAACATTTTCAATCTTCTTTTCAGGTACATACCTTGTCTACTGAAACAAAAATGTTCGAAATGTGTGTAGTTGGAAGATGGAATGTCTTGTGAATGTAGAGGATGCATCAAAACTCCACTCCTATATCACTTTTTTACGGTAGTTCTAACCGCCTGTGTTGTAATGTAATATGACGCCTTACTTATTGATCAACCTCGCCAGTCTTACCATCCATTCATAATAAATATTGACGGTAACAGTCCACTTTCTCTGGTGTAGTCCACTTTTAGGAGTTGGTATTGGCTTTTGTTTGAGATCTAGCCGTTTTCTTTTACGCTTCACGTTAGCAGAGTCTCCATATTTCATCACCCGATACAACGCCATCTAGAAACTGAGTATTTCAGCAAAGAAATTGCGCTACTTAAGTTTTCCTACATTTATCAAATTTATAAATAATGTTAAACGGATTAAATTTAATTCATGTGCTATCTCTCGACAACATGTTAAGCGTAGATTTGTATTAATTAAGTCTTTACTAAGTTTATCCAAATTTAATAAAATGGGTTAATTATTTAATTCTAGCATCTTCTAGCGTGTTTTACTGAAAGGTATTTAAGATTCACCGCGATATAAAAAATTAAAATGGAATAATAGATGAACTTCCCCGAATCGGAAAAGGTCCAGGTTCGAATCCCGGTAACTAAATATTTTTTCAATAAAAGTATTTTTTCTGTATAACTTTCTAGTTGATTAATTTAATTTGTAAATATGAATTAAATATATTAATTATAAAGATATACATATAAAATCAATTTTATCGAAAAATATTGTTGTTGCGCCACCGGGATTCGAACCTGGATCTCTTTCCTAACCGGGGAAGGTGCTTTATCCAACTAAGCTACAGCGACATTATTTTTAGCGACAATTTTCGACCCTATATGTTACCATTTTGATATTAATACATTTCTTTTTCAGGATGTCAATACTAATCAAGTTAGGTACTAAATTAATTTTTTAAATAATTATTGTTTTTTAAAAATAGATTCTAGTAAAGAAACAACATATTTTGATTATTATTGACATCTTGAAGAAGAAAATGGTATTTTTCGAAGCCAGTAGATGTATTTAAACTCAATAAATGGTTAATAAAACAAAGTTAACAAATAAAAATAATGTATTTTAACCACAAAGTTAATTTTTCTAATTTCAAAAGTAAAAATACTTAAGTTTTTTGTTCATAAAAGAACAGCATAGATACCTGTTAACACTAATGCATCAAAATCAGAACCAATAAGTGTGAAAAGGAACCAAAATGTCGCATTTTATTACCAATCATAAAAAAGTCGTGACTGATATTAATTTCATATATTCAGGGAGTGTGTCTCTATCATTCACAATTGATATAAAAGGGCTTAAAATATGTTTTCGAACAGTATACTAACCAAAAATGAATACTATCTGGATAACTAAAAACGACGAAAGCTGACCGAGTACATGTTTTGTGTTTGGTTGCCAAATTGGAAACAATAATTCAAGTTTTGTGTTGTCGAAAGTGTAATATTTGCAATGGTTTACATGTTTAAATGCAGCAAGCCACGGAGGTTTTTAACTTTGGCATCGTAAACAAAGTTGTTCCGATACAAAGTCAGGAAGTTAACCCTTGTTTAAATGCGTAATATGTTGGTATGTTGTATATGTACATATTAAATGAAGTCATCCTTTGAATTTTGATGCACGCTTATGCCCCACTCTAATATTGAACACCATATTACACATTATATTATGTATTAAGGGCACACTGCATATATCAGCTTTGAATAAAAAATACTAAAATTCTAAACTGTTCAAATGTTTTTAATGAAACTTTGTGGAATTCCATGATCGTTTTGTAAATTGAATTGAAACATTGTTTTATTCCACTATATTTTATTATATTAAACGTTAGAACGTTTTCGAGAACATCTTCCCATTATCAATAATACAACTCGACTAAAGTTAAAAACATTTTCAGACAGTAATTAAGGGTTTGTTAAAGAGTTAGTGCAAAAATTTTCCTTTTTGCAAGCAATACAGTTTGTCGCTGACAGTTGGCGAGCTATAAAAACCAACACCATATAAAATCTTTAAACCTTTAGATATTTTCAAATTTTTGAGCAATGAGGGAAATGAGGAGATGTTAGAAGTTCTATAGTTAATTATCAAGAGTATCAATAGTTAACAATTGAACATGTTACGATGAAAATAAAGAATGAGGATGCAATTGTTGAAGCATTAAATCTAAACATCAAAAATTAGATGAAAAAGATGTTGATGATTAACTATGCCTGTAAGTAACCAGGAGAAAGAAAAAAAAGGTCTGATTACAGCGTTATTTTGTGCAGGAAGGCAATGAAAAGAACCCTACGTATTTAAAGAAAACTAGTCATCATTTAATTTTTAGCTCGCTTCGGTTAATTGGGGAAGCCGCTTAATTGGGTCAAACTTCCTGGTCCCAATGTGTCCCACTAAAGCGGAATCGACTCTATATTAATTACACAAAACGAGTGGAATTCTTAGCGAACTTATTTACAATGAATATTATTTCTTTGTTTCTTACCGACGAATGCCGCATGCGTGTAGGCAGTAACAATGTTAAAATAAAGGCATCTTAGTGTTTAGTTTACCAGCAACAACCCTGCTATAAGTTAACACCATACCTGCAACAAGTAAAAAATATTACATTAGTTGTAATAAAATCAAGGAAATGTGTGGAATATTTAAATTGTGATTGCAAACGGAAAGTCAAATAACTTTAAAAAATGTAAATATAATATTATTAGATATTTTTCATATTATATTAAAAGAGCCAAAAAAAAAAAAAATGGGTAATATTAATTTTTTTTAATTTTCAAAGACATAAATTTACTGGTTCATAAGGCTGCGTCGCTAGGAAAAAGTTTTTCTAATAAACAAAATTTGCACGGCCGTGTTTTGGGAGAAAACGGGAAACGAGATTTTTCCACTTTTAGAAAAAATGAAAACCGAAGAATAATTTCGGATTTATCACTTTTAAGCTATGTTTAAGTTACCTTTTACATTAGTTCAGCCTTCTAGGCCCACCCTAAAGTGTTGCGATATTCAATAATGCACGCGTGAAAAAGAAATTCTTTGGCAAACTAATAATTCATAAATAATAATCATTGCGAAAGTCTCAATAAAATTGGGCTCACTCTATCTACACACGCACATATATTATAGAAAACTTTGGTCATTTTATGATCGTAACTAGAATCATTATTTTTCTTCTTTCGTCTGTTCGTCATCTTCCTGCACACTTACAAATTTACACACAAATCTACGATACTTTTGCACATTCAAAACGACTTACGTATATTTCAGGTTACAAAATTGCAAACAACTGCAGTATTCATTTTTTTTTTTTGAGGTTATCAAGAAAGTTTCAGCCGTAAATCAAAGCTTTATGCATTTAATTTACTAACTCGTAATAAATTGCAGCGCCAACCAGCGACTCAAATGTCCGCATCCACGCCGCGCGAGCCCGGTGCATCCCCAGCCGCGCGCGCCCGGTGCACCCGCAGCTTCGCACACAATGGCCGGAAAAGCAAACTTTTCCCGCGCTGGGCCGTTTTTCTCCCGCCAAACAAACGCCATCACCGAGAAGAATTGAAAAGTTTTATGTGCCGGCAGCAATTAAACCGCATTATTCATGCTTTAACGAAAGCGAAGTGTTTGTGCATTATGCATTCACAAATATCACCGTTGGAAGTATCGAACGAACATTTGCTTTACTATAAAATTCAGTCCATAAACCAGGCTTTTGGTAGAAGCTAATCTATTCGTAAACATATCATATTATAATATAACTACTGGGGTCAAAGTAGTTGAAAAAACAAATTACTAATATACAAAAGCAAAATAAGACCAAAAATTAGCAGTTTAAGAAAAAAATATGGTACAGAATAAAATTTAACAATGGACTCGAAAATTTAACTGAGCAAGAAACAATTATACATTACTGAGGCACGACATGTGAATTTATTGTGTGGATTACCATCCTTTGGTTTGATTATCATTATTGTATTATGCAACTGTCACTGGTGCCGAATAGGTACCTCAACTGGCTTCAGGGATCAATCGTCCCACATATCCGTGAAGTTTTGAGTGAAGTCGAACACTCGGCAGTTGCGATAGTGTTGATCGACCATCAATGAAATATCAATGCAAATTTAGGACATTGATGATTATTGTTCACTGTTAAAATCAATCATAAAAAGAGCAGTGTGAATAAATTGTTATTCTTCACTGCTTTCAACAATAAAATATAAATGATAGTTATTATGTATTAATAAAATAAAAGTACGAAAAGCAATGTCTAAAATCTTCGTTTGGATGAATTATCTATTTACTATTTTACAGCAGTTTTATCTATCTAATCATCTCTTGAGTTATGTGCCTATAGTAAATTTAGTTAATTCAACTAATATTTGTGAATATTATAGCTATGGTAAAATATACATATTTTATTAAATTATACTGAAACTTTGTATTTAACCACGTGAGTTTTTTACATACAGAAACTGGATTCGAAAAAAATCTCTTTCTTTATCAGAGTGATAAAAACTAAAACCAAAGGTTAAATTGTTGTCTTTAATTCGAAAATTCAATTTTAAAGATATTAGAAAATTAATTAAAAAAAAAATTTAGTAATGATTTTGCATTAAATAATAAATAATAAAAAATATATACTGTTTAATTAATTACGATCTAAATGTTTGTGTAATGTACACTATAACGAAGCAGATGTATTTCAGCCAGTAAAAAAGATGTAAGAATATGTTTAGCAAATTATTTAATGAATGAATGATAAGTGGTTACGAGCGCGGCACAGTTCTGTAATTCTCGTCACATAACGGGTTATAACTTAGAACCGAAGTTTCCCGAACGCCGGGAGACTGGTCTAATTACGGCGCCAACCCTAGCCGAGAGAGCGGCCGAGTGTGTTTTATCATCGCGGGTGTCATTACTTCACCCTGCTGAAACTATCACGCGACTCTAATAAAAATAAAGTTTTAGGGATGAATAATCCAACTGAAAAAAAGATGTCGCGCTTCAGAAAATTTTGACTATTTCGTTTTTTGAAAATGATCGTAGATTCAAAGCTGGAAGGGGGAGGACCCACCCTTACCCGGGACCAGTTTAGAAGCTAGAGCTTCCTTGTAGGTCCCACTTATCAAAGCTAATAAAACTACGTGACTTTAATGAAATATATTGTTCAGCGAGTATAGGTAAAATAAAAGAAAAAACAAAATAAATTTTAAATATGAATTAAATATATTAATTAGAAAGATATACATGTAAAATCAATTATATTGAAAAATATTATTGTTGCACCACCGGGATCTCTTTCCAAACCAGGGAAGGTGCATTATTCAACTATGCTACAGCGACGATATTTTTAGCGACCAATTTTCGAACCTATATGTTACCTTTTTAATATTAATACATTTAAAATATTTACTTATATTTATATATATTTAAAATATCACAGACCGTCTGTTCTGAATAATTACAACTTCACAATAAGAATGTGTTCTCCTAACAAAATATTTAATAGGATTATTAGCAATTTCGCAAAAGTTAAAAAATTTAGATCTTCCAACATTTCTTAAGTGCTCTCTTAATCTATATAAAGCTTATAAAAATAAATCCATACAAAAACATAGTTATATTTGATTGATGACATAATAAAAATAATTTAAAAAATAACATAAATATTATATTACATAAAACCAAGGAGAAGAGAAAAAAAAGGTAATATACATATTTAGTAATATAGATGTCGTACATAAGATTCAGCAAAAGATAGACAGGCACATATATATGAGTCAAACAAACACGTAGATGGAAAGTAGATGGTAAATGAAGGTACAGTAGTTCATGGCAAACACTCATGGATCGAGTCATCAAAAAACACTCGCAGAGGAGGGACAGTGGACGACACAAAATGTTGTGTCGTCCACTGTCCGTCACTGACGTTGTGTTTTGTTGTGACATTGCAATTTCAGAACATATATTTTGATATTTTTATTACAAATTAAATCAATGAATAATACAGAAAAAATCTATCCGTCAACGCGTTTCCCCGGATAGAAAAAGGTCCAGAGGTTCGAATCACACAAGTAGCAAACAAATATTTTTTCGACGGATTGATTTATTCCGTGTAGTATATTTTTAATTGATTCATTTAATTTGTATTATATATTGAAATAATTAATAAGATTTATTATTTTGCTGTATGCCAAGACAATTTTTTTAATGCAATGTTAATTTTATTCCCACTATTCGGGAGGATGGAAAATTCTAGCTGCACCAGTTCCTTCCTTCATTACTTTTAAACTTTTCAAACAAATAGATTGGTTGATGATGTGAATTTTTTGTGTTGTATTCATTTTAATTTGTAACGATCATATTATATTTTAGTCAAGTACCCATTTTTATAAAAAAAATGTTTTGTCTACTTTAAAATATATCGATCGATATAGTTTTTTTTTACCGACCTGGGTAAATAAACAATTTACATAACGTATTTTTAGGACGATAATATTAACTATTTAAAATTATTTTCAAATTCAATAATTGACATAAAATATGGACGCATCTTATGGTCAGACGGGACGTGGTAATAGGTTACTGCAGAAAACAATTTAACCTTTTATTTTCATTTTATTTTTATACGTATAAATCTATTTAATTTCAATTCCAATATAATATATTTTTTATTGACTCCTTTTACTTCAATTGAGTTAGTATATTTCATATTTTTTTCTATTGAACTTATTGAATCTCGCCATAACAAGCTGACAACTTGCTTAAAATAATTGCTAAAAACAAGATTAAATATTAATTAAATATATTAATTAGAAAGATATACATATAAAATCAATTTTATCGAAAAGTATTGATGTTGCGCGACCGGGATTCGAACCTGGATCTCTTTCCTAACCGGGGAAGGTGCATTATCCAACTATGCTACAGCGACAATATTTTTAGTGACAATTTTCGAACCTATATGTTACCTTTTTGATATTAATAAATTTAATCGTTCCATTATTTGAAAGAGCCATCTACCTTATTTTTACAGAATCTCAAATACCTTTGAGTAAACTGATAGCAGACGCCAGAATTATCAATTTATTTTTATTAATAATAATGATACAACTTTATTATTAGGAGAACATATTCTTATTGTGAAGTTGTAATTATTCAGAACATAGGTCTGTGATATTTTAAAATATCACAATAAGAATGTGTTCTCCTAACAAATATAGATGCCCGACACCACCGTAAAATCGGCGTAAACTAGTGTTTATTGACTCGCTTATGAATGAAATGTATGTCTTACACCTTTCTTTTTTTTGTATTATATTTGTTTGGCTTTGGGAGGAATTATTATCCTAATAATATGGTACCTATCGGTTTTCTCTGCAGAACTTTAGGCAATTAAAGAAGCCTTGCGTACTCCGGAACGTCGATAAGACTTATATTCTCCGACTCGGAAGCGGCTCTTGAATCCCTCTCTGCTAATATGAAAGTTTGGCTAGACAATGAGATAATCTGTTCCATCAGAAGATGTCTATTTAATTTGGACAGCAACAATAAACAGGTGTCATTCGTTTGGATTTCTGCACATAAGGGATTCATGGAAATGAATGTGCTGATAAACTGGCGGAGTTTTCCCTCATCAATTCCATATCCCGATGTATGACAGACTTAATATGGTAAAAAAACGTACGAATTTTATTTGGACTGCACAATGGATGGATCCAAATAATCATAAGGGTAATCGGCTTAAAATAATTCGAAGATCTATTCCCCGCACTCCCTGGTTCTCTATAAGGAAAGTCTTCAAAAGAACAATATCAAATATATTTAATATAGAGCCGATTCGAAGATTACTACTTTCCGCTTAGAAATACGTACAAAAAAGGAATACATAATATAAAAATCGCATTAATTGATATTAAATAAATGGTAATATTGGATACGGTTCTCCAAAAGGAAAGTCTCCAAAAGAACAATATCAAATATCTCTAGAATGAGAATTGGGCATTGCCAGGTAGCGTCACATTTATTCAAATTGAACTTAATAGATTCCCCAATGTGTGAGTGTGGTGCCGAGAAGGAAACCCTTGACCGTATCTTTTTTGCCTGTTAATTGCGGATCACAGATTTTTTTACAGTAATCTCTTCAATGGTGTTTTTCAACTCCCGGTTAACTTGTGTCATCTTCTTTCCCTTAACTCGCCACATTTAATCTATATAATAGCAAATTTCTTGAACGACAATGGTATTGACTTGTAATATAATATTTCCTATTCTATAATATGATTGTACTTTTTTCTATAAAATAAAGTTTTAACTAAATTTAATGGCACAATCCACTCTTGAAGGGTGGAATACGGAATACTTTTATATGTTGAAACTATTATACTGAATAAATAATAAATAATATGTTGTTATATGTAAGTCTCATAGTAACGCCAACACCACGCGGATGGTGCAATGGTGTTTATAATTGCTACAGTGTAATCTGAAATCTGGCCGGATAATGCTGTATGATAAATTGGATTATTTCTCCAGATCCCTACGTCCCTGCGAACTGTGTTCGCTCGGCTGCTCAGCCAGCTGTAAATAAGCTGGTTGAGTTAACGATTGCCAATAGGCGCAAATATTATGATCGAGCAATGGGTGTGGCTCATCCTGTGGAGTGGAATAAATTGCCTACCACTTACTATCAGGTTGAGCTTCTGCCCGGAAATACACGGCCTCACTTTCTCGGGAATCTTGGCCTTTTAGCGCTCCCAAGAAATGGGAAATTTATACGAGAACCCGGGAATTAAAGCGACAAATAACGTATAAATAGACATTCCAAAGTAATTTTTGGCACGGTTTGACTAGGTCAGGGGTCGTAAAACTTCCGAGAGAAAAGAACCAAATATGTGTACGCAAGTTTTTCTAGCGCTATAATCAATTGGCCTTCTTTTAATTATTTAAAGTAAGTACACTAATATCAAAATACAGGTATCTTTATTAATAATATGTTAAAAACAACATTTACTGATAAAAATATCATACAACACAATTACAAACTATACTGCCCTAATGACTGAACAGTATTCCAAAAATATTGGTTTTAATACGCAAAACAAAGTGGTTGTATATAAAAAGTTATTTTATATTTATTAATAATGAAAATATTTAACCGCAAATTATTGGTTCAAATGTTCAACTTTTTAGCAAAATTGGACATTCTGGAAGAACTTTTGCGTTGCTATGGTTATGATTTGTGAATTTGTGAGCAACGAATTCATTTTATGTTTAGATGTAATTGTATATTTATGGAAGACAAACTTCATTTAGGAACGAAAGAAAGGGAAATAAATAACAATATAGCCACAAATATAATGAACAAAGTTACATTAGATGCGGTTGTGTTTGAATATCTGTATATCAAACGTTACATGCGTTTAGAACCCAAAATCATGAATGCGGGTGAGCAATCAAGTTAACCAACTGAAAACATTTTTGGTTAGAATTAATTTACTCATCATCAAATGAAGACCTTACACAGATAGAAACTTAAATTAATTAATGTTAACCTTAATTGAGACTGCTTTCGACCACATTGGCAAGAACCACGGCGCATGCACAGTTCCCGTTGAAATAATTGTCCACCTAAAAGAAATAGTTCCCGTTGAAACAAATGTCCACCCAGAAGGAATAGATCCCGTTGAAACAAATGTCCACCCAGTAGGAATAGTTCCCGTTGAAATAAGTGTCCACCAAGAAGGAATAGTTCCCATTGAAACAAATGTCCACCCAGAAGGAATATTTCCCGTCGGAGCAAATGTCCACCTAGAAGGAATAGTTCCCGTTGAAACAAATGTCCACCTACAAGGAATCTATTTGATATAACTACCATATTCATAAATTTACCATACACATTTATACACTGCTAGCACGAAAACAAACATGATTACACCTACAGGATAGCTACAGATACAATAATGGCCGTGACTGAAGTATTTGTACATATGTAGTATTTATATTTTGTTTATATTTATACATATGTGTGAACTTTTTATTTATTTATATTTTCCTTGGTTTTCTTTTTCATGACAAAAAATATTTTGTAACTTTAATGTATTATCTCTATCGGGTCTTTAAAAAAACCTGATCACGCTGGAATAAACGCATTATTATTATTATTAACAATAATGATAGATATCTATAAAATATTGGATATTTTATTATATTGTATAAAACAACAAGGAAAAATAAAGTAGTTTAGTTAGTGAATTATGTTGGTTACTCGTTCATACAAGCAGTCCAAGTCACTTGGTCAGTCTCACGTTGGCTCTTGTTCATTTGTAAAAGCTCCGTGAAACCCGTGATATTCTATTGCTATCCTAGGTTAAATTTTAATTGCCAATGAGTGTAATCATGGCTATTGCGATGTCCTTGGAATGGTGGGATGGTGTGAGTATGTGTGTATGTGTGCCGCACCGCCGGTGCGGGTATGTGTGGCTATAAAGACGGCGCACAGGAGTGCGCGCGTCTCTTTTATCTGCGGTTCATCGGCTTAATAGTTTGACCTAAACTAGTGATATACCTTGTACTAAATTGTAACTTATTGTAATAAAAGATCAATTGTTACAAAGTTTATATCTTGGACCTTCACATTACGAGGTGTACACTAAAGACGTACTAAGAAGTGAAGTTCGTAACAGTTATTAAATACAAATCGTAATTCAAACAACTTTCTGGAACAAATTGTGTACGAATAGGTGGGTTTCACTATGTAATAAAAAATGCAGAAATTTGAAGAAACCATCGCTTCCGCTGTATCTGTGAGCTTGGCTAGCTATATTCCAGGGCCGCATCGTACTCGGCCAACTCGGCAATCACATCAATACACGTCCGGCGCCTGCCTAAATTATTATACCCGCCGGGACTGAGGCCGTCCCATCTAGATGCTGTTTTTTGCAACATTACGTATTAATGCCGTTAAAAACGAAGCTGGATAGCAACCATTAATTTGTTTTTGACCCGAAGATTGATGTTCGCAACGGTAAGTTACCGGGCCCTGGAGTGCAGTAGGCCGAAACAAAATACAAATATTAAGTATTATAAATTAATCATTTTTATCAATAATCCTTTATCGTCTGAATACTGTACACAACTGCTAATTGGGCTAAGTTTTTCTGATGAAGAGAGTAAACGACATAGACATGTATGTATGTATATTTAAGGCAAAAAAATATGAATAAATATAATATGAAAATATATTTTAAAAGATAACATTATTTTAAGCTTATTGTCTAGTGATCTAGTGGTTGGGGGTTCGCGTCTCGTTCCAGGACTCCAGCAAGTTAGTCCTATTTTCATAATACAAGCGTATAGCTTAATTTGAAAATAGTAAGAATATTGATGTGACATGTATTCCGTATACACATCTCTATTTTTAAAAAAAATTCTGTATTTGAACAATCTTAATGTGGGATTAGTACATGACATCATTTTTCTAAAGGATTTATGTCAATACGCAAAAATAATACAAGTATACATTGGTGGGAGTCCTTTTTCTTGGAAAAAACATTTGCTAATATCTTTACCGCAGTGAGTAATAGTGGATACCGAATAAGACTTTTATAGACAAAACCACAACGCTTAATCCAAATCTTAGACTTTAAACACAAAGTATGAAAATTAATTATTGGATTGATACGTTGGACCGCAAATATTATATATTACATACTATTAAATATCTACTAATACTAATAAAAATATAGCGAAAATGGTCAACGCGTTTCCCCGGATAGGAAGAGGTCCAGCAGGTTCGAATCCCGGTAGCATTTTTTTCATTATTGATTTTTTTATGTATATTTTTCTAGTTGATGAATTTAATTTGTAATGAATAGCTGTTCGGTAGTGCCTGTAATCTCGTTATAAGACATATTGGCTAACCGATCAAATAAATAGTAACAGGTTTGATTCCGAGTGAGTGCAAATTTAAAAAAAATCTGATGTAATAAATATTGTTAAGTTTGAAAAAGACTCGAGTGAACTTCTTTATAGCTATAGTGAGTTCTATAAAGAAATAAAAATAACTATGTCTGTTTTTCTATCTACGTTTAAAGCTGAGAATTGTTGGCAAAAACCTTGAGATATTGCATTTTGAAAATGTTGTATTGTGTTTCCGGAGAATGGAATCCTTACTGAGCTGAGCTGAATTGAAAAATATAATTTTTCCACTCCGAATCTGGCAAAAAATACTCATTCTCATTAACAGACCTCCGTGCTGCCAGACTACCGTGTTTCACGATACGATGGACGTTCGAGTGATATTTTTTTAACTATATAGTCAGATAATTGAACTAAAATAGAAATACTTCAAAGAAACAAATCATTACAATTTATCACCAAACTTGTTGTTGCTAAAATTTCTTGTGCTTTGAAGAACAGTTTATTTCGATACAAATAGGTATTTATTTGTTGTACGGTATTTATTGGATATGACAATATTTTATATATTACAAAAATTATCGGTAATATTGACACTGAATAGCCGACGTGCCCATGAGTCAATTTAATAATTTTCTTAATTTTAATTATCATAATATCACTTTGTGGTTTGACATATTATATTAAGTAAAATAACGATAACTTTGTATGAAACCACGAAATTTATTCCACATCGACCGATTTCGCTTATCTCAAGCTTCATTAGGACGTATTTAAAACTGATCATAAATACAAGAAGAGTGCACTTATACATACATAAAGACAGTGATAGAATATAAAATAGAATAGATACAATAGAAAAAACATGTGAAAGAGAGAAACAGTTTGTCTCTCTCTTTAACATGTAATTTTATATTCTATCTCCCTATTTATGTAAGCATAAGTGCACTATTCTTGTATTTATGATCAGTTTTAAATACATCCTGATGAAGCTTGAGATAAGCGAAACCGGTCGATGTATAATAAATTTCGTGATTTCATATAAAGTTATTGTTATTTTATTGTTTTTATTTTAAATAATATTGTAATTATGCCAAACCACAACGCTGTAAGGATCACAAATACTATTACACTAAGAATTTCCCTGCTTTACCATATCACGTATAAACATTAATACCTACGCCACGAAGTAGTGCGATTTTATTTCTTCGCTTTTTGTGAATGAATGTGTTACACAAATATTCAAACGTCAACACGCCTCGAATCGTTTTTCTAAAATGAAACTTCAATCCCTGATTCAGACAAGACTCCACAACCAATATTGGTACGCAAAATACATATTTTAAATGAAAACATTCCCAAGCGAAAATATCAACGACTCAATTTCCGCCAACTGTTAAAAGCGGGAAAGCCACGACCGCACGGAAATGCGCTTTAACAACCTCGCGCACGCGGGAGAAGGCCCTAAAAGCTTCCTTTTCCCGCGCGATGGCGGCGGCACGGCGGGAAATCTATCGGGAAACGAATACTCCTACAATTCCCTCGACACGCATATTTAAATAAGATTTCGAGTAAAAAATCCCTCTCCATTTCGAAGAATCTTTCAAAATAGTAAAAATGATATGACCATTTCGACGAAACACTACGGTACTCGCCTCGAGAATGGGTTTAATGCGGACAAAGTGGCGGAAAGAAGCGGATAACTTCAGAGAAGTCCCATCAAATAATCCTGATTTTGGAAAGTCTCGAGGTGACCACTCGAGATTTTCCAGGTCAGGACGCCGGTGGAGTGGCTCGGTTGCGTGAGAGCACGTCTGTCGGTGCGGGGTTACAGAAAATATTCCAAGAAAAAGAAGGGGGAAAAAAATGTTCCGCAAACGTTCCACAAAAATTACTTCGCTTATACAAATTAGACCAAAATACAACTCATCAAAAGTGAATACTTTCAAGTTGGGAGAGTTCAAAATTGAAAAAATTCTAAATGGCAAAAACAGTAACGCGAAACTGAATTTCCGTAGAAAGCTGATGAAGCAACAAAAGAATACAAAACTTGTAAAAGCATTAATAAACTGCGAGGCGAGCAGCAACTTTTATGGAATGTGAAAATTTTGCGAATACCTGAAATTTACAGCGTCTCGACTGAATAACGAATCCGTTTGGTAAAATCGAAAATTGTATTGGCAGTCGTAAACTAAATATTGTGGAAGATACGGCATTGCAGCGGGGGCGAAACTTTTAACGAGTTGTGTCGCGAAATCCGGGTTATAATATAATAAATATAGAAACTTGGCTACCAAAACCCAAAAACAGAAGCGAAATTTACAAAGGGCCTTAATTCCTACAACAAGCGTTTACATTATTTTATATACAAGTTTCTGATATTCTGTCGCGAGTCTCCAACACCTCTGATCAACATTTTGGAACCCAAACGTCACAAACCCCAAAGTTAAGGACCTACTAATATCAGCAAATGATCGGGACCCGATATGTGTATGTGAAACAAACAGCGCAATCTTCAAAATAACGTTAACGAACATAAACAGACATGCACTCCTTGACAACCAAGTAAAATCTGCATCTTTGTTTGCTTGCATTTTGCGTTTGTGTAGAAGATTCTGGGAAGGATCAAGAATCATCACACATGACTTATCAAGGAGGCACTCGAAATTTATACTCACCCAGTGGATATCAATAGGGATGAAAGCATTAAATTATGAACTTATTGAGATACTCGGCTCAGCAATATCAGTCGAGTCGAAAGTATCATTCACAAACTGAACCGGCAGTATATGGGACTAAATTACTGAAATCGACACGGTATTGCGAGCCATACTTAAGGTAACACATACTAGCACGTCGCAATAGCGACGTCAGACCTGGAATGGGCCCTGCAAAGAATGCAAAATTAGAGAGGTCGGGGACACACGGCAATATAATCCAAAAAACTTTACATAAAAGATTCTGAAAACATATTTCAACATCGGTTCATCGTGAATACAAAAGTTCCATTCAATTATGGATAAACGCATTTGACTCACGAAGACCGCATAATTCGGAAACAAATGTCACGACTCGGTGCCAATGCATCGCGTTAACAATTAAATTAAATAAAAAATTGTAAGAATCTGTTGTAGGAAGTTTTCACCACTTTTTATTAATAAGGAAATATAATAAAACTTCGGTAGTCGTATTGATCAGCGTAGATCAATATAGGTAGGATTTATGCATCGTAGGTATTAGATACATCACGTGAAAATATAGTGAGTTACTTTTGCTTTGACAAAAAGAAAAAAAAGACAAGAATATAAACATTGTTTTCGCAAGAAAAGTAACTACGTTGTTCCATAGATGTCAATGCCCAACCATGATCGAGAACGTACCCATAATTAAACCACAAGTTACAAAATGGTCATCTTTGAAGTATTATATATATATATATATATATATGACAGTTAATTTATGTCTCTTAAATATTAAGCACGTAATATCGAAAACCAACGTTTATTTGAACTTCTTGAGGCATTTCCTCGAAATCCAGAACTTAAATAAACTTTTTCTTAGAAATTATAAAAAAAACCTTGCAATAATCACGAACTTTCCGTGAATTGTATACATACTTTATAAAAGATATGGTAGTACGTTATATCGCTAGTTACCTCTATTACATACGATATAAATGTGTATTACCAGTGAAATTATTAAATTTCACTAGTATAAATATGATTTCACTAACTCGGCCAGATAAAATGTATCAAACAATTGATTTACAATTTCAATATGTTAATATCAGTGAAATTGTATTTATTTTAAACTGACCATTTAATAAATTAAAATATATCCGGTTTCGAAAAATATAATTTTCTTTAACTTGTCATTAACTGACATCCTGAAGAAGAAAATGATATGTTTCGAAACCGGTAGATTTATTTTAATTCATTAATTGGTTAATAAAACAAAGTTAACAATTTAAAATAGTGGATTTTAATCAAAGTTGATTTTGCTAATATTAAAAATAAAAATATTCAGCTGTATTTGTTCACTAAGGGACGATCCGGTATAATTAGTTATATAATTAATATAATTATTATTGTTTATGTTAGTTTTAGAAATTTTAAATCACATTGGTAAAATTGTATTGTCCATGAAAAATAAAAATACATCATTATCAAAAAAAAGCATTATTTTGATAACGAAATAACTCGGATTGAATACTTTTTTCATATTTATATATATAACATGTATTTTAAGTGAAAACAAAAACTCGCAAAAGGAGATTTCTAGATCTACTGTCAAATTGACAGTTTAGAGCAGCATGTATCAGTTAAATTATATTCACCAACCGATTTCGGAAAATACTTTTTACTTCATCAGGTTGACAAAAAAACTAACTCAAACCATGTCAATTGTTCTAATGTTTTCAAATTTAATGTATTAATTATATTGGTTTTAGTTAGTTTTTTTGTCATCTTGATAAAGAAAAAGGTATTTTCCGAAACCGTTTGATGAATATAATTAACTTATAGTGATTTAAAAACAGTTAATATTATGAATGATTAAAACTAATAATCACAAAGTGTTTGCGTTAGATATTAAAAATATAAATTATATTTTCGCTAGTAGAAATATGTATACATAATAAGATAATATAGATAAGATTTCACTAAAACGCCAGTGAAAATATAACCTCACTGATATTGGTATACATATATGGTTCACATTCACTGTAACATATGCATTAGTATAAGAACGCGAGATTACATCTTGATGGAAGGCTGTCAGATTCACTAAGGGCACAACACACAAACGGTTTAAAATTAGGCGGACACGTTGCTTTGAAATATGGCGTCATAAACATAATTATTCTAAATGAATCACCACCGGGGCCATTCTAGGCGTACGGTGTGCGGGGGCGAAGAACAGATTTACCCAGGACGTGGCACAAATAGCTCAAAGGAGACGTTTGCCTATCAGTCACACATTTCAAAATCCTGAGCGTGTACCGAAGGTTGGATGAGGAGTGATCATCTAATACACACGCCGAGTGCTCCGCTAATACGCGGGGGTTGCGTGAACAATAAAGGGATGGATATTAAGGCAAACACGTGCTGAGGCGGCTGACGAGGATTATCTCCACCTATCTAGAAACATCCTCCAATTGTTGTCCGGAATTTCGAAATTGTGAAACGCACAACGATATGTAGTATTTGAGTGCTTCTGTATTATGTAAGACAAAACACAACCGAGAAGAGGAACAGGTTGCGTAGTGTATAATGTATTCTGATGTGTGGTGTATGTGACAAATGCGGCTTGAAAACTCGAATACGATAGTGCATGTTTGTGCAAGAAACAAGGAAAATAATTAATTTACACGAGTGACATTCCTGCGTTTTTTCTTTGTCAAAATTTCAGAAATCACAAAATACGCTGATTGACACGCAAAGACATGTCAGCAGGTCAGCACGCATTCCACTTAAGCTCGCTATATCTTATTTTAATGTGTATTTTTAATCCTCATACATTTCTTTCATATAAATTGCAAAAGGAACTGAACATTAAAGAATCTCCAATGTGCTGGATTTTGTCGTAGCAAACGTTCTTCTAATAAATGTGGTATATTTTTTGTAAAAAAAATATCACATCGTCAATTAACAATAAATTTAAAATTCCCGTATCCTAATACATTTATTCCTTATTCAAGAAGGTTGTACGACCACTGTCGAAGACGTTCTGCTTTTGTTTTCGAAAGGTCCAAGTCACGAATCCTATTATTTAATCCAGACTGAAGAGTGTATTGGCTTAGGACTTCTAATATTAATAACTTGAAGGTAATGAAAAAGTTAAGGACAGTATTTACACAAGGGGTGGGGAAACGAGATGTAGGAAGGGTGATGGAAATTTAATATAGGGACAGGACAATAAAGATTTTAGGACCAACCAGGAAAAACACGACTCATCTGCATTTTCTCTCCTGTAGTCACAACTCCTGAACTTCAGGAACCTTATTCGATGATCGGCACGAAGCACAGTGATCCACAATAGTGGTTTCGGCACGCACACGCGAAGAACCGAATACACAGTAGCAACACGTAATTAAACAATAATTCAAGTTAGTGACGAGCACATATCAGGCATCCGCTCTCCTTGACAGTTCAAAAATCATAGATAATACACAGAAAAAGTCGTGATCCGAGATATAGGGTGGGGGGCATATAGGTACAGTAAACATCTACACACGCGCACGGCGATCCATGGATCTGTCATAAATATTGAACAGACAGTACCGGATATATTGACGTAAGTATTTAGGAATAAAATAAATATGAAAATCTATGTTTTAAAATATCTCAATTTTGGCTAAATTTCGGTTTAAAATTTTGTTTTTTTTCAAAAACAACTGGTTTTACTCAAAAACTGTATATGCCCGAACATTTTGGACTCGGATTTCGTGTTCAGAACTCCAAAATATATAAATTATTTATATTTTTTCAACTTTGATTTTGGTATTGACATATACATATACCCGTATTAATAAATAAAAAATTGAATAATTTTTCAAATTGTTATATTGTTACTCCTGAAAACAAATACATGTAACTTAGTAGTAGTAAAATTGCGTAAGTGCTTTATTTAATATCCAGTATAAGGTACAAAGTGAATCTCTTCCAAGAAAACTGGTCGGTAAGATAATCTAAATGTTACGTCAAAGCATTATTTGATGAAAACCGGATTAAGTGAAAGACGTAATTCAATTAGCCTTCTGCCAATCTGGAGTATGTTTCCAATATAAAATACAAACATTTATCATAGCAGATTGTCAATATATACACTATAATTGTGTCACAGAATTTCAAAATCCGCAAAAACACTTTTTTAACAAATTTGAGTTATATATATCATTGGATTATTAATTATTATTTTTATTAAAATATGTATATCTTATTTTAAAAATACTCTTTGTTAGCTAGCAATATTATGTATAATGTTAGGGTGAGCATAACCCGAAATAACGCGAAATAACTTTAAAAACCTGACACGTTTTTTTTATCATACTGAAATACTTATTAGGGTTCAAATTAATACAATAATTAACGTAAATATATAATAATTTTATTTTAGATGAAAGTAATCAATAAATTTTCTACAAAAGTAATAATGCCTGTCATTAAAGGTAGCGGTTTTGCTTGATTTAATTCCCAGAATTTAAAAACTTTTCGCGTGGATCTGTAACTACTAGTGGCTACTGTCATCTTCAAAATACTCCTCTTGTGCATATATATATATATACTGACTAAGACGGTGTTTCCATTTCTGGAAGCAGGCCTGGAACTCATTTTCCTGAATTCTGTTGGATATCAGATAAATTAGAACATCTTCGTCCCTTCAGCGCAGTTTTTAATTTTGAAAATAGCCAACAATCACAGAGAGCTAAGTCAACTGAAGGCAGGATGATCTAATTGAATAATAGTTTTTTTAGCCAGAAAGTCCCTTACAGTGAGCGCACTAGAACTGTTCTAAATTTCGATCGCCTATTTTTACCCCCAATGTGCGCATAGTTCAAACTTACGTGATTTTAATGCAATTACGTCAACGGCTTCGCAAGCGACCACACCTCGTACGCACGCTACCTTAAATCTAATTGAATAAGGAATACATAATACTTCTAATCATCCATTTTCTCAAAAATTATCAGCTTTACATTCCATGCTTAGTAGATTAGTTAATGTTCCTTTATCCATAAATAGCTTCAACATACAATTAAATATTATTAAACAAATTGCAATTAATAATGGTTATAATATTAAATTAATAGATAATTTGTTAAACAAAAAGTACAAGAAAAAGTTTATCAGATCATATGTTTACCCACTTATTATTGATAGTGGGAAACAGTGGAGAAAAATTGTATTTTTAAATAATCTTACTTCAAATTCGATTACAAAAAATATCTCAAATTCTATACAACCAGCTTTTTACAAGAATAACAAATTAAATAATTATATATTAAATAACAACGATAAAGACGATATTTTTAAAAAATCGGGGGTCTACAAATTAATTTCCAATGATTTCAATTATTTTTATATAGGTAAAACTTGCATAAATTTTGATATTAGAATTAAGGAGCATTTGAGATGCCTAAATAACAATAACAATTCAGAATTTTCCAATTACCTTTTGGAAACAAACCATTCCTTTGATATTAATAAGGGTTTAGAAATTATACTTACAATTATTAGTTACATAAATTTGAAATTTTAGAAACAATAAAAAGTGTTAATAGCAAGCTTAATATTATAAATAACCAAATCCTCTTTGCAAATAGTCACCTTTTAAATTTGTTTCATATTAGTTCTTACTTTTATAGTTTTGTTTTTTTATCAACGCCTGTATTTTTAATTATAGTATTTATTGTTTCTTGATGAAGATACCATAGGTATCGAAACATGTAGGATAATTAATAAATAGTGGTTTAAACAAAGTATTTTGTATAATTATTAGAATAAAGAATAGTTGGTACCAACCATCACATGATAAACCGACCACGAAGATGATTCTATGAGAAATGTTAGGATACAAGTTACAAGTAAATAATAATTTAGTGACCGTTTTCTATATTCTCAGTGTAATAATTTGTATATTAACCAAACATTACTATATTTAAAAAAAATAAGCTTGTATTTTTTCTTAATTGTGTCGGAGTGAATTTAGAATAACTAAATTTAATAGGAAATACAGTCATGGACTTATTATAACTGTATTAAAATGGTGAGATTCGTTTGGTTTCTGAACTATGAAATTGTGAATTAAAGTATCATAGAGTATTTGTAGGAAAAATTAAACGGTAATAACAGTTTTAGGTAGAAATCAATTTTCTGCTACTAACATCATCAAAGGCTAAAAGCACCCATTTTCTGGTGGAAATAATTCAATTCAAAATCCAAATGTGATTAAGGAAACCGGAGCGAGATGATAATACTCTTAAACGTATCTGAAAGATTCACGGCTCGACTGGCAATTTTGGAGAGTATCTATTTATCCAAATTCCAAGAACACGGGTATTCTGCGGCTAAATTGTGTACTATGTAATGTGATCGAATTAGTAAATTCTTTGTTAAAACGCTATTTTACAAATTTTCTTACATTAGACATTCCAACTCAAATATTTTAAATATTTAGAAACGAAATGTTCATTTAAGAAATATTTTAGATCTTTAATGTACATTTAATTGTATATAATTACACGAAATTATTCTTGTACATAAAATTCCGAAGCTTTTCAGTGTATGTAAATTGATACATTTTATTATACAGTAGATTCAATTTATTTTAAAATGTGAAGATGTGACTTTTTGTTCTGAAGACGTATTTTTCAAAAAACAAAAAAGTCTATAGTCAAAAATTTTAAAATTGAAACAGTGTTATGCTGCTGCGGTAGGAAATTATTTAAGTTAACAGTAATATTTCCATACGAATATCGTATATTATGTAGGAATTTCATCATAATAGTTTTACAACGTTAAAGGCAACTAGATTTCTCGGAAACATATCTAAATTTAATATTTGTGATACGATTTGTGGTGTAATTACTAAAGTTTTGTTTAGATTCGAATATTTCATTACTTATTCTATCAAATAAATACTTTAATTTGATTTATTTTCCAGAAATGCTAGTTATTTACAGATTATTAGACTTTACATAATACATTGACTATGTAGTGCATTTCTGTACATGTTCGTGCCTGGGAATTGATTGTACAGTACCAACAAAAAAATAAATAAATTTGGATTGGTCGCTAAAAATGTTGTCGCTGTAGCATAGTTGGATAATGCACCTTTCCCGGTTAGGAAAGAGATCCAGGTTCGAATCCCGGTGGCGCAATAACAATATTTTTCAATAAAATTGATTTTATATGTATATCTTTCTAATTAATATATTTAATTCATATTTAAAATTACTAAATTAATGAATGATACAAGGTTTTCATTCATTTTTACGTCGACCAATATTGTTATAAACGTCAAAATAGTACCATATATATAATATATTACGATAGATAAATATGGCTTATTGGCGAAAAATGTTCTATCCAATTACCAAATCAATCGCCCATTTTTAATTGACCAATTTTAATGACTGACGTCACAACGGCACTGTTGTGACGTCAGTCAATAAAATTATCGTATGCAATAGGTACCGACGAGTACAATGTGGAGGTGATATTCGAACAGGAGTGACAATGCGCTGTTAATGTTAACTGTATGAAACAAACCCCAGCCCGTGTACCGTAATTTATGTACAACGTTTATAGTTCTATTTAAAAATGCATATATATTAAATTCATTATATTTATAATTCCGCATAAATAGTAATAATTGTAAGCAATAAAACCGAGTAAATCAAAACTGGCAGACGAATGAAAACATCAAAAAATTAATGCTATTGATATTGTTAAAAAGAATCAATCTTCTTCCGGATTGAATTTTCTGAGCTGTTCCGCCATACGTGTCCGACCTCCAATTTTCCAATTGCAGGCTTCATCGTCAGGACTGTGATCATCGGCAACTGGATCTAAAATGTCGGCCCAGAAAATTCAAAACGGAAAATTCTAACTGCCGTGACAGGCCTGATCGCAGGCAGTTTGCTTAAAATCCCGTACAAAATTTACCATTTTCTTGTTCACGAATAATATTTGTTCAAAAGATCAAATACTTATCGCATTAGGACATCGAGTTTTCTTCCAATATTATTATCCTTTTTTTAGAATATTACCCACAAAACCGAGACATTCACATGCTAATATAAAAAGTAATAAAAAGCATTAGGTTATATGGGTATTCACATAAAGTAATAGCTATTTTCTGAGAGAAAAAAATAGTTAGATGATCTTTAGGGCGTATTACAATATTTACTTAAGAATATTTTTGTGAAAAGGGAAAAACAAAAATTATTTTATATAAGATTTCAAGCGAAAACAATTCCGATATGTGACAACACTGTGCCAACTTGCAAAACTTTTTTACTAAGAGGACTAATACTTACAAGGTTTTGAAAAGCACAAAGGAGTATGTTTTTGAGAGGTGATGTCTGATACGCCGCTACCTACCTATTATAGAATGAACTTGAAGTGCTGGCTCCATCTTTGATTTCACTTATCCCTTTCTATCCTTCCCCGCGGGTAAACAGAACAGTATTACATATTGGAAAAAAAATACAAACATTTTCGGCACGTGCCGAATATAAATTCAAAAGACTCCACATTAAAAATATAAATGACACAGATATATATATATATATTGTATCGCTTTTAAAACAGATGGATATCACAGTCGCAAAAGATATTTCAGAGATATGCTCAAAACGGTCCAATCGCTGTCTTCCACCATAATTATAGTTTTGTGTGAAATAAATACTATTTAATACAAATTAAATTAATCAACTAGTAAAATATACAGAAAAAATCTATCTATCGAAAAAATATTTTGTTGCTACTGGGATTCGAGCCTGGACCTCTTCCTATCCGAGAAAGCGTGTTCTCTATTTTCGCTATAGCAATCGAATACATTTTCGACAAATTTTAAACTTATATTCTGCAATATTTCCAATTGACACATCTACGATTCTACTTTTAAAAGTAATCAACTTTATATTACTGTGCATCTCAAATACGAGTCAAACCCGATAGGACACACCAGAATTAAATGAATTAATCAATTTTATTAAGTTTAGAAACGTTAATACATCTTATATTATATATTAAGAAGAACACAGTTTTGTTGTGAACATACATCTATCGAATCTGAAAATAGAGAACGCGCTTCTCCGGATAGGAAGAGGTCCAAGTTCGAATCTCAGTATACTAAATATTTTTTCGATAGATAGACCTTTTTTTTCCATTTTTGGTGTCATCAATTGGTGGGAGCAGCCCAGGGCATAGAACGGTGGTGGCATATTCTTGAAGAAACCTCAACCCAGGCCGCGTTCCAGAGCCAGGGATGATTATAACGATATAATTTTATTGATTATTATATAAGTGTGAAGGTTGGTCTCTCATCTGAGCGAAGGAAACCAGTTTGCAGGTCTTAGAACATACAGACGCAAGATTTATGACCCAATACATGATAACCTAACGGAGTAAAAGAACTTAGACTTTCCTGAGAAAGGTGAAACCAGAAAGATGGCAGTGTGCGGAACATGCAGCGAGAGTGCACGAGTTCTGTAAAGCGCAAAAGGTACTCTTACAAAGCCTAACAAGAACAATACCGAAACATAGATGGGCAGATAATGTTAATATGACTTGGGGCACTGTAGTAACCGCGGTTATGGACTCTCGAGCCCCATGAAGCCGCTAAAGAAAGAAGAAAGAAAAGAAAAATATGATTTTATTATTATAATATAACACTTTGCGATCTAAGACTTAAATAAGCATCTTATACATACCTGACAATAAATTAATATTTGGTGTACAGACATATATATATATATATATAATTAAAAACATGATTTAAACAAATATATGTCGTTCAAATTTAATTAATTAGTGCCGGCCCCATAAAAAATATTTCACGAATTATATGTACAAACAACAGTGACTAATAACGGTTGCAATGAAATATTAACTGCGCAATATTATATTTTTGCGTATTTCAATAATTTGACCAAATTACTTTTCTGCCACCGCAGATTGCGGGCAAAGGAATGTCAAAATAAATAAGTGTAATATAAGGTACTGTGACGATATGGCCAAAAAAAAAACAAGCGGTGAATAAATATCATTAGTACACTGAAGAAAGAGATCATTAACTATAAAAGATTTAAAATTTAGGTAAAATCAAACTTACCGAACACAAGAAGATGTGTACAAATAATCTGATTAGAATTTATTGTTATTTAATAGATTCTTTATCTGCACATATTTTTCAAAACTTATAGGATTTAAAAAATCGTAATATTTTCAATATTCTGTTATCATTATTATTCTAAATACATACGCACTTATGTTTAAATTCATAATGTGAATGCTAGAAATAAATTACCAAGAAGTTGTTTTAATATAAAAATATCTAGAGTAGTTTTTTTTTATAAATAGGTATCTTTAATTTTATCAAAACATCTATATCCGTGTAACTTGTTGAATTATCTAAAATAAATTATAATTAATATATAGTAAAATAATCACGTAAATAAATAAAACCTGAAACACGATAGAACAGGTGGGTACCTGGGCAGCCGGGAAACCACGTGACCAGGTGAAATGATGCAACGTATGCCGATTTTTTCGGCGCGTTCTTTCCCCGAAATCCGCGGGAGATAACCGTTTACCGGCGACATTAGCTTATCTCTCGGCTGGCTCGTTTGGGGGGATGCGGAGATTTTAGCGGGTCGTAAAGCATTAATAATGGCTTGATGTAGTGCGCCCGGCGGCGCGCGGGCGGGGCGAGGGCGGGGCGAGGGCGTCCGTGCGGGGGGCGGTGTGTGTTTGACGCGGGTTTTAATTCGGAGAGAAAACTAGTGCGGGGTAGTTCAAGTAAGGCCGTGGGGTTCATCGGTGAACACTTTGATCCTTCGCTATTTATTGGTTTTCTAATCAATTTATTATTTTTGAGAGTACAACGGCTTACAAACAAAAGCAAATATATTTTACAAAAACAAATGTTATAACAATTTTTTCTTTCACGTATGAATTATTATTTTCCACAATGTAATAAATCAATTAAAAAATGGACAAAGTATAAACCGAACATAAAAACTTTAATTTTATTATCACAACTATTATCAATTATTTTCTTGTAATACCTATTCATAAGTTCGTTAAGTTGTTAGGAAATAGACGAGAGTAGTTGATATAATTAATTATGCCAAGAAAATGAAACAACAATGTGCAGTCTACTTTGCTCAGAGGATGAACAATCCTTAGATGAATGGAGTCACTGATCCCTAGCTGCCCTAAAACCCTGATGACAATGATGAATAATTATCGTATACTATTTTAATTAAATTTCTACTTTTTTTATTGATCGTATCCGAAAATGATATTAAATTGTGGTTGTTTTAGTCAGAAATATAAGCTAAAATAATGAATATAAAATAACTAATATTAATAATAAAACGCAAACAAATCATGAATTTCGTATCTATAATATTTAATATTAGAAATTATTGTTTCATAATTGAGTATATACTAGTGCAGTAGTCATGTAATGCTCTATGCTGAATTCAACACTTTGAATCCAAATATAAGTATCATTGATTATTAACATTATCGTATTGTTATTCCGCAAGAGACATATTTGTCAAAGCGCGATCTATTTCGTCTATAACGCTAAAGGACGTACGAATTGTAGGAAAGATCGTAGTAATGCAAGTATGGTTAATAAACATAGCAAATCCATTACCAATACATAATAATTATTAACTAGGGCGCTACAGAAGTACCTTCCGTTCGGGACAATGTATCGGTTAATAGGTTTTGGTATGAGGTAAAACAGGGGAAAGTCCGTTGTTTAACTACGGAGACAGGCAGTATTCGCAGTCCCAGTCTGTTGTCTGGTGTGTTGTTTATTTTTAATATTAATCAATCAATATATCAAAAGTGCGAAATTCTTATTCGTTTTTATGTACTTGAAATAAATTTTATTTTATTTTTTTCAATACTCGCAAACGTGACATTTTATCATGCAAATTAAATGGAAACCTTAAAAAATAAACAAAACATTATTATTTACAATCACAACAATTACGAAACCTTTACCGAGTGCTTCTCATAATTCATCTCATATTACCGATTGGTATTGGATAAGATCAGTGATTGAAAACTGTGCGTAATCACCGTTTTATGATAATATCACTATAGTTTAGCAAATAAACAAACAAAAATTCGCACCGAAATAACATTTATTATAAAAAAAAAAACACATTGTGGTTCATCCTGATAAAGGAAAAGGTATTTTTCCTAAACCGGTTGAATATTAACAACTCACGGTGATTTATAAATCAAATTTAATCTATGTCTCATAGAGACGAAGCTATTTTTTATTATATTTAATGGAAATATATGGAAGAATAGGTAATTACAGGACTTACGACCTGTCTTCGGCTGGCATAAATATAACGTTCACCATTCTCACCCATTAATCAATCTCCATATCCATTAGAAAAAATGTATTTAATATGTATATGCGTTTAAATGAGATATTCATTATTTGTTTAATAACAGTGCCTTTGTATGTGAAAATCCAGTAATTGTGTGTTCTTGGACATATTCAAATATTGCTAAACTATTACTTTTTACCATCATTATGTTAACTCTTATTTCGCGTAAAAAGCATATTTAATACCTAACATAAATCAGTTAATTAAAATTAAAATATATCAAACTACCGATAAATTAAATTGATAAGAATCAATCAGAAATTCAATCACTGTTACTGATTGTAACTTATTGTCAACTCACAGTTCGTGATTTTCAATTCATCACTAATTACATTGCTTATACTCGTTTTCAAACGTGCCCTCTACAACGCATTGAGACGGACCTTCGTAGAGTACGAAATCTCCAGATAAAACGAATAACCTCAAGACCCACAATAGAGAAGAGGGATTAGTGATCAACACTGCCAAAACAAAATACCTAAAAATGAGCAGAGGACAGACAGACAGACATTATCATTATCGCCATTCATCGTGAGAGACCGAGCTTTTGAATTAGTTAAACAATTTTTAAAATATCTGGGAAAGAATATGACAGGGAATAATGATATCTAACAATAAATAAATAGCGGGAAAAAATCAGGAAACGTGTTTCTAAAATTGTTTTAGTTAACGACACATCTTCAGAGTCGACAAGTCGGTAGGTACCCGACACTCTAGTATTACAATAATATTGTTAGTAGGTACTGGCCGGTACGTACGAGAGATGTGACGTCACACGGTAAATATAGATAATCCGAGCGTTTTTCAACAAGCCCCAAAGTTGAACGGCAATATCTCCGATAGTCCGATAGTATTGCACATTTTTTCAAAAAAATTTTTTTCTTATTTTTTAAACATACTACAAAACCTCATTTCTGACATGCTCCACTACCTCATTGTAGTATTCATGGTAAATAGTCGTTCGAATGAGGATAGGTGCTTACCATAAACCAAGTTTGCATTATTCGCTTTTAACCATCGCATGCCACGTGATTATTATAGTATATTATTCATTCCCCATGGAACATTTTTTATAATGTTTTTAATTTCTTTACCACAAAAAATGATTATTTTTAAATGTTTTTTAATATTATACCCTTATGTTATACTAGTACTATCAGTATCATTAACTAGTGTACGTTTTGATAATTTGTGAACAAAAAATAAAATATATATACGTAGATTTTTCATGTTGAAATCAATATTCTTAACATACACACTAGTGATGAGAAAAAATGCTACTCTTGACTCACTGGTGTCATTGTGATTGATATTCAATAATATCGGTGATTGAAAACGGTGACTGTGATCACAGTTTCATTACTAATATACATGCGCCGCACGATAACATAATACACGAAATAAATTTAAAAAACATAATTTTGAACGTATTTACTTATATTATTCAAACTTCACTTGCGTAAAAAACATATTCTAGCATATATATAAATTAATATCATCACAAAGAGAATAACAACCCTAAAAATGTGAGTTTATTTTTCGGGTCAAATTCTCAGCATTTCGGGTTTAATATGAAAAACGTTTTCTACTATCACAAATCTACTAATCGCGAATTAAATGTTATTCCTTCATGAATATGTTCATTTCATTTCATATGCAGATGCGCCGAATCACGGTTTACAACCAAATATAAATAAAATTAAAAAAATAATCACGAATCACGATATTCCCAGATATTCAATCACTGATAGTGAGTGCGACTCAAAGAAATCAGTGATTGTCTCACGGTACACACCCTTTCATCGGTGCACACAACACGTTTTGAGCTTCACCCCCCGCCGCTCGAGTCAAGTGCATTAGCTATTGCATAGCACAAATTAATATTGTCGTGTTTGTTTGCGCATATTTATGACAGTATCCGGGAAACGTAACTTTAAAACGGAAGCCTTTGTAAACCAAACGGCATAATGACGGCGGCGGGGCCGGGTGCACAAACAACAACAAACAAGGACAAAGGAGAAATAAAAATACAGGAATGAAAACAGAATGGGCCATTGAATTTGAATTTGAGAGTAATTGATACACGGTGAATTTGCAGCGCGACCGAATGACTGCGCATATTTGGCAATCGCCGTTTGACACATTTGAGTCTCGTTACACGCTATAACGGCGACACTCACTTGAAGACAAAGGTGGCAAGCTTTAAAACAAAGATTTCAATCTATAAAGCAATGTTCGATCCCGTATTTGATATAGAGCCGATTTGAAGATTTAAAAAGGAATAAACAATATAAAAAATCTCATTAATTGATATTAAATAAATGGTGATATTGGATACGGCTTTCCTTAAGAAATGTCTCCAAAAGAACAATATCAAATATCTCTAGAATGAGAATTGGGCATTGCCAGGTAGCCTCACATTTATTCAAATTGAACTTAATAGATTCCCCAATGTGTGTATGGTGCCGAGGAGGAAACCCTTGACCATATATTTTTTGCCTGTCCATTGCAGATCACAGGTTTCTTTTACAGTAATCTCGTCAATGGTACTTTTCAACTCCCGGTTAACTTGTGTCATCTTCTTTCCCTTAACTCGCCACATTTAATCTATATAATAGTAAATTTTTTGAACGACAATGGTATTGATTTGTAATATAATATTTCCTATTCTATAATATTATTGTACTTTTTTCTATAAAATAAAGTTTTAACATGATTAGTGGCACAAATCACTCTTGAAGGGTGGATTGCCTATTTAAAAAAAGAAGAAGATATGTATACGGATTAAAATTGAATAAAATGTAGATAAACCTCAAAAGATGTAATATTATAAAGACAGTGAAACCCCACCATTCGCTCGACTCTAATCACAACTGATCAATCGTTGAACTTTTTCGAGTAAAATCTGAGTCATGTGATCAGTCTTGCGTTGGCTCTCGTTCGCTAAGCATCAATACTGTAAAAATCTCCGTGAGCGCGTCATATTGTATTGCAATTTTGAGATATTTGAGCATAACCAAGCCCAAAAGGAAAACCTCATTACGAATTTTAAATGTGAAACTTGGTGAAACTCGTGTTTCTTTCGGACAATCATTCGGGTTTCTGGAACGAAATATGTAATCCAACTCACGTTATTTCTTTGTGGAAAAATCGATCTGCCATTAGTACAGATCGGAATTATTTGTGAACAAAATGTGTACGAATAACGGGGCTCTACTGTATATGAATATACTTTTAAAAATACTGAAATATTTGAAAAAATAAACACAATGGACAAAACAAATTTATTAACAAGAAAAATACAAATGGATTATTATTTTATACATAGCCAAAATATGGAGGAATTATATTCAAACATAATTGAAAGGGTACGGCGACGACCGTAGAATATTGGTTAATATTTACCTCAACCAGCTGACTACTTATCGGGACTTGACAAAGACTTTCACAAAAAAAAGATGACCCGAAGAAATCCTTTTTGGAACGGTTTTTCTGAGAAACGGCAGTCTTATCGCTGAAGAATATATTCATAGATTTTGTATTATTTATAAATTTTTTTTCAAAAATTATACTTAATTTTAAAATGATCGTAAAAAAACCGGGTAACCGAGTCAAAAAAGTCGGTTTTTAAGGTCCTGGTAACAGCTCTATCTTTTTTTTTTAAATATATCTTTTCCCGGTGACAAAATTTAGATATTTTAAATTAATAATCAAGGTACAATATTACACTTCGGTGAATCCCAAGCTCACCAATTAAACGTTACATTGGATTTACAGTTTCGAAAACTACTATTTGTTAACTGCGATAAATAAATTTAGGTGTTACAACACAAAGCTGGAAGGGACCGAGAAGTTAGAGCAAAGCTTGGGTCGGCGCTGAATAAGCTACAATATTACATAATCGGCGTTCCAATAGGTACTCGCTCCCTTTACCTGATGATAACAAATAGGTAACTTAACCAGCCCCGTGACTCACATCCTCGCATGCTAATGTTACCCTTCGGGCTCCCGTTGCAATGGTCAAATCAGAAGGACAACACAATTGACAGGATTGAATAAATCAGCACCTCCACGATTCCGTTTCCCGGAGCGGCGATACGGAGCACAATGGTGGGCCCGGCCTGCGCGCCCCGCTCGGGTTCCGTCCTAACGGTACATTATTATACAATGTGTCGCCGCCCCAGGGTTTCACGGACCGTGACGTATAAGGGTGGTAAATATAGTCCGAGGCTTTCAAGCTTCACCACTGCGGGAAAATTATTTATTCCCAAGATGCACCGGCGACTGGTGGGAGATAAATGACATTAAACATACAAATTATAATTATATTTTTTAAATTGCAGTTGTAAATCATTATATAATTAATACAAATTAAATTAATAAACTAGAAAGATATACAGAAAAAAAAACATCTATCGAATAAATATTTAGTTGTATTTAATTTAATTTGTATTAAAATACCACAGAACTACATATGTTCTCAAAATGCAACTTCACAACGAAAATGTGTTTTAACATTATATGAATTTGATTGATTGATTTATCAAAGATTGATTTACTTAGTAACAATTTAATTTGTAGACTATTAAAATACGAAATTTTGTTTACTCAATAAAAAAAAGTATTGTTTACGATAAATTTATTTGTTTATTATATATATTGACCTGCTAAAAAGGCATTTAGTAAAGTTAAGAATACTGAAAAATTTAAAAAAAATCCAAACATAATTTTGATGTAAAAGATATTTTAGTGTCAACCATAGAACTCTCGGAAGGGGTAATCTGATAGGATAATACTTAATCGCTATAAAACTAAGGAGAACAGAATGTCGGTTTTTTATTCTGCAATGGTGATAACTAATCTATAAAATTAAAAATCTATGCCTGCCTACCCGGACAGTGGGAAAGTAGAGCGCTGACGTCAGACGTCGATCGGGGCCCGGCCGAGTGAGGCAGCAATTATGTCTGCCACTCAGTCGCGGAGATAATATTTAAAATCTGTAAGAGGAGGCCGCTACCTGGACGGAGAATTGTTGTCAAGCCGGACTGCTGAGCTAGTATTCTATGGCGATATGATGGGTTTGTTTACATCGATCCAGGCAGACGATTAATTCATGCCGGGGTCTTTTGCATATTTGGATGGGTGTTGTGACCCAAATTGAATATTGTTTGGCTGGGCAGAAGGTTTGGTCCTGCCCGGCAAGAGATTGGATATTTTCTGACTGGCAGAGGATTTGGCCCTGACAGGCCCTAAATTTAAAGAGGAACACACTACTGAGGCCGCACCCTGATGTTACTACCACGTATCGGTGAGAATCGCGCTGAGTTCTGTACCTCGGCGCGACATTGGATGAAGATACAATCATGCAATATGGAACGGAGGATCGTCTGGTCTATAAATATTGTTGTCCACGTTTCCTTTGTTCAAGCTACCGTAAATGTTAATTATGATATGAAATTGGTCACAATTTTATAGTTGTTGCTAAGTAAAGTTCAACCTATTAAATTTTGTTCATTTAACAATCACATTTATCATTTTGTTATTTCAAATTATTCTTTTGTTGCGTCGAGGGACGAATGCAGATTTGAGAGATCGTTGGTAAGGTAAGAAGTTCTGATAGGTTCGGCTCGGTGGGATCCACATCTCATATTTGCCACTGAACTAGCCGGTGGAGGTGTGGAGCCCCTGGCTCCATAGCTCACAAGTTTCAAATTAATAAAACTACCGAAAAACTTGAGGTTAGTCTCTTGAATTCTGACTTAATGTATGAACGAGTCTTTAAATTAATAATTTGACAAAAATTACCAAAAATATGTAGTTTTATAAATCCAAAAGCGACGAAGAAAACAAAAAACGCTTTGACCCGCAAAATAATTTGACGGCAGACTGAATTTATCAAACAATTAAAAATAAATTAATAATACCCTTTGTTGTGGATTCACAACATTCCGGCGCCAATAGCGCAGCCAAACAATGGTCCAATTAATGTTTCAGCTGTAAAAAATAAAATAATTGGCATCGCATTATATAGCAAAGGCAGGTATTTTTCATTATTCACATTCTGAAGCATCGAGTGTTATTATTAAAATATTAATAACCCGTTCGGATACCCATACCGTAGGGCCGGGTCAACAAGCCAACAGCCGTCCCGCTAGCAAGCTCCGTACAGTAAGCAGAATGACCAAAGAGATTGCTTAACCTCTTTGAAAATGACAAAAAATGTAGCAATATAAAATAGATGATTACAGAAAATGGTGACCCTCCTCTTATCCAGCACCGTTCTATGAGCAAAAGCTCTCATATCGACCGCCAAGTTGGCATTTTTACTCTACATGGCAAACATGCCATGCTACAGCGCAGCATTGAGATAATGCAACACGGCATGGCTACCAGCAAAAAGTTATTCACTGTCCTTTGAGTGTAGATTCTGCCTTTATTTATTTAAATTATTATACAGAGTAAGAATATTTAAACAATAGAAGACATAAAATAAAAATATTCAAATTTTTTAAGGCGAACGCATTCTAACATAACATAGGTCTATGATATTTTTAATACAAATTTATTTATTTTATTTTATTTGTAACTATATAATACAATGTAAAAATCTGTTTGGACTGTACCCGTCTCACTAGAGAAATTCTGTTGAGAGTTAAATGTATTAATTAGAAAGATATGCATATAAAATCAATTTATCGATAAATCAATGTATCAATTTGTAAGTGCAACATATAAGTTCGAAAATTTGTCATCAACTCACTGTGTTGGTGCAGCATAATCAAATAATGCATTTCCCCGGATAGGAAGAAATCCAGGTTCGAATACCGGTAACGACAACAATATTTTTTCGATAAATTGATTTTATATGCATATCTTTCTAATTAATACATTTAATTTGTATTAAAAATATTCAAATTATTGGACAGACACAAGGATACAGTAATGAATCAAGAAACACAAAATAGATTAATAAAAAGCTTGGCGCCGTCAGACAGCGATAGCATGAATCGAGCGCTATACTCAAAGGATCAGGACATTACAAATAACAGTTTAGACCAGACACCGAGCCGACCACAACCAACAGGAATCCACTCTGGTACAGGAACAACATGCGGGGGTGGCAATCGGGCTACCCCTATTATTGTTTGTTTCTTTTTTATTATAGAGTAAAATTTCAAGCGTACGCTTTTATGTCCAATGTTAATAAAAAATATGTATAAAACTAAGAAAAGAAAAATTTGTTGATAGTTTAAATACATATTCTCTGGACCACTGTGCGCTGCGATTATACCGTCTGGTTTACAAAAGGCTTCCGTTTAAAACTTACTTTTCTCTGAAACTGTCACAAGCATGCAAAAGTATGGAAAATATGATTACATTATTATTTCGCGGTTAATTTACCTCGGAAATTAATGTAACGCCCAAAAAACAATGATTTAATTCATATATTGGAATAACAATGAAATTGTTTTAAATATTGGAATAATGAAAACTAAACTTATTATTGCATTCATGTTTCGAATGTAAAAAAGAAATGATACACACAATGTGCACAGCTTTAAAAATATTATTATCATTTAATCATCTCACCATTGTGCACAACTCAAACGGTTCAATTATTAACAGTGCAAATATTTAAAATACGTATGTCTTTTGGACTTTGGTCTACTGTATACTGTCTGGTCTGGTCTCCTTGCTCTTTCATCTCATGTGTTCCTTATGGGCTGTTTAAAAATGGGAGTGTTTTATTTTTATTTGCTGCGATAAACGGTGCAGGTGTTGCCGCTTATGGCAGTATTAAATTCCTAACGGAGGATATCTTTTAGTCGCATGAAACGTTTACGTCATACGCGGCGAGGACGTTTATTGATGGATTTTGGTGCTGAAGAATCCCAGCATAAAAATATTTGGCGAGCTGTTTGATGAATTCCTTTATGGGAGGAATCCCCGAGTCATGGTGGAGTCGTGTGATCCTTATCCATCGCGGGGCCCCCAGTACTAGCCTGAGGACCCTGTTCTGGAAGATCTGAAGTTTGCTCATGTTCGATTCGGTTGCGTGACCCCATATGAAGGCTGCAGAAATGAGGATAGGTCTGAGGATAGCCTTGTATAGTAGAAGCTTGTTATCGGTGGCTAGCTTGCTATTTCAACCTAGGAGTGGGTAAAGTGAAAAGAGTGCACGTGACGCTGCGCTTACTTTTACGTGAATATGTTTGCGCCACGTGAGTCGAGAGTCCAGCGTGGCACCAAGATACATGACGGCATGGGTCCAAGGAATGTTTTCACAAAACACTTTTATGTTGAGCCTTGGCGAGTGGATCTTCTGGAGGAGAGAGTGGCGACACTCTTTGAGGGGTTTATGTCGACTCGCCACTTTTTGCACGAGGGCAGCTTGTCGTATTCTGCGGATTGCTAGGGTGGGTTTTAATGAGGTGGAGGAGATCACGGTATCGTCTGCGAATTGGGTTACCTTGGTGTTTTGGTCGGGAGGGAGGAGGGCATGTCACTGGAGAAAATGATAAATAAGGACGAAGTACGAAAAACTTGGCAATGTACTACATGAGTATGCAGCTAATTTAATGATGTTTATTGAAGTGCATGCTTCGTGAAGTGTCACACTACACACTTCATTGAACTATAGTTCAATAACGGTTTAAATAACGATTTAACCACACTTCATTGAACTATATGAACTGCGAAGCTATTTCTAACTGCATCGGGAGTGGGCCAACCAGTGGTATCAACATACTTCGAATGAAGCGTTTATTTTGAACGTTTCAAGTTGGTGAACGCACAAATGTGATATCGTGAAGCGGTCATTACGAAATGAACTTTCGACACAGCGTCCAGAGTACACGCATTATTCCCCGCTCTACCCGGCGTAACAATTCTGTGTTATCTTAATCTATTCTTTGTTAAACTGATTTGATCTTGCATTTGTGAACTTTGAGCCTTTATTTGTGTGATCAAATTTAAAGAAATCAAATTAGCCTCAACTCCAATCAACCAATAGAAGATTACTACAGATTATAGAAAACCGTTCTCAAGTACTAATTGTATAATGTTATTATTTATAATATTATAACGTTTGTTATCAATATATACTTTTAAATAAATAAAAATATAAAAACTCCCAACTCACAGATAGATAAGAGTTGAACTTTCGTGTACAAACAAACAATAATTAGCGTTCGCAATTGTATGCACGAATTATTGCTTATCTATTTAATATACAATTCGACTGTAGTACGCGTTAATTCGAAAACTTTTACAGCCATCGCCGGTATTCGTGTGATGTTGCGGTTGGATATGGTGCAAGGCTCCACGGAATGCCTGTTTTGCGAAACACATTCATTGTAATTAGTCTCATTATTTTGAATTATTCATAATTGTCGATGCGGGAGGTGGTCGCAGAAAATATGGGAAAGGTTGCCCACTTTTCATCCATTATTAACCCTTTAAAAGCTTTATATTACCAAACTACACACGTAAAAATATATTTGCTATGCCCATGCCAAAAAACTGAATATAAATAAAAATTCGACTTTTTGTCAAACGTTTTAAAACGCTTAACGAAATTGTGATGTCCGTGAGATCGAATATATGTGTGTGTGTCAGAGCGCCCGCACTGCCGGGGTGAGATGTATATGTGTGTGTGTGAGCGGGGATAAAAGGGTGACGCGCGTGAGGCGCGGGCTCTTTTGCGTTACCGTTTGGCTCCGAGACTAGTTATATACCTTGTATCTTAACTGTATCATATCACAGACCTATGTTCTAAATAATTACAACTTCACAATAAGAATGTGTTCTGCTTAATAAAGTATTATTCGTATAATAAATATTGTAATTGTCACTTCAGAGTTTATCTTGGACCACCAACAATCTACTACGAGGTGTACAACTTGAGGCGTACTTCTTACGTTAGTACGTAAAAGAAATAGATACATTTTATGATGTGTAAATTTTCTTTGAAATACGAATTAAGTGAATGTGGTATTTTTTTAAACGAATTCATTTTTAATGCCAAAAATTTCTAAATTAAACATTGTTTCTGGATTTAATAAAGTCATCAAATCAAATCAACTCACTTTATCACATCTACAAATCGATAATATACAACATAGGTGCCTTACATACACTTCTATGGAATCTGGCAAACTCTAGGTCATAGATCGTTCATAATCAATAGTTGTCTAAAGATTATAGTATTTTTGTATATCTATTTCTAGAAGATATGTATTCTCTAAAATAACCTATTTAGGAGCTTTGCTATTCTTCATTTATATCAATTACAACATTTTCAGGTCTGCACATTTTAACAAAATAATTTGAGTAGTCTGTAAACTCAGATGAAAATATTAAATTACTCCTAAATATCAATAAATGTTATTAACTAATTTTTAAATGGAAAATTTGCTGATCGGTTTCGGGTACAAAATTTGTTAATTCATCCCTAACATGCAGCGGCGTACTTGACTAGAATTTCTGCGAAATAAATCTAAATAATATGTGCATCTCGTAATATTCTTATTACAATATTTTCATATTATTCATGTTTTAATATAATATATGGTAGCATTTTGTCAGAAAAATATTTAATTTCGCTTTATTTCTCAAAATATATATTAAGGACAGCTTATTTCAACGTACTGACTGCACGCGCCTGCTAACACAACACGAATCCAGAGATCTAGGTATAATATTATACTAAAAATATTCATTTAAGTCTCATGTAATGATTTGATTATGCATAAATCATTCAGAAACAAAGGGTTTATACTGAAAATTACAAAACAATCCAAAAACACTATAAGATTTTACAAATTTTTAGCTCAACTCCATGAGTTTATTATTTTAAGACAATTTTCTAACTTATATGTTTATTACAAATAATTAAACAATTTATTTATTCGTGTAAAATACATGAGGATTTAAGAAAAATAAACTTATTATATAAAATCAAGCAAAATGTTAACTTTTATAGTCGCGTAGAATGTTCCTATCTTTTGGAAAAAATTCCATTTCATTACCCGCATACAAACTCTCACCAATGTCTCCTTTACACCCTTAGCGGCAGGACAAACTATTTTTTCCACACTATGTACATCGCAGCTATTAAAAATCTATTTGCGAAACACGTTCAACACTAGAATACCATACATTAAACGTCAGCTATAGGGATAAAATGTTGAATATATTGTAGTACATTATTATTTAATAAAATTAAACATTTAAAAGTCTCAGTAATCGGCTATTATTGCATTTGTCTACAACTCCAAACCATAAATAGGAAGAAAAAAATGCTCATCAACACCCTAGAGTTGGCGATGCAACATAGTATATAATTTCAACTTTAATAATACATTATTCTTGACAAAAGCAACAAAACTCCCCAAGAGCGTAACGTCAAAGGAAAATAAAGAAGAACTCTAGCACTCCAAAGAAACTTGAATAACTCTTGCCTCTACCCTTCCTGTTTCTTATTCCATACCATCACACGCAGCGCTTACTTCACACACACACAATTACATCCATCGTATATACAGTATGTCCCAAAAGTATTTTTTATTTTGGTTCATTCACTGCACCAACGCAACGAGCGTGAGAGAGATGAGGCAGATCGCTAGTCGCGTCCTTGGAAATTCAGTCGCTATGGAGCGTGTCCTTACCAGTTGTTCGTGAAATTTTCCCTGAAAAGTTGATATCCCGACTAGGTGACACAAACTGGCCTCCACGAAGCCCCGACTTGACACCAATGGACTTTTTCCTATGGGGCTACCTTAAATCCTCCCTCTCTGGACCAATGAAAAGAAAATATCCGAGAAGCAATCACGGAGAATACGTGCCGAGCAGTTCTCAGAAATGTTGCCTCCCGCCTAGAAGAGTGCCAGCGAAATAACGGAACACATTTAAAAACATAATTTTTAATAAATAAATTCCTAGGGACTGTACAAATGCAAAATAAACACTTTTTTATTAAGCCCATCTATTTTATTACAAAAATTTTATTATGAAAAAGACTTTTGGGACACTTTATATTAAAAACATTGTCAATGTGTGCATAATATAAAAATAGTTTGCATTACATATATAAGATTTTATTTTTAAGCTGTTGATATTCTCAAAATAATAAATAAATAAACAAAATAACAAAATTTAATCTACAACATGATGCCGAATTTTTTTAATGATTTATTCGTCTACTTTGGATACGTCAATCGATATACCATGACAATCGATATCTGAAAAGATGTCTCATATGTTATCAGACGCGAAAGGGTAATGTACAATAAATATAGTACATACGAGTAAGTACATAATTGTATCTGTATATTCTGTAGGTTGTGAGACCCAGGCGGTGATTATGCAAAAATCATGCTGTCACGCAGTACGGTCGGATTATTGTATGTAATTGTCGTAATTATTTAATATGCTCAGTAATTACTAGGAACATAATTTAGAAATAATGAAGAGAAGTACACATCATCAATACTAATTTTAAAGTACAGATTCGTTGATACAACAGAAAAAAAAATCAAGAAATTTAAAAAAAGTATTACGTGGAAGAATTACTACATACAAATTAAATATATTGTAAAGGGTGGTACAAATTGAACGCCGGATTAAAAATTCGTCCCATTTTTTTTATTTTACGATTGGCACTAATACTGATTCATCTGATTACAAAATGAGATTAGCCTGTTGACTATTTCCAACGCCGAAAGACGCCACGAAGTGAACTACCAATTTAGTATAATTTACAGCGAGGAGGCGCATTTTCAACTCGACGCTTTCGTCAACAAACAACATTGTCATATTTAGGGCTCGGAAAAACCTCGCATGCTCTTGAGAAGTACGCGCACACGCATGAGAAGGCTGAAAATGTGATAACTATGAATGGCGATCGTTACTGTAACATGGTATCGGAGTTTTTTGACACCAACTGGATGATATGGATCTTGAACAAATGTGATTCCAGCAGGACGGCGCCACCTGCCATACAACTCGAGCAACAGTTGATTTAGCACACCAACAATTTTACTAGCGGCGTAATTTCACGGAATGCCGACATCAATTGGCCAGCAAGATCTTGTGATTTAACACAGTGCGACTTCGTTTTGTGGGATCGTATGAAATCCAATGTCTAAGCCAGCAATCCACAAACAGTTGACGATTTCAAAAACGAAATCCGACGTGTTGTCGATGAAATTGATCAGAGATTACGCGAAATTGTAATCGAAATTTTTGCGGAAAGGACCAAGATTTGCAGCTGAAGCCGAGGTCGCCATTTGTTGGACATAATTTTGAATGCATTCACTGCGAAAAGGACACACTTTACAACTAAATAAACAAAGAAAATATTATGTTATATTTAACAACGCGTAGAAAAAGTTCATTTCCACGAAAACTTAAGTAATTGATGTCCCCTAGGAATTTATATGGTTGCGGCTAATTTTTTGGGTAGAGGTTGTAAATACAATACAAATATATCAAGAGTAAGTTGAAACAATGTAAATATAACAACGATAAGATAAATAATTTATAGAAAAAAAAAACATTATAATATGTAATCTTATCAATCAATTTGTTTAGATGAGTGCACCTTTTCCACCTATATTATGAATTTATAATTTATTAAAAATATTATTTTTATTTTGTACTACAAACACAATTGTTGAGCTAATAACACTACTAGTTTCGGGAAGAGCAGTCCTTCTTACTATGACGTAATAATACTCTTTGACGAAAGATTATATATACGGGCGGGTCCGATCTCTACTAAAATTACACATCATTTTCCTACTGACATTAGACTCGCATTTTACATAAATAATAATATTGGAAAAACTCTTATAAGTAATAAAAACAAAAATATATATTTTAGAAAAAGCGAGACGTATCAAAAAACTTGCGGAGATTGTAATAAAAAATACATTGGCTAACCCGTGTGAAATATGAATACGTGAATTAAAGAACATCAATGCTATTGTGAAAAAAAATTCATATCATGAAACTAACTATTCTTTCGACAGCCATGATCTAAAATTACTTCACTCGGTACCATATAGAGGAATAATAATTAATAATCTTGAAATAATAGAAATCCAGAAGAATCTGAATTCGGAAAAAACATTAATAAACAATATCACGTTTTCTAATACTTCACCTTTACTGTCGATGTTTTCAAGAAATAATAAAGCCACTCCCACGCTCACCGTTCCATAGCCAACTGTATTCAATTTAGTTTATTTTATTTTACACCTGTAGATGAGGACTGCTCTTCCCGAAACTAATAGCGTTATTATTTACTTATAAATTATCTGCGTAGTACAAAGTTAAAAAAATATATATTTTAAAATTAAAATGTTACACCACGAAGTAACTGCCAAATCAATGAATGTTAATTTAATTATTGTCTAATGTTGTAAAAAAAAAAATTGAATTCCATCTATCGTGGACAGAAACTACATGTTATACAAAAACCCTCACTGTTCTAATGTATTGGTATTATACCAATTTTCACACGCACGATTTAATTAAACTTAAAATACTAACTGAAAAGCAGACTTTTTGTAGTGTCATTTTTGTTTTCAAGATGCGATATCCATTTCAAATATTTTTAATGTCTAATTAATTGATGTGTGAATTAATGTGTCATGATGATGCATACAAGCTACATAAAAACGAAATCAACGTCTTCTTAATACGACTCGAGATAAACATAGAAATGACAACATGTGGAATAAATTAACGCCTCTCTTGCCGATATAAATTATTATACTAAAGATTCTTCATTACTAATGGTATTAATGATAAATTATTACAAGTTACTCGCAGCACGAAAGAAGCGCAATTTATTTAAAGATAAGATAAACACCGGTTAAATATTCCGTTTGTTAATTAACTGTCAAATTCAATTTAGCTGAATTATAAAATTTGTTGATATTTGACGTAGGATTTGAGATCAAAGGCGGAAGGAACACACGCAGAGTTATTCTTTCATTATCTCAGAAAAACGTTGCTCTTTTGATCTGTCGACGTAAAGCGTTCCTTACAATAGCAGCCGTCTTGTGTGCCCATCCAATATCGAAAAAAATACAATTACTTACGAACTACGAAAAGTTGAAGGCGGTATTTGCAAAACGTAATCCATTCCATTGGTACAAGTCACAATCCTGGTATGTATATTCACAATCCGGGTTGTATAAAAGCATTTGATTTTCCTTTTTTTAGCAGAAAATTTTCCTTTTTTTTCTAAATCGATGGCAAGTGCGTATTGGGTAATACTTGATTACTCCAAAATTGCTTTTATACGTACTTGGCAAATCGAACAGTAACAAATAAAAACCTATATTTAATATTTATAGGTAAAATCTAAAATCTTTTTCAGTTAAATAAATTTATTCTGTATATTTTTCATTGATTCATTTAATTTATATTAAAAAATACCATAGTTGAACAGATGTTCTGAAAAACTGTAACTCCACAATAATGTGTTCTCCTTAAATTTTTTATTTGTTTATTTACAAATATAAATATATTTCACTCTCAAACCACCTACGCTAACTGCTCGATCTATACACTAACATGTATTTATCTGCGTTAAACATACTCTGCATGTGATTAAAACAACAAACAACCCTAGTCGATATAACAGAATATGCCAGAAAAATAAAACAACAATGGGCACACCACATCGCTCGGAGGACGGATAACAGTTGGACAAGCAGTCTTCCAGTGGACTAGTTAATTGGGAAGATTAGGAAGGAAAATATTGTATACTGGTCTCAAATTTTCTATATAAAATTATTGATAATTTTCCTTTGCATATAAAACCCACGTTTTACACCAACAACGGCAAAATTCTAATAACTTGTGGAGATTACGACAAAAAATTAATAGGTCAAACCACAAGATATCTAAATGCGGGAATAAAAGAACATCGCCGCTGCCTAAAAAATAACAACTTCTCGAAATTTTCCAACCACATAATTTAAACAAACCACTCTTTCGATAGTCATAAACTAAAACTTCTCAACTCCGTACCTTACAAATGATTAATAATTAATAATTCAGAAACCGTTTAATATAAACGAATTTAAATTCAGAGAAAACACTAATTAACAACATAACATTCCCTAATACTTCAACTTTACTGTCCATAGTCCTGCCCCATTACCCAAATACACTGCAATTCTATATTTAGTTTAGTTATCACCTAATGATGAGAGGGACACTGCACCTCCTGAAACTATAGTCATTACAATAACCCAACATGAGTGTAGTAAAGTATTTAACTCATCTTTCTAGTGAATATTTAGTAAAACGAGGTGCGTTCTTGAGGGTTGGCGAGGGAGGGGGGGGCGGGGGGTGGTATCCAACATACGCGGGGGCCCGATACGCCACTGCTTCGAACTAACTTCCGGCAAGGGTAAAGAATGTCAAGAAGTATGTATTGTCTAGACTGGATGTACGCGAACATCATAGCTCTTACAGAAACCACCCACACATCGAGAATAGAACCGATTTAATTAAAACGGACCCGCGCGGTTCTACCTGACAGCTCCTTGTGTACACAAACAAGTGGGTAGTACATATATATAAACTAATGTATGAACTACACAAATAACGCTACGTGTCAGTGGTGATCGGGCCCCGAACAAGTCGACGTATTTCTTAAATAAAAACTAATATGTGTCAGAATACTAGTGTTGATGTTCATACACCGATTAAATTAATGTTACACATTATGTAAGGAGATCGTGTAACAATAAATAACGTTACCTACAACCGATGGTTAGATAAAACCCACCGTCTGCCTAGTTAATTGTAATTTTTGGATAATCAGTTTTTAAAGTTTTCATTAAATGAATAATATTTACAAACTAATTAACTATTTTAAAAAAAACACATTATTATTGTGACGTCGCGGTTTTTCATAAAATGTATCAATCAGAAAGATATAGATAAAATTAATTTATCGAAAAAATATTTTGGTTGCCACCGGGATTCGAACTACGATTATTTCCTACCGGGTAAACGCGCTGACCATTACACCATGTCAACCAAGTAAGTTAACAACAAATTTTCGAACCCATATGTTGCAGCTCTTTCATATAAATATTTATTTGGTATTAAAATACCACATAACTATGTTAAACATATGGCACCAGAAGTGGAGAACGTCCGCGAAAGACTTGGCACGACCAGGTAAACGAGATACTGGAGGATGGTCCTGTTAGAAACGTCAATAATCGGCGAGCATGTATAAGAAGACGTGTGAATGTGGATAAGGAGAGGAGTGTGTGTCAGGACAGAATAGTGTGGCGCTCTAACCTACCCTCGCGGGGAAACGGCGTGATGGTAAGCTAGATAGATTTTCAGTATATCTTTCTAATTGATTAATTTAATTTGTATTAACACATTAAAATTTTCTTACTCTTTCTTATTTCAGTTCAAGTTGTAGTAAGGGAATTGTTGACAATATCGCCATACTCGGCGCCCGAGCGGCGAGCGCCGGCGCCGTTTCGCGGGGTGAGGGGGAGGGGGGGGCGGTCGCATTTCAATAACGTCAGGTCGGCGACGGCGCTTCGTAACTCGCATCGCGCGCACGTGTCCGTCAAGATGAAAATGAAAAAGCGACACACATTTCAAAACTGAATAACTTGAAGGTGAATTTGGAATACAATGAAAAATTCAACGCTGAAAAACTTTTACCGAATATATAACGTTAACGTCACAAACATTACACCGCGAACGGTGTAAACGCCACACAAATTTCACATAATCTACAATTTTCTCTCCGTATTTAAATTATATACCTGGCACGAATATCCTTCATCAGCCAACTTTGGACATCAAAAATATTAATGTGTCAGCATATCCGTACATTTCAAAATATAAAAAATAAAAAATATTAAGTAAAAATAGAATCACGGGTAAATATTAAATATCACAATGAATCCTAAAATATTGTAGAAATCTCAAATCTAACATATATAGAAGTGCGCAGGTTCATTCAGTGAGTATTAGAATCAGGTGTATATTATTTATTTATTTTTTACTATTATTATACACGCTCTATTCAAGCATTAACATAATTTGTAAAATAAATAACAAAGAAAATATTACACAAGTCTGAAGGAACATAATGGCAGATGGTCCTGGGTTGGGCGTCGTCTTCACCTCCGGTAGACGACCACGTTTTTATGACGAAGCGAGATATCAATCACTGCACTTCCAGAAATCTGGAATACACTTCCTCTGCGCGGTCCCAGCATTACGCACGGCGTGGATGTAGGGCGGCAGAAGGAAGGGCACAAGAACTTGATGATTCGCTATCAGAGCGCGATCGCAATCTAGTCCCGTCGGCGAAAGCGGGACAGGCATAGATTATTGAATGGACGAAAGGGACAGGGAATGAGTATTCGACTCGCGTCAACAGTGTCAGCATGTTTTTTCATAATCAAAATTAAAAATAAATATAAAATGTGAGGTAAAGCAATTTATCCGACACAAAAAACACAAAAAAAAAGATAATAATGTAGTCGTATAAAGAGTTGAATTTACAACAAAAATGTCGACTACCTCCGCATAGTCATTCCCCAAAGAATACATTCTGGGGACTGTGGAGTTAGCTAATGCATGAGTTTTGACATTACCACTGTAATAGAACAATGAATTGTGTCTCGATGACCTTAATAGTGCGTGACAGTCAAGCAGACCAACAATCTGGGGGCAGTCTATCACATTATGCCCAATTTTCAATGAACGAAATCAAACATCATAAACACACCCTACATATTTTATCGTCGCTTTAGATATCGGTAATTGGAATCAGGATATCCTTAAATAACTCATACATATTTGCTAAGGGCCGGTTGTGTGATCAGTACTAATTTTTTACTGTAGTATCTTTTTACAATCGCCCGTGGTAAAAAACGTTTGCGTGTTGTTCGTACATCAAATTTAATACTCTCAAAGTCAATCATGCCTAATAGTGAGGCAAGGTAATCATCAAATACCTGCGATTTTTACCAAAATTGTTTTATTTTAAATATTCACCATTGGCAATACATATAATGTTATACTTTATGGCTTAACCCCCGCATTCGCAGTGTATCACTTTGCTGGCGAAAAATTTTCGGTAATATAAATTAAACAGTGAGATCATCATCGGACGAACCCTTTTTTTGTTATACATAAATGATTTGTGTGAATTGAGTCTCACCAATGGGAAAATTGTTACATTTGCTAATGATACTGCTTTATTGCTTCGTGGAAAACTATGGGATGAAGTTTACAGATATGCTAGTATTGGATTACAAAAGGTCAAATCGTGGCTTGATATGAATCTTCTCACATTAAATATTGACAAAAGTAAATACTTGTGTTTCAGTATCAATAATGCTCGTAGTCCAAATCTCAATAATCCATTAAAACTTCATAATTGTAACACTAACACTACTCTACCTTTATCATACTCATCATACACAGCATGCAAATGTAAGGAGCTAGAGAGAGTAAAATGTATTAAATACCTTGGCATTTGAATTGACCAACTCTTAAACTGGTCTGAGCATATCAATAAACTTTGCGCTAAATTAAGAAAGCTGACATTACATTTTTCTTCAGATGTCTTAGGAATGTTCTAGAGAAACGTACGTTGAGAACAATATACATTGCTCTCTGCCAATCCTTTCTTAGCTGCGCGCTCTTAGGTTGGGGTGGAGTTGGGAAAGCTGCCCTTAACCAATTAGTAATCACAAAAAAATCCATTCTCAGAATCATCTACAAAAAACCATATAGGTTTCCCTCTGACTCACTATTTGAGGAATGTCAGCTTCTTGATATTCGACAACTCTATGCAAATAGGCTGATACTTTATTTTCATTCCAACAAAGAGCTTCATCAATGTCCATCTCATAGTTATGTTACGAGAGCAAAAAAGAATAGGCTCACCGTGAAGCCTAAAATGAAAACAAGCTTTGGTCAATCCTTCCATATGTTTCTGGCCCCTAAAGCCTATAACATTTTGCCGAGCAGTATGAAACAATTCTCGATGGACAATCTCAAACACCATCTCAGGAGCTGGTTATTGGGTGTTGGCAGAAAAGAAAATGAGCAAAGATTCATGGAAATGATCACATAAACATAACATTGTATGACTAACAACGGATGAATCTGTCTGCTTTAGTACAGACTTCGGTCTTGTTAAGGAGACAGTGAACATCACTACATTATGAAGATTGTTCACCTTCTTTTTTTTTTTTTTTGATACTTTAAGAATTGTAAAAAAAAAAACCCTCATCACTAAAATAGCGGGATATTGAATGATTCATTGCCGATTACTGCAACTTCCAGAATATCAATGTAACAGATGACTTTATTTTAAAATATAGATGCGTATACGGAATACATGTCAACATGTCAATGATCGATCAACCCGTTTAAGCAATTATTTTTACCATAGTGAAAACTTACCACTGATCACACAACCGGCCCTAAATATGTTTTGGAATGAAATAAAAAGCAAATAAATCTTTTAGGCACCTAATGCCTTGTGGGATTCATGGCAGAAAGTAGCCAGCAATTTCTCTCTTAAACATTACAGACTACAGCCCTGACATCAATCAAACACACTGCATTTTTTTATGCGAATTTATCGATCACGCTAGCTGTTGGTAGACGTGTTCAGTTTGTTATTTTTCTCAAAGAAAAACATTTTTAATCTGCGCTTAGTGTTTGAGAACTGAAAACGTTGTGCTGTATTGAAAATCGATTTAATTGTCTGGTTACGGACTCTGGTAAATAAACTCAATTCAGTGACTATTTAAAATGAATCGTTTGTTTCCGGGTTTCCAATTTCCAAAAACGTATGCAGAATGAAAATCACCACTAACCTTGATTGACGGTAACTGTTTCGATGTATTGTTCTGCTAATCTCTGGGTATTATTCCAACCGACCGAAATGCGTATTCCTGGAGCTACTTAGTAGATGTTTTTTTGACGAAGTGCCAACAGCAATTATGTTCCGACCGTTGTTTGATAGCGATCCTTCGGTCTCCGAAAGCGGCAACATTCACACTACATAAATGACTCAAACCAATCAAAAATAAAAAGCAGAGGTGCCAGTCGAAGGAACAAAAGGTGCGTAAACACGATTATAAGACGTTTTTGATATTGTAATTATTTTATATTTAATAACAATAAGTTAATAGTTTACTTAAATGTAAGTAGGTATAAAAAGGTAAATAAATGCTTTTACCGCCAAGGACTTTCGTTTATCACGTGAATAGATTTCGTTGACCTTGGTGGTATGGTAGTTTTAAATATATTGTTCATTCTCAACTATCAGTGTGCAACATAACTTCGATAATCTGAACATAAAATAATTAAATGAATGAGTACTATTTGTGTAAATCATAGTTTTCGCAAATAAAATTACCGAATAATAAAATCATATTTTCCAAGGATTAATATAATTACAATAACCCGCTGTATACATATTTAATATATTTACAAACAAACAATGATGACTATCAACGTATTGATGCTCCGTCTGATCAACACAGACGTACTCTTGAATGGTGTTGACATTTTGAATATATTTACAAACAAACAATAACGACTATCAACGTATTGATGCTCCGTCTGAACGACGCAGACGTACTCTTGAATGCTGTTGACATTTTGAATATATTTACAAACAAACAATAACGACTATCAACGTATCGATGCTCCGTCTGAACGACACAGACGTACTCTTGAATGCTGTTGACATTTTGAATATATTTACAAACAAACAATAACGACTATCAACGTATTGATGCTCCGTCTGAACGACACAGACGTACTCTTGAATGCTGTTGACATTTTGAATATATTTACAAACAAACAATAACGACTATCAACGTATTGATGCTCCGTCTGAACGACGCAGACGCACTCTTGAATGCTGTTGACATTTTGAATATATTTACAAACAAACAATAATGACTATCAACGTATTGATGCTCCGTCTGAACGACACAGACGTACTTTTGAATGCTGTTGACATTTTGAATATATTTACAAACAAACAATAACGACTATCAACGTATTGATGCTCCGTCTGAACGACGCAAACGCACTCTTGAATGCTGTTGACATTTTTTTTTAAATAAAAATCATCGCGGCATTTCAAAATGTCGGATCAAATAAGTGTTGAAAGTTTACATGAAATGATGAATAAAACATGTTTCCAGTGTATTTTACATATTTTTGGTTAGTTAGGCAGCTCCATATTGTGAAAGTCGCACCGTTGAATCAACGAACCGGAAACGCGCAAGCTCTAATGTACGATGATACTCGAAACTTAAAGTTCAAAACTTTCAAAATAAATACTCATGAGAAAATGAACTTTATTACTTGACAATCATGATTAAAGTTCTATCATTTATCACGGCGTAAGTAAAAGGCATTATAAATGTGATTAATAAGACACCGAGAAACTCTCAAAAGGAAGAGTTCATTTGGAAGTTTTCATTGGGCGAAAGTTTCGCAAAGGATTGCTAATAAAATAAGATATTTATTGGGGCGACAAAATCGTCCACATTCCTTCCGCCTTCACATGATGTACTTGTGCGGGCAATATAGGAATACAGTTCATTCGGGATCCAGCTGATCACACATCACATTCTTGCTGCAGCTATTGATTTATTTATTTTTATTCATCGTATGTTGTGAGTACATTTCGAATTTTTAATATTTGCCTCACTGGGCTCCGCCCGTGCTGAGGCAAACAATTCTAATAAACAATCATATTACACATAATTAATTTAGAATAAGTAAGAAGAAAAAAGGAGGAAAAAATAAAAAGTATGATTAACAAAATATGATCTGATCTGGTAAATATATTTTATTTGCTGCGATACGAAATCTGCAGTGGGGTCTTACATTTGGCCTCCAAACTGATTTAGGTGAAGACATATTATATAATAATCCCATAGTTATACACACTTTGCACAATTAAACAACAATAAACTTGGCACTATTCAGCAGATGCAGTCTCTCCCATCAACAGGTGTAAATAACAACGAAATTAAACACAGTCGGGTAACGACCAATTTGGACAGAGCTGGGGGGCTGAAAGGGGGGATTGTGGTGTTTATTGTCTTATGTACAGTCTGCCTGAATAGGCTGTTATCCAGCTATATTTAATATATAGTTATTATTTATTAGGAGAACACATTATTATTGTGAAGTTGTAATTATTCAGAACAGACGGTCTGTGATATTTTATATATGAATTAAATATATTAATTAGAAAGATATACATATAAAATCAATTTTATCGAAAAATATTGTTGTTGCGCCACCGGGATTCGAACTTGGATCTCTTTCCTAACCGGGGAAGGTGCATTATCCAACTATGCTACAGCGACAATATTTTTAGCGACAAATTTTCAAACCTATATGTTACCTTTTTGATATTAATACATTTAATCGTTACATTATTTGAAAGAACCATATACCATATTTTTACAGAATCTCAAATACCTTTGAGTAATCTGATAGCAGACATAAAAAAAACTGTCGCGCTTCTTGTACTCACTTTAATATTCGACAAGTAAGTGATGGGCCGAGCACGCAACTTATCTGGTGTTGGGTTCAAAAGTTCAGACAAGAAGAGACAATGGTTAACCAAACTCCTCCGGAACCATCAACATCAGCAGCGACGCCAGAACATGTGGCTCAAGTTCGACGTGAAATTATGCGCAATCAGCGTAAATCGATAAGGAAGATTGCAGCCTGTACTGGAATAAAAAAATCAACAGTGCACGTTATTTTGAAAAAGAAACTACAGTTTCACCCATACAAACTGCAAATCGTGCAGTTTCTCAACGAAAATGACTATTCTTTACGTGAAACCTTAGCTAGAACGATGCTAGAACGTTTTGGAACAGCACGAACGCTTGGAAACATATTGTTTACTGATTAAGCACATTTTCATATCGATGGCTATGTTAATAAACAGAACATGAGATACTGGTGCTCCGACAACCCGAGGGAACGCTATCAAAAACGTTTTTATTATCCAATAACGACAGTGTGGTGTGCAATTTCTGCTCGAGGGATAATTGGCCTTTATTTTTTTAACCAGCGAGAGACAGTCACTGCTGACGTGTATTGCCGAATGATCGATGAGTTTTTGGTACCGCAACTGCAGCTGTTTCCCGGGTTCAACAACAGAACACAATTTCAGCAAGACGGGGCCACTCCACACACAGCTAGAGTTTCAATGGAGAAGCTGAAGGGAATTTTTACCAATAAATTAATCAGCAAGTACGGAGACATACCCTGGGCACCTCGGTCACCGGACCTTACACCGTGCGACTTTTTTTGTGGGAATACCTTAAGTCGAGAGTTTACAGCAACAATCCTCGAACAATTCAGGCCCTACAAGAAAATATCCACCGTGAAGTTACTGCCATTGAAACAACGCTTTGCTCTCGCGTGTTCGCAAATTTAAGAGTCAGATTGCAATAGTGTCTTGAGAGAAGTGGACAGCATTTAGACGATATTGTTTATAAAACAAAAAATCCGCACCGTTAAACTCCATTTTGTATAAATAAAATATGAGAATAACATAGTTTTTTTTTTAAATTTAATATTAAACTTGAAAATTTTCCGCTGGACACCTTTTATATCCGCATTATTCATCATTAGGGTGCATTAACACAAGTAATGAGTTTTATATTCAAGACCTTGCCGTGTTAATGCTAGGCCTATTGTTAGAAATTAGTTTTAATTTTCCATTCTGACAACGGCAGTGACGGTGTTAAGATCCGCTATGTAAACTAAATACTTCATACTTTTAAAATTAGCAATATTAACTTTGTGGATAAAATTCATATTTTTATTTATTATTTTTGTTTTATTAACCACTAAATTGAGTTTAAATACATCTACCGGTTTCGAAAAATACCATTTTCTTCTTCGGGATGTCATAAATTGTATTTAAACTCAATTTAGTGGTTAATAAAACAAAGATAATAAATAAAAATATAAATACTTCATGCCTATTAATTCATATTAAATAAAATTATAGACTTAATATTATAAATCTATTTTTTAGTAATTTTCCATTCATTTATAATCCACAAATATACGACGACCCTCGTAGTCCAGTTGGCAAGGCGCTGGTTTCTCATACCGAAAGTTCCATGTTGAATTCCAGGTCACAATATATGCACGTGATTTTCTCAAGCCTTAGTGTTTTTGTGATATGCTTCGCTACAGTAGTTAGGCCTTGTGGCCTGTTGTAGTGTTATAAAAATTCAATTAAATTCTTATGTCCAAGCGCTGTTCTATCAATTCATCGTTGTCTTTTAAAAATAGCAAAATTCTGTGAAAAAAATTCAATCAATCATTATAAACATAAACAAGACCAGACTTTGAATTGAACATCGTTGGTCGAAACCACATTAGGTGAGTAGGTACTCGTAATTTTTTGCTTTGTGTAAAAAATGTGTAATAAGAAATTGATAAACTATTATAGAACACAAAAAAAAAAGTTATTTTTATAGGGATACCTAAATTTCATTTTATTTATATTACATCATATGTTGTAAGTATACTGGGCTTCGTCCGTGCTGAGGCAAATATTTTACATTTTTAACCAACAATCACATTATACATAATTAGTTTATCAATTATAAATTTAGAATAAGTAAGAAAAAAATAAAAAGTGTAAATAACTAAATATGATGCGATCTTAAGAAATTCTTAATTAGAATATTTTTTATTTGAAATTTTTACAATCTTTTTTATTAAATGAGTTATTAATTAAGTATTGTATATTATTAAAATTACATGTTTTTTATTCGCTTACCGCTTAAGAATATCTTTTGACAAATTTTCGACCACAATAGTCCAATTATCGCTTAATTTATTTCCAAAACTACTATCTGTTTATGGAACTGTTTACAAATAAACATTTTTATACTAAACACTCATTTAAAATATCACTTTGTTAGGTCATAGTTGCATTATAAAATTTACTAAATTCGTTTTGTTTTGCCTTATTAAAAAAGGAACATTATTTATTTTATTAAGGAGAACACATTCTTATTGTGAAGTTGTAATTATTCAGAAAATAGGTCTGTGATATTATACTACTGTCGATATAGCACAGTTGGATAATGCACCGTCCCCGGTTTAGAAAGAGATCCAGGTTCGAATCCCGGTACGCAACAACAATATTTTTCGATAATTCATTCATGTATATCTTTCTAATTAATACATTTAATTAGTATTTATAATTTATTTTGAAATATTTTTTTTTCATAAATGTATAAATTACAAATATACATAAAAAAACAAAGAAGTTCTACTGTCAATTACATAAAGTATAAGTGTGTAGTTATGGCGTCAAATTTAATATTTTTATAAAAAATATTGATAAAATTAATCATTCTAGAATAATTCCACTGAAGGGTTATTTCTAGTATGATAAATAATATCAAACGTGAATTTTTTCTGTGCATATAGTAAGTACTCAAAGCAGCACATTTATGCCATCATCTAACCACGAGAAAAAATGTGCCTTGTTACCGTGCGGCGATTTCCTGTTTGCTGTAATTCAGGGTTCAAAACAATGCCGGCGAAATCCAACGGCTTATTTATCCCGCCATTACGCGGCCCGAGCGAGAAAGCGGCGTGCAGTTCCGAAATCAAATTTAAAATTCTAGCGTGTACAGCGCATCATGCGCTGGGAATGGACTTAATGAAATGCACAAAGCTTACGAATGCGCTTCGGAATGCGGCCAGACAAAGCTGTAAAAGCTTTATGTATTTTCAGGTACCAACTCGACAAGAGATGTTTCCAAATAAAGTTCTTCCAGTTACAACAGAGCACTCAAGAGTGAAAAATTTATACCAGAAATAGAAAATGTTTGGAATATATACACTATTACATACCTGGAATTTTGGAAGCAACCGAAACATCCTACTTGCGAGGTTTTATTTTCATCGTACACGTTTCTGGCACCCAAAGCCTACAACATTTTGCCAATTAATCAGAAACATGTCTCAACGTTTAAACATAAATTTTATCTAAAAACTGGTATTGGCAGAAAATAAACTGAACCGAGATCTGTGGAAATGCTTACATGAACCAAACGTAATTTCTTTTTATGGTATTTCTATTACCTTCTCGTTATTGTGTTTAATACAGGCAAACGAGGGTTTCCCGTTATTTAAATTATTCTTTGTTTTTTTTAATTTTGTTACATGAATCATTTAATATATCTGGTTATTTAATTTTGTAACTTTTATATTAATTGAGATTAATTGTTTATCCTTTCAGTGTTGATTTAATGGATGAAGCTGTTTCCTTTTGCACAAACTTCTGTATTGTTTATATTGTATAAGGTTCCGCATGGGTATAGATTCTAAATAATCACGAGGCGTCTAGAACCATCTCACAGAATCATTTCATCGCCGTACTATGACAGTTGTCACTCCACACAAAAGGCTGACGAAATTAGTACCTACCAATACAATATATAATATATATATAACGTGTTCCGTAGATAATTGATATTTATTATTGCATGTGTTTAACAATTATCTACTGTCATTATCAAACAACGAATGTTTCATAAACTTATGGATTACGATACGTGGTCTAGCAGTAACGAAGATGTTGTATTAGGTGTTGTTATTATATTAATTTTGGCATAACATTAAATTTAGATTTTTATGCATTTAAAAATAATTTTGTTCTAATCTTTTCATATTCATTATTTTTAAGAAATCTTCTTTATTTAAGAAATATTTTCAATAAAATGATTAGCCAATTCGGAAAAGTTAAAATATAATCGGTGTTTCACGATTGTAAATTTAAATTTTCTAGAAAGTAAACGTATTTATAGTTTATTGTAATCGTTATAATTCAGCTATTGTATTTTTATTCTAAGAATTATTAAAAATAATTTCCTAAGGTATCTTCTTGTAATAGATTTTATATTTCTAAATAAAATTTTAATGAATTGATATGAAAAATTCAATTTCATTTTAAGCTAGTTAAATCTATGTTAGCATCATTTTCCGATGAATAAAAGTGGGTTTTAATTAGGTAATTAATATTTTAATGATTTAAAACTTTGCCTGTCAATACTGTATTAAATGCAAATGGTGTCTATTTTACGATCATTTTTTATATTGTTTAATGGAATTTTAAGATGTGCGGAATTTTAACATTAATGATTAATGTAGGGCAGGCAGTTGCCGAAATATGCGTCAAAATCATAATGGATTAAAAATGTGGCACTTATTGTCTATGTAGCATATTAGACACGAACGCGTCTCCAGCCTGAGATGTATTAACAGTCAGACATTATCCTTTTCAAATCCCTAACATATTAGTTTGCTAATAATATACGGAATCAATTCTAAGATTACCCGCAGGCGATATTAGTCCTTAGAGTTTTCTTAGAACCCGAGTAAAACTCTTGACGTTCTGAACACAAAAAGAAATTGACTAAGCTTAATAACCAGAAGTAACCGGAGAGACAATTTTTCTCACAAATTAATTGATATAAATAAAAGAAAAGCCCGGTTTTGTGTCTTATCCTTTCTTTGTAGATCAAATGATGCGTTAGGCTGGTGTCAAAATTGTTTTTTGAAATTTTTCAAATAATAAAAACTGACTCCATTCCAGGAAATATTCTGGATATTACAACTTTATATTATAATGGTATTTGTGTCTATTCTGAACTGAAATTTGTACATATATTTTAAGTACCGATTAAAATAATATAAATATTATAAAAGTTCAATGTGCAGAATGTGTGACAACCTTGGGGCACCTGCGTTCCGAATGAAAATCATTTCATTTATTAAAGTTTGAGCTCGAGCTGTTTTACCTGTTCTAAAAAACGGGCGTGCTGCGTTAATCTTGATTATTAAGGTAAAAAGCTTTTCAAAGTACTTTTTCAATTTTAGTTTTTTTCTTCTACGTATATGCTTCCAGTGTTGAATATAGCTTTTCTTTCTACAGTTTTCCGTATCATGCGCTTTGCTTCCAATTTTTCCTAATGACTTGTCGGATGTTGACCACCACGCCTTAGCATGTAATAAAAATAAATATGATATAAAAAAAAAGTATAATTTTTACCTGAAATCTTTCCGCGTCATTCTAAAGCAGTCTAATTTTAATATATTTTCTTCAATAGGTAGCAACATTTATGGCATGACTTCATATTACATGTACTGAGTAGATTCTGTAAATAAGGTCACAGCCATGAAAGTTTTTATTGATAAAGTTCAGTGAATCAAATATGAAAAAGAAACAATTCTAACAAATTACCTACCCAGAAAATTATCATGCAAAAGTGTAATCCTACTTCTCAAAGTTTCCAGTCCATTCGTACATAAAATGAAAGCCTCACGCGAGTGCTGCACGAAATGAATGTTTTCCGAGTTTTCCGCGAGTGCGCGCGGTGCCCCCGACCCAATCTACAACAATATTCAGTTCACAGCTTCACTTCGCTGCCACTGGGTCGAGAGGTGCGATTTTCGCCCCAGTCAAAGAAAATGTTAAATAATTCTAAATTTATTTTTCCCTCCGTGTGTATGGAAATGTCGAACGAGAGGCGGTGCATCGAGTTCTGCGCGGAACGAAGTTTCCGTATTTGGTGCCGACACTTGCAACGGAACCGCTATATTGCATGCGAGGGCCGCAAAATTAATTTAGTATGGAAACTTTACTATTTGTTTATCGCAGGCAGTCGTGGTTGGTATGAAAACTAATCTCAGTCCGGTTTTGGTAAAAATTTATTTTTTATATATGTCATAACCATAATGTCCATGCTCACACTCGCAACGCTACTCACATAAATTTGGTCTAAAAGGTACAATGTGTGAAAAAGTATAAAAAATATTTAAAAATGTATATATATAACGATATTTATAAAATTATTAGCTTTCTTCACAATTTACTTTCTGTTATGTCTTTAAGTTAAAAACAAATTAAATTAACAATTTAAAAATATATACCTAAGGAAAAAAATTATCCAAAAATAATTGATTGCTACAGGGATGCACAGACTTTTTCTGTATATTTTTCTAATTGATTCATATAATATCTCACAACTACAATCTAAAATTACAACTTCACGGTAAAAAAAATATTTTTAATATGTAACGCAAACACGTTGTGGTTATTCATTTGTAATAGTTTATTAACTTTGTTTGTAAACCACTATGAGTTCACCAACCGGTTTCGGAAAATGCCTTTTCCTTCATCAGGATGATAAAAAAAACTAACTAAAACTGTATGTCAAATTGTTCTACTGTTTTCAAACAAAAAAAACTAGTACTTACCTACTTGACTCAAATTGTTAAGATGAAGAAAAGTGTGAAAATTGACTAAATGATCAGTTTTATTTCTAATACTCTTTTATTTTATTTTTAAAAAGTCAGACCCGAGGCAGACATCTACTGCGGTACTTAGTAGGACAAATAATATAGAATTAAATGTTGATAATATAAATACATCACATACCAAATAAAAATATAGAGATACTATTAATAATTACACTAGTATAGAATAGATGATAGAGGAACGATATGCCGATCAGCGATGAACGTCATTGAAGAAAATTTAGCAATCGATGAATCCACCGTGAATCGATCCTTTAAGATGAAAAATGTCAGAACACTAGTGTTTCCAATCTTTGTGTATGGCTATAAATAGGGATTGCATACGAAATTTTGAGAATTCCGAAATTCGTTCTCAAAAATATAATTTAGAATTCCGAAAATTTCAGAGCGAATTCCGAATTTTAAATATATAAAAATAATATATTGTTACGATCACAGACTAACGGCTACGTTCTGAAGGGATCGTTTCTAAAAAGCGATGTAGAGAGATAACGCCTACATGAAAGGAACCGATGCACTCGGCCGGCACTTAAAGCGACAAAAGACGCCGACCCGACATACAAAAGACAAAAGATAGCGGCTGCATCAAAAAGATGTCCGAAAACTGGCGGATCAGTATTGAGATTTGTGTTGTCGAGTGCGGTGGTGCGGTGTGTGGTGTGCATTTAGTTTTTCAGCCATGGTTTCCTGTTAATTTATCGATGTTTTTTAACAAGGTAAATTGGAACAGTTTTAAGTAATTGCCGTTATTTGATATTTATACAGTAGAACCTCGATTATCCGGACTAATTGGGACCATGGGTAGTCCGAATAACAGGGGGCTTCTTAACCTCATATCATTAGCAAATTACCACAATGTGTATGAAAGTATTCATGGGGTAAATTGGTGTGTTGACATATAGTAGGTCTTCCATTAAAATGAATCCCCAAGGTGTATTCTTTTATATAATAAATAATTTCGAAATCGCCTGTAACACTTCATCAACAAATTTGAGTTATGTATATAATTAGATTAGGAATTATTATTTTATTTAAATTTCATTTTCAAAATAAGTATTGTTAGATAGCAATATTAAGTACATATAATGCGAGGATGAGAAAAACCCGGCTTAACGCGATATGACATTTAAAATCTGCCATGTTTTTTTTTATCATAATGAAATACATATTTGGGATCAAATTAATACAATAATTAACGTCAATAAATAATAATTTTATTTTAGATGTAAGTAATTAATACATTTTCTAAAAAAGTAATAACGCTTGTCATTAAATTATAATGATATAACAATGGATAATTAGTATAGCGCCATTTTCGTAAAACCTTTCACCTCAAGGGCGCTTTACACATAAACTGTTTATAGTTGTATAATTATCTTGGTTTTTTAAAATTCAAAATTGTTATTTTCACTTATGGAAATAACTTGTTAAAAGGTGCGTTTTTAGTTTATTCTTAAATAAAGTCTCCGATGCACTGTTTCTTATGACGGAGGGCAAAGAGTTCCACGCTTTTGGGCCTGCCGCCGCAAATGTCCGTTCACTAAATTTAGACTTGTGGCTACAGTTGGTCGGTTCTACAACCCTTCCTGCAACTGAAGTAGAGGCTGACCTGAGAGTTTGACGTCTACCATTCAAATTGTCTGGGATACGAAGTTCTTGAAGATACATAGGCGCCATGTTGTGTGTCGCCTTGTACATCAACCAGCACAATTTAAATTCAACTCTTTCAGGGAATCGGAGCCAATGTAGCTAATGTAAAAGGGATGTTATATGAGAAAATTTGGAAACTCCATATATTAATGGCAATTTTACTTGATTTTCTCGAAATTATATAAAACGTGTTATAGCGGGTAATTATTAGCTAATGAGTAGCTTGTTGGTCTAGTGGTTATGACAAGTGATCTAGTGGTCGGGAGTTCGCGCCTCGTTCCATGAGACCAGCAAGTTGGTCCTATTTTCATAGTACAAGCGTTTAGCTTAGTTTGATAAAAGTACAAATATTGTTGTGCCATGTATTCCGTTGTGGCGAAAGGCACCATAGGCCATCTGGCGGTCCTACCACCGAGCGGCCGAGTACCGACGCGAAGTGTCGGACGCCCGCTAGGGGAACATTCCGCGAGGCGGCCGGGCGCCGAAAACGAGAGAGCCATTCTGTCCTTGCGGCTGGTGTCTTCTACATCTGTGATCAAGTGGAAATCATCGTGTACTTAAATACTACATACCTAACTCAATGTAATATCGCATTACTGTACCGGCCGAATTAATCACCAACAAACTCAAGATATTGTGCTTTTTATTTATCACGCTTTGACTGTCATCCTTCCATACTTAAAACGCCAAACCGTGAACGTATCTTTATTTAAAAATTTAAAAAATGATATTATTAGTGGTTTAGTGACCCATTCTTACCACATGGATTCTTACAATGGTCTCGAGTCCCGAATCGACAGATACAAATTAAAAACGACGCGGGAAAACAACCCGTTATAATTAATTACACATTAAATGTGCACCTGGCGAGGTAAGTACTGAAAAATTAAAAGTGGATATATCAATTCTTGAAAACATTTAAAGAATCTAAGAGCGAGTGCTAACGGAACACCCACATTTGTAATACAAAGAACGGATAATGCAGACAGGCGAATAATGTTTATGACATCACGTAATGTTTATGACATCTCTCGAAAGGAGATGTATCGATAAAAAACAATGAAAAATACGTAACAGGGTGATTGATACACGTGCACGGTATCATCAAAATGCGCAGCTCGGTCATGAAATCCTCTGTCGTACAATACCTATCATACTGTTTCATTTTTTAAATTACAGCTTATGATATTATGTATATTATTGATAACCGTTAAGACCGTTGTCAATCTGCAGGCGAGTTGCGGACACTGCAGCGGAAATGGTTTGGCACCGTTTGACTCGATCCATCGAATTTACGGCGCATGTTGGTGGAAGCCTTCGCCGGGTCCATCCAGCGCGTGGGTGGCATTCGCCAAAATGGTATTCGTGCGCCTTGGGACGTGACCACGCAATTACACAATGGAAGGTAGCCGGTACTCAAAATGACGATTATAAAAATATATGACTGGATGAAAAGAAAACTCCTTTCTCAAACGGTAAAAGTTAAAACGGTTACTGAATTGTTGCATAACATTAACACCGGTGGGTCATTTTAGACCCACCTCAATTTTTCGGTTTCTCAACCGTTTTGTGCGAGATTTTTTTATAGCTATTTCATTTTAATTATGATTTAATGAAATGGAATGATATCCCGTAATGTTTCTGCTAAAAATTTAAAGATGAAAATTTAAAAATATTACGAATAATATACATATTCTCACGCATCAACAGACGCCCTACACAGCCAAAATACAAACATCCACTAAGCATGTGATTTTCTGATCGAAACCCGAGCAGGTAGTGTCATAAAACTTACAGGTAGGCGCAACGCCCCTCAAATAATTATATTACTGGCATTGTCTGGGGCCGCCAAAAGACATACCTGGTATTCTTTGTCTACCTGCTCAAAATGTTGACAATATATGTTTCGGCGTAAGCGCTGAGATTCAATCCGACTGTCTTAGGTCAGTTTTTGAGCATTTTTTTCACATTTGAATCTCGTCCGATAACATTTATTTGTATCTCAAATTATTTGAAAATATTTAATAAAAGATTAGCTAGAAGGGAAACAGCATTAAACGAATATTTATAGCGTAATTCATATTTTTACAAACATCCGGGTCAACTGCATAGTGTGTGTTAAACATTAGTAGAAATTTATCGATAATTGAATATGTAAAATGATGTCATCGATAATAATATTATCTTTAATTGAATCAGAAGCTCCTCCCCCGAGGGTGATGGAATTTTGATGTCATTCGCAGGTGGATATTATCGGAAGGCGAGACGATTTCATAAGTCTTAAAAAAAGTCTGGATTTTACAAAAGAAGAAACGATAACTGAACATTCACGTTGACACCATAAACATTAAACAAAATTACAACCAGTAATCAGTAGACATTATTTTTATGGTCCAATTTCAGGAACGCACATTACAAACAAAACCGCTCATATTGAAATATCGAACCGTGTGTGGGTAGGTAAGTACCTTCCAAGAAAGCAAAGTAAAAACATTACAAATCCCTTTTAGCGGCGTCCAGAGTGATAAACGGTTGAACAAAATTACTGTTTGGATTGCGGGGAGAGGCGTCTTTATTCCCAGAAATCACCGAGGGTCCAGGGGCATAAATACTACAGCCCAGCAAACGTACACATCACGCCGGGAAACTATTTACAACCCCACGAGATGTGCTGGAATTCATCCCTTACACAAAGGGAAAGATTGAAGTGGGGAGGTCGGGCCAGATAAATTCCAGGGGAATAATTGGACCCGGAATGCCAGGACGAGAGACAATCTTAACATTTTCTTTCGGTCGATGACTTAAACATTTTTAAAAAGGAAACAATAAACAAAGGCAAAAATCTATCTGGTTTAAAAAATAGCTGATATTATATGTAATTTATAATTGATCATTTCGGCGAATGCGTTTCGTATATTCTAAAACAATATTCCAACCAGTGTCGGTACAGATTATGCTAGCAAGGCAGGTATAGTGTGCCAATGAATAAATAATTTGTAAAAAAATTAACAAATATAATAGATAAATTGACGTGCTCATTAGTCATGTGATTAAGACACTCGCCTAGTGATCCAGTGGTCGGGGGTTCGAACCTCATTCCAAAGGACCAGCAGGTTAGTAATATTTTCGTTTAAAAATAGTAAGAATATTGTTGTGATACGTATCTGTCATAAAAAATATATATTATAAAGCATTGTTAGAATTAATTATGACACCACTTAAAATAAAACATATCTATTCTAGACCTTGAATCTAAAAACTAAACCTAATCTATAAAATTCGAGACGAATTTAATCCAACAGAAAACTAAGTAGCTCAACAATTAAATCCCAAGACACAGCATATAAAGTAACTAGGAATAGTATCAAAATTGTAAAGTAAATACCATTTGTATGTTCTCCAATAAGTCTCAAAGAACTAATAAGAGATTTAGAAGCAAAACAATTATATTGTCGAATTTGAAATAAACTAATTTTACAGCCAGGGCGGATTATTAAATTGATATGCTTTTGATAAAACGCCACTATTGCCAAATAATCATTAGCGAACGCTTCACTTCATATTTTCGTCAATTGGTTAGTGGCGATTTTGCTTCTGAACCCCTCAAAAACACATTTGTACATCACTTGTACTTCACTTCAATTCCAAACGTCAGTTGGATCCAATATATTACGTGAAACATTGGCCCAAGAAGATCCAGTCAAACCAAAGCCAACAGAGAGAGATGGCATCCCGTGAAGATATTGTACGCAGTCGGCAAGAGGTGTAGCTATTTTACTTAGTACCAAAAATTGCATCTTCCCTTACGAATAAGTAGAAGGATAGAACCCCATAAATTCCAACCAGTAAATACTTACTTCTTCAATATTAGCAAAATTACTTTGTGGCCACATATTATTATATAAATCACTTCGTTCAAGTCAACATCTTCTTCAGGAAACAAGGTATACTAAAATTAAAAATTCAAGCATAGATAAAAATAAAACTATAAAAGTATAAGTGGTGGGTAACTAATTAGGAACTACTGTGAAAACAAATTTAAAAGGTGACTACATATTTTCAAAAAGGATTTGTATTTATAATATTTAATTTGCTATAACACTTTTTCTCATTTCTAAAATTTTAAATTTATCTAACTGTAAACCCCTTGTATTTGTATGTATAATTTCTAAACCCTTATTATTGTCAAAATAATGGTTTGTTTCCAAAAGTTGATTGGCGAATTCAGAATAGTTGTTGCTATTCGCAGTAGTTCTTAATTAGTTACCCACCACTTATACTTTTATAGTTTTGTTTTAATCTATTGTTTCCATTTTTTATTTCAGTATACAGTGTATCCTGAAGAAGATCCCAAAGTATGGTAACATGTTGATTTATCAATAAATAGTGGTTTAAAGAAAGTGTTTTATCTTATTATTTAATAAATACTTAATTCGTTTCAAACACACACTCGTCGGTTACGGAATGAATCAGAATTTGCCCATTTGGTTTGGCCAGCTCTAATACACGTCCAACCAACGTCCAGCGCACATCGCTATGACGATAATAAATTATGCATGCGAAAGTAAGTCAAGTACACGACTTAAATTTGTCAATGAAACAATTTATGGATGTCAACGAGACACATTTGCGCAAATTGATTGTCTTGTCATTCGGATGATAAATTATACATGAAATGACAATTGAACCATTGGATCATTTCTAAATGTGTTCATGTTAATATCGGTTCTTGATTTATTGCAATTAAATTAATTCAACTGCGTCACAATTAAACGGTAAACAATTTTCTTAGCAGACCTACGTCCGCGGAGGTAAGTTCCAAGAGTACTATTATATTATTATAGGTTCGAAAATTTGTCGTCATAAATAATGTCGCTGTAGCATAGTTGGATAAATACACATTCCCCGGTTCGGAAAGAGATCCAGGTTCGAATCCCGGTGGCGCAACAACAATATTTTTCGATAAAATTGATTTTATATGTATATCTTTCTGATTAATACATTTAATTAGTATTTAGAACTGTTATACTATGAATACAAATTAAATGTAGTAATTAGAAAGATATACATATAAAATCAATTTTATCGAAAAATATTGTTGTTGCGCCACCGGGATTCGAACCTGGATCTCTTCCAATCCGGGGAACTTGCATTAACCGATTATCCTACAGCACACAGTAAATTGACGACAAACTTTCGAACCTGTATGTTACACTTTTCAAATTGACACATCTCTCGTTCCATTATCTTAAAGCCATGTACTTTATTTATCCCGGAAGCTTTTGAAAAGTTTAACCACATAGTATCAAGGGGATATTTTAACATCTACATACATGCGTGTATGTGATCTATGCATTTTCCCATACTGGCATACGAAGCGCAGACATGTACTCTTATCAAGTCGGGCTGAAGATGAAGATACCTTGCAAGGATGAGAACTGCGATAAGTGGCAGAATTCGAAGGGAGGTTCACTCAAAAATGAATGCAAAATGTTGGATTCAAAAGAGAAATAAGAAAAAGTTTCACTTAATTAGTAGTAACATAGAGTTCTAAATTTTCTGCGTTTTCTAGGATTCTGCAACACTGATTGTCCGTGAGTGTATTTTCGGGTTTAAATTTATCCGTGCATGATTAAGGTGTTTTTAATAACAGATGTGGTGATTCTTAGTGAATTATCCTGCGTCTATTCTAGAGTATTTTATGTGCATAATTTATGTGCACCCTATATAAGATAACTTTAATAAATTAGCGCTCGCAAAGACTTTAGAAGATATTCAGAAAAAAAAATAAAAACGGGAAAATCTGCAGTGAAGCTTGCTAAAGCATTTTTGCTTTGGTGTGCAGACAGTTCTAGGCATAAAAAATAAAATAAAGAAGAAGGCATTTGCGAGAGATTGCGATAGTCAATTAGTATGTCATTCTAAGCGTAAAATTAATAAAATTTCATCATCATTCTACATGACTAACATTACACTCTACTGAAGTGAGTCTCAGAAGGAAAACAACATTACAGAGAGGTACTTTATTTAATCAATAATTATTAAAACAAACATTTATTATCTTCATACAAATTCCGTGAGCTTACAAATAAAAATATTCTAATTACATAAATATTTAGTTTATATTCCGCGATGCTATTGATTAACCGGTACAGAGAAAGCACATCATATATTCGTGTGACTCTTGCCGACCCCGCACCCCGCACCGCGACTACGCCAATGGGCAAATTCATTAAAGTCGCATTTTCAACTTGTTCAAATTAGTTAATTTAACCAGTGGCGCGGGGGGGGGTATTTACCCCACACACTAGCGGGGGCTTATTTATTACCCAGGATTAGCGGACGCCGAAATCCGGATGAAAAAAGCTAACGACGATAATGCGAGCGTTTTGTATTAAAAAAATACTACTACCTTGGGCGACGGATTAAACCGAGAAAAATGGACGGAAAGCACGTCTAATCCCGGGTTCATTAATAAAATTACAGTATCTTAATGCGTTTTGTCTATACCGAAGGTTCTATCGTAGTTTTCATTTTAAGCGACAAAATTTCCGGATAATTAAATTAAATCAATTCGAAAAAGCTCCCGTTCTCATACATTTTAGATGTAAATTAAAGCTTTAAAAAAAATTGAATCTATGTTTTATAAAAACAATGCCTTTAGAGTATTGAAGAGCTGAAAATCACGAACCGTGAGTCAATCACTGATTTGCATGAGTCACACTCACTATCAGTGATTGAATATCTGGGAATATCGCGATTCGCGATTCAAATATTATTTGGTTAAAAATTCTATTCATTTTCTGACGCCGCCGTTTGAATCGATTATCCCCCGTCTCGACACAGAATTTCTCTAGTGAGACGGGATCAGTCCAAACAGATTTTTACATTGTATTATATAGTTACAAATAAAATAAATCAGTTGAATCAGCGCCGTATACCTAATTTTCCATAATTTGATCAGCGCCAACTACTATAGTATTTTGTCAAAACGCAAATTTGCTAAAAATTTGACCCGAAAAATAAATTTACATATTTTTAAGCATTCTCTTATTAATATTAAATTAGATTTATATTAAATTTTTATGCTAGAACACATTTTTTTACTTAAATAAGGTTATAATAACATAAATAAATACGCTCAAAATTATGTTTTCGCGTATTGTGATATCGTGCGGCGCCTGCCCATTAGTAATGAAACTGTGATCACAGTTTTCAATCACTAATATTATCCAATACCAATCACAATCACGCCAGTGAGTCGAGAGTAGCATTTTTCTCATCACTACTTTAGAGTAGTCACAATTCTTCATTATAGATGCTTGTCCGTAGGTTTACAAATGCTCTGGAGATATCATTTCTTATAAAAGTGATTAGTTTAGTATACTGAATATCTCCTCAATCTATTTTATAAATGCGTTATTATTGCTTTTTCAAAATATTCGCTTCTCGCTCTCCCGATCAACAAGTATGGCAAGTACGTAAGGACAATGGTTAATGTATTAACAAATATGGGAATAATAAATTATAAAATATATAATTTCAAAAATTAAAAAGAATCCATGAAAGAGGATGAAAATAATTTGTATAAAAAAACATCCGGATATTTTTTGGCTACTGTGCGGCTTTAAAAAAATGCCAAAAAAATTCAATTCATTTATCTGACAAAAAAGAAATATCACACTTTTAAAATTAACATTTCAAGCAGAACAAAAAGATCTGCTTCTTGTATTCAAATTGCGAAGATTCACAAATGACGTAATCAAGTCTGGCAATTTATGATTACTAAAGATGTGTGCAGAGAGAGAGAGAGAGAAATAACGAGGGGTTTAAAGAAATGGCGGAGACGAGAAGAGGGGGAAGACGTTAACATTATTCTTGATTCGTCGTGATTAAGCGCATAAAACGAAAACTCTGCCAAAAAGATGTAAATGTGTTTCGGCAAAACTTTTAGCACTATTTTCTTAACCGTGGCGATTGAAAGAAAATTCTACCAGAGAGAACAGCGAATGAGATAATGTTCTCAGATCACGATATCTCAACACCTACAAACAATATCGTCTGTACTGATCGTTGTCTTAATTGCTCATGTATAGTCATATTATAATGATCCGCGATGCGAATGAGTGTCACAATAATTAATAAAACCTGTATATTTGATTTATCTTATATAATTTACTTAATCAACAAAACTCATTAATCCCTTAGCCACGCGATCTTAGGTTGGGGTGGAGTTGGGAAAACTACCCTTAACAGATTAGTAAATACACAAAAATCCATTCACAGAATCATCTACAGAAATCCATGTACACTTCTCTCTGACTCACTGTTTGAGGAATGTTAGCAATTCTATGTAAAAAGACTGATCCTTTATTTTCATTCAAACAAAGAGCTTCCTCAATATCCATCTCATAATTATGCCACCTCACCGTGAAGCCTAAAATGAAAACAAGCTTTGGTCAATCCTTCCATCCATATTCCATAAGCCCCATTACATTTTGCAGAGCAGTATGAAACAATTCTCGATGGACAAACTCAAACACCATTTCAGGAGCTGGTTATTGGGTGTTGGCAGAAATAAAACTGAATATAGATTCATTGAAATGATCACATGAACAGAACATCATTTAAATAAATATCAGATATCTCATAGAGACGAAGCTATTTTATTATATTTTTAAAGGAATATATACAGAAAATATATAATATCGTACGCCGTGTAATTACCCCCCAAATTTTCTAAATATTCCTTTAAAAATATAATAAAATAGCTTCGTCTCTATGAGATATCTGATATTTATTTAATAACAATGCTTTTATATGTAAAAATCCAGTAATTTGTGTATATTTTAACATATTCAAATATTGCTAGAACATCATTTCTTTATATTCATTTTTTATTTTGCATTGTGTTTCAATCATGGGATAGCGACAGTATTTTATTTATTTATTATGTTATTAGAATTCTTTTATAACCCTGTTCAATTCATTCCTAATATTTTTGGTTTAGATAAAAAAAAAGAGTATTAATAATAATAATGGTTTTCATATTTGTATGATAGACAACGGATGAACCTGTCTCCTTTAGTACAGAGTTCGGTCTAGTTAAAGAGACAGTGAACATCTTTTACATTATGAAGCTTGTTCTCCTTTTTTGTATCATTATAATTGTGTATGTAATGTACGTATATTAAGAACATGAACAGAAAAAATAAATAATTAAAATGAAAACAACATTAAATGATTTATTGTAATATAATCAAAACGAATTATTACTGAAATGTCACCATATTGTTATTTCAAAAACGGTCCACGTGCAAGGCAACATCTTACTCCGCCACTGATCGTACAACCCACCGTGATCCATAAAAGTAGCTACACAACCGAGGTGAAAAGGAAGCAAATATTCAGAAACATTCTAAAAATCCGTCAGACTGAGGCACACGGAACGAACGGAAATTATGAATCAACCTTCAGCGTATTGAATCGAGCGAGGCGTATCGATGCGAAATTAATTTATTATGATCAGATTTATTTAGGGGAATCTTGTTGATGTGTCATCGCTCACAGGATGCTATAAATTATGAAGATTGCCGAAGCGTAGTGTGACCTTTTCGAGCGATGTTCCGGAACACATTGCAAGGTCGCCGGATGCTTCCGAAGACGTCACACGGCAGTCTAGTGATGGTAAACTCGTTATTTAAACCGTGATTGTGATTGTGTTCGATAGTAACGATGATTGATAATCGATTAACCTAATTCTTCAAGCAATGGCTGGTACACAAAAAAATAAGCCTCTAACAGTTAAATCTTACTTAAAAATCATCGATAAATTTCAGTTACCAATCAGTGCTACAATCACCGTCACGTGACGGTTTAGCATCACTACACGACACGTCTAAAATAATACAAAAAACAATTTAACAATTTCCAGTCGATCAGACTCCCGGCAAGTTATTTCAAGCAAGAAAGCTTCGTATAAAATAATGTTAATTAATAATGAAACCAAACCGCAAGGATAATTGTCCGCTTTTACTGTCTCCGGTCGGTGTTCATTTATTATTAACGGCTCCAACTGAACCCTTCACACATCTACTAACAGTAATACATGATAAAATTAAAGTTAATAAAAGTACATGATAATAGTAATAGAGAAAAAATGTAGTCATAAAATAAGTACACATAAATATAAATTTAAATAATACATTGATAATTTTAAATAATTAATACTTATATCTTCTTCTTCTTCTTTTTTTAAATAGGCACTCCACCCTTCAAGAGTGATTTGTGCCATTAATCAAGTTAAAACTTTATTTTATAGAAAAAAGTACTAAAATATTATAGAATATGAAATATTACATTACAAGTCAATACCATTATCGTTCAAAAAAGGTTCTATTATACAGATTAAATGTGGCGAGTTAAGGGAAAGAAGATGATACAAGTTAACCGGGAGTTGAAAATTACTATTGACGAGAATACTGTAAAATAAAGCTGTCATCCGCAATGGACAGGCAAAAAATATATGGCCAGGGGTTTCCTCCTCGGCACCACACTCACACATTAGAGAATCTATTAAGTTCAATCTGAATAAATGTAAGGCTACCTGTCAATGGCCAATTCTCATTCTAGAGATATCTGATATTGTTCTTTTGGAGAACCAGGGGATGCGGTGAATAGATCTTTGAATTATTTTAAGCCGATTACCCTTATGATTATTTGGATCCATTCATTGTGCAGTCCAGATAAAATTCGTACGTTTTTTTACCATTTTGAGTTACCATATTTTTACCATATTGAGATACATGTTTTACTATATTCAAAAGGTGCAATGAAAACGGTTATGTTTACCTAACCAGAGGACCAAGGTAAAAGACGTGACGTAACGGTGTGCAAAATGGAATTGAAGCCCCGCACTTGCAGAGTGTCGGCCGTCTTCCGTCCGTTGGAATGACATCAGAAATGCGGCGGGCAACACATGGATAATAAGGACTAAAGATAGAGAAGTTGCGATCCTTGGGGGACGCCTATATCCAGCAACGGAGAAACACTGGCTGATGGTGATGATGATAATGATCCAATTAAGTATAGTTAGTTCAGAGTAAGAATGTATAGTTCTATTCAATCTAGGCAACGGTGAATAGAAACTATAAAAGTGGTGTCCTTACCCACATGCCATTAAAAAAATACCAATTTCGGCAATGTATCCCGTTCAATAGGGTCCCCCTTTAAAAATCTTATACCATTGATATCTCATATGTCGGAGACAAGAGAACTCAGCCCTCATCACTACTTTTTAACATTCATTATATCATCATATATATATATTTTTAAATGAAATAATATTGTTATTCTGAAATTACAATTTTAAAACATAGTTCTTTGATATTAAAAGCAAATTAAAAGATTCACTTAGAAAGAAATATAGAAAAAAATGTATCTACAACACAGACCACCAAATATATAAACATGAACTAATGCAAATTCCTTATCCCAATATTTTAATTTTAGTGTCACCCACGTGATCACCTTGGTACTACTTTCCCAATCAAATAGTTCCGCGACTTTTTTTAAAATATGACTAGATTGGAATGAAAGTTTAAACGCTGACAATATAATATGCAATCATGTAAAAAATACGTCTTGTTTACACAAAGATTTAATTTTCGAAGAGTAAATACTGTTGCATAAATATGTCATAAACAATCGGATTTATTTTTACACAAAAAATGTGTGTAGAATGCCCCTCGTCCCGCTACTAATGTTCCAAAACCATCTTCTATATGTACATTTTATTTCATGTCTATTCATTTACTGTACTGTGATCTACAAAAAATACGTAGTTGTCACCGGGACTCGAACCCGGAACTTTTTCTGTATATCTTTCTAAGTAATTTACAAATTTAATATAGTTTTAAGTTGAGTTATTTTGAATAGAACACGGAAATTAATGGTTGAACTGAAAATTAATTGAATTAATTGCTGGGCAATCTGTGAAGTTCAATGATGTATTATGTACCTCGAATGTGTCACATTTAAGTGCCGCACCCCGTTTTAAAATATTATGAAAGGTATGCGGGTAGCGGGTGCCTACATACATATATGATGTTGTTATCTCCAAGTAATAAACGACCCCCTTTATTATCCCCTAAACGGGAAAGCCTTCCAGGGTGTTACATTCACATTCAATTTACGCTCGAAGACGCCAGTTTATGTCTGTGTATTAAATATGAGATTTGCGTCAATTTTCCATCACCAAAATGGTAATGCGATTATTAACAAGGCGCTAGCGGTGAACGATGAGCGGTGAGCGGTGAACGGATAGCGCACACTTCGTGAAACTCGACTTTATGTTAGTCATTAAATGAAAAATGGAACACGTGATATCAAAGGTTTTTTCTAGTTGTCCCGGCGAAGTGATAATTACATAAACTTTGTAATGTTATCCGCCGCAGGCAACCACCACACCACATTATTATACCATTATATAAGTAAGCGCCGTCTCGAGTGGTCACCGTCTGACACTATCATACCGTTCTACCTGTAATTGTATTGTAATATTGTTAGTAAACAATGTTCAGGCGCTGATCATGCTTGGGTTACTGCCCCTTCTTTTTTAAAGCAAACTTGAGTATACGCACTTTATGTTATGCGAGTAATACTACAAACCTTGCCGGGTCAGAACCCTTTGATCAATTTCACGTGATCACGTCGATTTTCGGCGATGTGAGCGGAGTGCAGATTAGGTATTTATTGTTTTACGAATTTATCGAATCGGATCAAGTTCTGGAAGATAGACCAAGTGCGTTCACTCTAAACCATATATCATGTCATAAATATATGTCACTCCAAATCGTGATTTAAAGTGACATATTCAGTCATTATGACCAATAGAAAACCAGGCGTAGCATCGAAGGTAATTTACGGATACAATCAGATTTCAATAACCAGGTTATATATATATATATATCCTTTTGTCGATAATCCTTCAATTACCTTTTGGTACAAATTGCGTCTAGACTAGAAATACTGTAACGATTGCTGGTTTTTCAGAAAATGTCATCGTTAAATGCTTCGCAACATTTAGTGGTTGTACACAATCTAGAAAAACTCTTATTGTGGGGGTCTTTTTACAAAAGGCTAACTGCAAAAAACGATAAATGAATTGTGTTAAAGTACGATATTACGATTTTGCCTTACAATATTATTATAAATATAAAGAATATTAATTAGACGCATAATCAGCAAATTACGAAGGACAAAATTAAGTAATGAATAATATTTCGGCATCCTGGCGCCATTAAATTTGCATATTTTTGGTCGACACAATATTTTTTACGTGGCGAATTTTTTTTAAAGATATGAAGATGTTAAAACAGGACTTCTGAGTATTTTAATTCGTAGCCGTATTTTTATTTGACTCACTCGGGATTTTTACGAAAACGGCATTAAAATGTTGCCAGAAATGTGGTGTTAGGTGGTAATATTTTATGTATCAATTGAAAAGATATAATTAATTTATCGAAAAAATATTTTGGTTGCCACCGGGATTCTTTTCCTATTCCACTTATATTACGAAGAATCTCAAATACCTTTGAGTAAAACTCGATATATCTTACATCTAGTATATATTGATCTTGTTTTTTTTTTGTTTTTTTATTAATATTAAAAATATAATACAAATTCAATAATCAGTGGATATATATATATTTTAACATTTGTTTCTTCTCTATGAGAGTAAGACTCGTGTATAGAGGAAGGAGTATATTCGAGTTAATTTATGTTTCATTTAATCTGTGTACATATTTTTTTTACTTCAGTTATAAATTTATTATAGTTCGTAATTTTTCTAATTGTGATGGGCAGATTGTTAAAAAATTTGATACCTTGATAAATATATTGATTTTGAGTTGCGGTATATTTTAGTTTTGGGATATCAATTTGATCTCTATATCTTGTAGATCGGAATTCACTTCTAAAATTTAATTGATTTTTAATTTTGAAAATATGAATTATTGAATTTTTTTGTATATGTCTACTATTTTTGGTACTTAAAAATCTGTGAACAGTTGTATACTTGGATAGACCTTTTTTTTTTTAAATAAGTTTTATTATCATTTTTTGAGTAATTTCTAATTGTGACATTGAAGTTTTATGTATTATATAAATGTTGATAGCCACCCCCATAATTCAAGATCTTTTTTATTTGGGGGCGCATAACTCTATTGTTTTTTTTTATTATTGTAGAATGTATAAAAAATAAAAATAAACATTTTAAAAAAGTAATATTTTAGTTTCATAATTCATAAATAAATAAAAAAAAATGAAATTTACTAAATTTTAGAAATTTAAAAAACATCATTTTCCAGTACACTTAATATGTATATTATTTTAATACTCTTTTGATAAAAAAATAATCAGTACATGATTATCCGACGAGTATAAAGTTTCAGAATAAAATTCGAAAGGAAACGCTTTGGAATGGCGGATATTAAATTTCAAACTAATAAATTTGTAATAAACACGAATTCGACCACCAACAAGGCATCAGATAGAGTTACAGAGGCTCGTTAACGTTTTAATTACTGAGTGGAATCTAATAATGATTCGCGAAATATAATTAATAGCCCGCGCAGAGAAGCTGGCAAGCTCTTAAATATAACAAAAAAAAAACTCTTTATCCCGATTTACGATGACGCCAGGAATTTAAATAAAGTGGGCACGTTTCGCCCGGGCCTCTGGGGCGCGGGGCTGTAATGCTAATATTTTAGGCAGTCATATTTTCTGTACGTCGATGCCGACAACCTTTTGTGGTAAATTGCCTATTTCTTTCCCGCCACCGCCCCGTGCCCCGTGCGACGTAACGCGCGGCAGATGGAACTAATACTCGTACATAGCGATTAGGGAGCAAAGCGCAGAGAAAATATCTAAAGTACTCACAGAAAAATATATCGGAGATTGCCAGCCGGATACGAGTGCCGGGGGTGACTAGCCGACTGTCCGCTAATCCATCTCTTACCTGAAAAATAAAATATCAAAATAATGATCATTTTTATTTAAATTATATATAAAATAAATATATTTGGTGTAAGAGAATTGTGTGGAAATTTTAGATTATCTTCATTCCTTATACATGTTAACAGTGGTCTCAATCAGCTCGATCTCAATCGACTCGTAATCCACCCGACGATCCATCTAAGACGAGAGGGTCTCTGCGCTCTCAAACCAGACGACTGAGCAGTCCAAATCTCCAAATTCGCGAGCGCACATCATTTTTACAATAAATAGTAGGAACGTGCAGTGCATACAAGCAAAAAATCTGTGCATAACTAAAAATTCTGGGAAACAAATATAAATTTAAAAATTGGATTAACATTAACGAAAACATTATTTTGCAACTAGTGTCATCTGTGTACCAGTAGGGACTTTAATTGCTCAGTTCTAAAAACTCACCGCTGTAGTTATGGTGCTTTTTTTTATTATAGAAAAAAAGCATTATTTTACGTTAAAACTTAAATATTCCAAACACTATTAACAGTACTCTAAAATTATAAATAAATACATGATAGGGTCGTATAAACGACGGATTTATTTTGTCCAAAGACATCGGTTAAACGAAAGTACATATATTGTATATGATAGTATTGCATATATTTTATATGATTATATAATATCATTTGTAACAGCACAACCAAAATATATACGTACGCCACTGATAAATAGTATATGACAGTATAACGCGTGCGCAACAAAACACAATAGATTAAATAACTTCAAAAATTCAAAGCGAACTACTCCCTTCCAGGTGATGTTAACAACTTAAACGAAGAGAAGCAAGCAAGGGAGTGCGGAATTTTATTATTGTCATTGAGACGAATGAGTTCCAGGAATTGATTAAATTACTAGTCTGAAAAATTCTATCTCGTCGTCGTGGAACGTCGAATGCACGTCCACAAGTCTCGGTTCTGGATCATCCTCACTCCAGGACCAGACGCAACGCTGTGACACACTTCCAGGCCCAGGTTGTGCTGAGAATAATCTCATTTTACTAGGTTATCTGTAACTGACGTACAATGTGGCTACGAAGAATCTAATGATCACGGTTGTAGATAGGTCTTACTGTAATTGGTTTTGTTGCAGGATTGAGACATCCGTGCGTCGTGCTGTCCACGAGACACGCAGTATACTTCTCTCGCTATTGCGGACTGTCCCGAGTCTCTTGAGCAAGACAACCGACATAATTTTACTTGCTCACTTTATGTCACTGTCTTTTCATATTCCATAAATTGGTTCATAAAAGATTATAAAATAAATACTAATTAAATGTATTAATTATAAAGATATACATATAAAATCAATTTAAACGAAAAAAATTGTCGTTGCGCTACCGGGATTCAAACCTGGATCTCTTTTCAAATCCGAGGAAGATGCATTACTAACTACGCGACAGTGTTTTTGACGACAAATTTTCGAACCCATACGTTACACTTTTTTCAAATGAATTACTTAAATCACGAAATAATACAATTAAAATGAAAAACAATAATGTTTTCAAATATTGCAGATAAGGTTCACTTTTAAAATATTAGATAACAATGAAACTTTTTATTGAATCATGTGACACCAAAGTCCTATTAATTCTACGGCTATTGCCAAAAGCAAGTACATGGTAAAGTGTTATTTAACTTTACGGACAAGGTGATTTACGAGGACATTTTGTGCGGACTTTCAGTATTTTTTTTTGTTCAGAAAATATTAATTACTTTCTGCCGGCCAAACTTAATTACGCTGTCAAACTTAATTTGTAAAAAAAAATGAATCCAAAATATGTGACAATTTGGAATGAAAATAGTTAAGGCTGAATTAAGGTATTGTGCCAAAATTATTGAAGAATGCCAATAATTTATTTATTCAAGAACATTTTTTTTTTGTGAAGTTTCAAATTTTGTCACAATTTTTCATCTAAAAGCTTTAATCTTGAATAATAACAAAGGTGGCAGAGTGTTGTTGCATCAGTCATAATTTTTAAACAAAATTATTGGAAACATTAAATTTTTCATTAGAATTCAGGATTTTCAAGCAAAAAAAAAAAATTAATACTAATTTAATGTATTAATTATAAATATATACATATAAAATCAATTTTGTCGAAAAATATTGTTTTTGCGCAACCGGGATTCGAACCTGGATCTATATTTCCAATCCGGGGAAGGTACACTACCAATTGCGCTATAGCACTAAATTGATTGTATATGTATATATTAATACATTAAATTAATATTTAAAACATCACAGACCTATGTTCTGAATAATTACAACTTCACAATAAGAATATGTTCTCCTTAACAAAAAAAAATTGCTTGGAATAAGGATTGCGAATTGCGATACGATATAACGAATGAAAGGGCTGACTTAAGGGAGAGAATGCAGCAGGAAATATGAAACAAACAAAGTCGAATGAAAATATGTATTTCTGATAATCATTTTGGATTTGAAAGCGTGATGGTTTTGAATTTGAAGGCATAATGATTTTGAATTTAAGACATTATTGTATTAGGAAAACACATTCTTATTGTGAAGTTGTAATTATTCAGAACAGACGGTCTGTGATATTTTAAATATGAATTAAATATATTAATTAGAAAGATATAAATATAAAATATACAGCTACATACAGCTATTAGCGATTAATTTAATGTATTAATATCAGAAAGGTAAAATATAGGTTCGAAAATTTGTCGCTGTAGCATAGTTGCATAATGCACCTTCCCCAATTTGGAAAGAGATCCAGGTTCGAATCCCGGTGGCGCAACAACAATATTTTTCGATAAAATTGATTTTATATTTATATTTTTCTAATTAATATATTTAATTCATATTTAACATAATTGTATCGTCAACGTATGTGTATTTGCACTTATATACACTCGGTTGCCCAGTATTTAGTTAGCCATGTATATACATATAACCAGGACAGTGTATCAATATTGTGAATAAATGAGTTTGAGGTTAAATGCAAAATTATCATTTGAAACGTTGACCTCCACAAAGACGTCATATAAAATACGTTCTGCGGAAGATAGATATCTGGGTAATATATCATATAAATAAGTGAAACCACAATAAATCGTGGACCGACGAAAATTAGAAGAATTAATACGAGAAATACTCCTAAGCAGGTTTTGTAATATCCTTTATCCGATAGATTAAGGGATGAAGACTTGTCCTGCAGAAGGAGCAGTCTCGAGAGCGGTCAGGCGGGGAGACTTACTGAGAACAGATGGGATGAGGGCGGATAAGATAAGGGTAGATCCGGGGCTCAGTAATACACGAGACATATCAACGTGGCTGGGAACATTTTTATGACAAAGAAAACAATATTAATTAATTATTTTACTGTATCTGTTGTCGGTGTCTACATGACAGAATTCGTTTCCCGCAGTACATGAAAATGAAATAGAATTTGATACCGAATTAAAAATACGTCGTGTATAAGGCCATCGGTTTAATATTATACTGGAAGAACAATATAATAAAAAAATGTTTTTCCTTTCGAATATTCATGCCTCATTTCCAAGTGGCATTGTGAATATTTTATATATTTACGCAATAAAGAGTTTGTGACTATGGTTACTAAAATGTATGTCACACAAAACTAAAATTCCTGTCGTGAGATATGAAAAACGTTTAAATAATAAAATTTATGTAATGACGTTTTCTTAAGGTTAAAATGCTCCTATAAAGTTTAACTATTGTACTATTATACGTATTAAAGCATAGTAATGTTAGATTTTGCTCGCAATTGAAAATGATCGCCTCAATACATTTTTAAATAAATTATTAGGATTTCATTTACTTAGCTCTGAAAAAGATGAGAGAAGAAGACGTGGCCTGAAAGTCTAATATTTTAAAACACAATGGCCACAACCCAAAGAATTTTAATGTTTTTATAATATTATTTTTAAATATTAAAGAATGGACCCCTGTAATCTACGTAATATAAAAAATCTGCAATAAATTTTTCTCAATCTCACGCTGTTAAACTGCATCGTTCCTCCACGGGCACGTGGTACATTTTACTAAGCAAGCTCCGATCGGGAGATGATCGCCGATTAATATTCTGTCAAGTAAACTGGAACACGACGCATGGCTATATATAATAATTAATCACGATAACCTTTCTCTTCATCAACCGTGCTGTCCATCCCCGCGGGACGCCCAGCATCCAGCCTCCCGGCCTTGCCTTACGCGAAAAGCGGCAGCTACTGATTTTTTTTAAATTTCTTTATTACATATCAATTATACAATCTTTATTGCATATATATTCATTTTATTTTCATTTTTTGCATGGCAATTTTATGGGAATGATCGCCTTGTACATAGTTAAACATTGTTTTTTAAAAATAAAATATAACAAGTGGGAAAAATTAGATAATGAGATGTTAGATTATGAATTACACTTAAAGAGATATAAAGAATAAAATATATTTAAATATAATAAACATATATAAAAAATAAAAAAAATCTTTCGAAAAGATAAATAATTTTTACATGTGGATGGATATCTGAATATAATATAGTACAACAAGGAAATAAAACATTAGACAAGAATATGTTTCTTTACTTTGTATTTTAAGGTGATCACAGGGATCGCATCATTATTTTTAATGTTTAATAGGTCTTTATCGATTTTATTCATTATTCTTGGCACAGCACATTCTCTCGTTCTCTCACCGCACACATCTCAAATCAGCGAGTGAATAAAACGAATGGAAATTAATTTAAAAATACAGAAAAGAAATAAAAATCACTTAATGTTTTTATGATTTTTATATATTAGGTTGGTAGGAAAATAATTGCGGTTTTTTGGTTTTCGTTCAGTTCGTGCGGCACATATGTACACATATGTCAAGCTCTTTTGATTAAGTAGTCTAGAACTATCGAATGACTAACATCCGATTATTGTGCAAGCTCTCGAATTGTTTCGCGTGTTTTTCATTCAACTAATGCCTTCAGTTGGTCGTTATTAACAGAAGAATCGATCACGATCTTCTTCAACCTCAAACTCTCGTCCGCAGCACAATTTTTTTGGAACCACCATTGCACTGTGCGTTTCTTAACATTATCGACACCAAAAACATCGATCCGTTTCTGCTACTTTTGTCACCCGTTCTCAGCTCATAAAACGTTACAAAAATTTACAAAAAACTTACGAAGAACTTCAATTTTCAATTAAATTATTTACTTTAATTCAATAACCCAATTTGAGGCAGAATTAATAATAAAACCTAAGTGATGTTATTAAAATAATATACCGAAAAATGCACCTCACAATGATATTAACACGAACACGATAAAATGACACTTTCACTGTAAAAAAATCAGCTTAGACAGAAAACAAAAACCAATTATTTTCCAACTAACCTATAATGTACAATATTATATGTAGGTATAATGATTACTACTAATCAAAAAACAACTAAACTATATTCGACCCATTTAAGTAAACATTTCTGAAAGTATAGTATTAATTTTCTACGTAAGGTATGCGATACTGTTGTCGGTATCTGGTCAAGTCCACCGTACAGTGGTCTGGAGACACTTATAGTTTAATGCGCAAGGCCGCGATGTGTACTAACGTCGAGCGATCTGCCGAGGAATTTTATTTCATTCAATATCTAAAAATATATACAAATATATATTATATTTTCATTTGTTAACTTTGTCTTATTAACCACATATTGAATTTAAATACATCTACCGGTTTCGAAAAATACCATTTTCTTCTTCAGGATGTCAATACTAACTAAAAACATATATTATTGTTTCTTTACCAGAATTTATTTTTAAAATTAAAATAAAACAACAATTATTTAAAAAATTAATTTAGTACCTAACTCAAATTGTTACTTAATACAAATTTACTCGAATAATTTTTAGAATGGGACTCGTAGTTAAATTTAGTTGGTTGTTTATAATTTTTTTTTCTTTTGATTAGTTTTACACAATTTATTTATCTTCAACGATTCTAAATTATTTAATTTGTGACTAACACCGTTTATATTCAAAATAGACAATCCTAATTTTTTATCAAAACCATGACTATTTTCTATCAAATGATTAGAAAATTCTGAAAACCCACTATTGTTCAAACATCTCAAATGCGCAAAGTTAATTTTGCTAATTTCAAAAGTAAATATATATTATATATACAGAAGAAAATAAAAACAATTTTCTCCGAGGGGGTAGGGAGAGAGGTTAAAGCGCCACACTCTTCTGTCCTGACACACAAATCTCGCCGATTATCGAGGCTTCTAGCATGACCATCCTCCAGTATCTGGATTAACTGGTCCTGCCAAGTCTTCCGCTCTCTTCTCATTCATCCGTTGCACATGACCAAACTACCTAAGTGATTTTTTCTCAATCTTACTCACTATACTAAGATCACCTTTACATTCTTTCTTTATTTCTACATTCTTTACTCTGTCACAAATAGATCTGCTATATATGCGCTTAAGCGATTTCATTTCCACTGCATTCAGCGTACTTTCATTCCTCTTCTGCCAGCTCCAGGCCTCACTTCCATACAGCAGAATCGGTACCAAGGCGCCATTGTGTACCGCTAGTCTTGCCTTGGTTGACCAGTTCCCGTTACCCAACCCAAAAATAATATAAATATTAATGTATTTTTCAAAATCTTGACAATTAGGTGTTCTTCGTAACGTACAAAAATTAAATCACAAGATAATATTATATATAGGTATAATAGATTAAAATAATTTTAATTTGAGAAATATACAACAAGTGTTCTCACAGCGACGCAGCTCACGAAATTATTTATCAGAGCATCGTTCTGACAAAATAAATAAACAATAAAACATCTCCCCAAATTTCTCCGAAACATCTGTGTCATTGATTAATAATGTAATATTGGATCATAATAATTGGTACTTACTTAAATTTTTTCAAACACATGGAATACATGTGTTGGTAAATTTTAGCGGTTCGTAATTGCTACCCTAACATTATATATTTTATTAATAATATTGAAAATAACCCCGATAATAATTAGTTCATTTTAAACTTATTTAAAACGAATATGTTAAGAAACGCAAAAATATTTCAATCCATAATCCAACAAGTAAAAAAGAAAAGGAAATATTGCTAACAACCACCGACGTAATCCTCAGATGAACATGTATTCTAATTATACGAATAAATAAAAATGACTTCCAAATGTAGCCGTACTAAAGAATGTGCATGAGTGGGTTTATGAAGAGTATATGCCCAATTTACGAAAAATGTTATCTATATATAATAAATATTATTAAAATCTAATAATTCTGGGACTAGCAGCTCCACATAAACATCTCAAAAATCAACCCACATCTTATTAATCATTTGACATCACAATTTTTCAAACTTTTAAAACAAATTACTATATTTTAAATTATATAACTACGACCCTACAATTCTGAAATTTGACATTTTTAAATTGGGAATTTCAAAGTCGAAATACTAATGATGATTATTTTACAGCCGAGGTTATGAAACTTTTGAAATAATACAAATGGTATTTAATCAATCTGTGATTAATTTTAGTGTGGTATATTTTCCCTAAATTCGGGGTGAGCCACCAACGTTCGTTTCCTAAAACTGACAGACGACTTTCAAGGTATGGCAAATTCATTTCCAATTTAATTTCCTTACTCAAGTTCAAATTGAGTTCCCGTTCCTACCGATATTTCACTTCAAATTGGACATTAATTTAAATTATCAATGATAAATCTCCCTGACCATTAGTCAAATAAGCATTCTTCAAAAGTTGGATAGAAAAAGTCGGGATGGGCCGATAGATTCACGAAACCGTATTTTGCGAAAAGGAATTGAGAATTAAAACATTCTGTCTAATTTGAGTTCTATAAAATGAATCTATTACGTTAAATATTCGACAAAACGTATTACGTTTAATATCATACACTATATTTAAGGAATGACGCAAATTGTTTAGAATAAATACATAAATAATTTTTCTCTCAGTTCTGTTCGTGACCAAAAATTCGGCTCGACTGTCAATGACTCCCAGGGGCCCGATAAACATACACCCACAGGAGAGATAAATATCACAAGCTAAATTATATTGGCATTATTTGACATTAGTAATGGCATTTCATTAAATGACATCTTCAAAAATAACAATGTATTTAGTCAGCAGCCCTGGAACAATCGCGCTCACAAAACACAAATTCTCATATCACTAGTAGTACTACTAAGTTTTCTAAATAATATTTCTTCCTTTAATTGTACATATAGTCTTTATTCTTATTCTACTCACTGATCTTACACATTAACCATTTTCTTGTCTCGCTGTCAAACACCATCTTCCCTGGATACCGCCATTATATTCGATCTGTAAAACATTCGTTCATCTAGTATAATCGTAAGTACTCAAATCGTACATAAAATATCATATTGGCTACTGAAGAATTTATTTCCAAGCAGTAGCAGGATGATTTTTAAAATTTCTAAGCGAGCATACAACCCGAGAACATTACTATTTCAATATCCCAGGTAGCATTCAAAATTTTAAATTGTGCATTGACACTTTTATTCGTTTGTGGAAGCGACTTCATTTGTATTAGTATTCAAGCTTTGGGACTATTTCAGTTATTAATGTACATAAATAGAATACATTTGGAAACTGAAATAGTTCCACAATTTGAAACATTAAAATATTGGATGTAATAATTGAAAGTGACAATTATTTATATTATTAGTATTGTCTGAAAATTTGACAATTGTTTCTGAATTCGAGGAAATATAAAATAACATCTGCTTTTAGTAAAAATGTTTAAGAAAATTATCATTTTGAGACTTAAAAAAATGTTTTATTTTAAGAAATGTAAAAGATGTTCTTTGTTAAATTAACGGCTAGCGAAATTCTTAATCATCTCATTTACAAAACAAAGAATGATTTTCAATGATGAGCTTAACGAAAGTAATGTAAACGAATAGATGGCTTACCAAAAGAAAAAAATGTTAACGTTGTCTATTTAGTCTTAAACAAAAAATATTTATTATTCAATGTCTATTTACTTATTGCTCGTTAGGAATTCGTATAAAGTTTTAGTAAAATACGAAATTCTTGACGACAAAAACTGTTCATAATTGGCTGTGCACAAGGATTGCAAATTTTGACAAAATAAAAAAAATCGGAATTCGATATTCGAATATAAAAATACTAATAATAAAAATAGCTTATTTAAAATAATAAATTCATTATTATTAATTGTGTAAAAGAATATACCTTTGATAATTCATTTTAATGGAAGAACTACTATATGTCAATACAACCAATTTACCCTATAACACTTTCATATGCATTGTGGTCATTTGCTAATGATATGAATTTAAGAATTCCCATGTTTATACGTTATGTTACCCGGACTAACCATGGTCCCAATTAGTCCGGATAATCGAGGTTCTACTATATACATCAAATAACGGTAATAAATTAAAACTGTTCCAATTTACCTGGTTAAAAAATATCGATAATTTAACAGAAAACCAAGGCAGAATTACTAAATGCACACTACACACCTCACCACCGCACTCGACAACACAAATCTCAATACTGATCCACCAGTTTTCGGACATATCTTTGATGCAGCCGCTATCTTTTGTCTGCTGTATGTTGGGTCGGCGTCTTTGTCTGTTTAAGTGCCGGCCGAGTGCATCGGTTCCTTTCATGACGGCGTTATCTTTCTATATGGCTTTCTAGAAACGATCTCATCGGAACATTGGCGTTAGTCTGTGATTGAAACAATATTTTATTTTGATATATTTAAATTTCGAAATTCGCTATAAAATATTCGGAATTCGAAATTATAAATCAAAATTTCGAAATTTCGTATTCAATCCCTAGCTGTGCACCGCCTTTATTAGATGCATCCCTACTCTTGAGATAAATCCGCCCATATTGTGATGAATTACTTAAAACAGACGCCATATCTGTCGCCATCCATTTTATATTTGTGGGGGACATCGATAAGGACCGCACGCCCCATCAGAGTAGTTTTCAGTTACCAAAATCTGGCAGTATTATTTACGGTCCGTATTTTCCAGATTATAACGCATGAATATTTTCCACTGATTTATTTTTATCAAAAAAACTGTATAGATAACGCGCGCGTATAATAAAAAGACAAAAATATGTACGAATAAAACACTTTTTTATATACAGGATACACCAGAGACAGTAGTCCAAAAGGAGCCTACGGTTAGGGGATATCATTAGCAACCGACTTTTTTAATTAACCGTAAACAATAATCTCGTAGGTTATGCGGTAGCTTCATTATCACAGCATACGTGTGCCAAATTGTGTCACTATAGGTCCAGTATTTATGGCACAGCGCTCATTCTGTAAAAAAAGGTTGCAAATTTCTCGAACCCACTAACCCGATTCATTAGTGTTGGCAGTTCGTCCTATTATATTATATTATGACACAAGTGACATATGAAACAAAATTTTGTGTGCAAATACTATAGCATTACATACATAACAATACATTTGAACTGAACTGAACCGTACAAAACTACGTGCAAAAAAATTAATACACGTACAACAAAAACAAGACACCAAATATATTATTAATAAAAACGGCGTTAACTTTGTAGAGTTTCATCATAATGGATGGGTATATGAAATATTAAACTGTTTAATATTTCACCTGTCGATGAGAGTTACTGTTCTCTCGAAAATCAAGTAGTGCTAATAAACTCAAGTAGAATGATAACATTGTTTCATTTATACCCATCCAAGACACCAGATGTTTTCGACTTTCGAACAGTGAGCAATAGTTAAGAACAGTAATGTAAATCGGGAGTGCATTTTTTTAACGCTACAAGCTTGCGTGTAGTACGTTATTTGTACTGTAACCTTACTTAACTGTAATCTTACTTAACTTTTTATCAATCACATCGTAAGTCTGTAGAACTGAAATTTAACCATATTCCAACTGTAAGTAACCTCTTTGCTTTAATATACTTTTTGGCATCTCACAAAGATTTCAGCTGAGGTACCCGGCGGAGCCGAACAACACGAGGTATTCACCTAATAGGTAAACCTTAACTAGTGCCACAGGGCTTTGCTTAAGTATTTATCTTTAACTTGAAATGTAGTAAGTAAATATGCTAAATTACACTTGGAACATTTAAATTATTGATTAATATCAAAATATATCCACATCTAAAAAAATTAAGTGGGAAATATACCTACTTACTCACTTAATGTGGTTAACCTTTATATATATTTCCTTTCCATAATTTTACCTGCCCTAAACCTTCGAAAATCATATACATATATTTTGTGGAGGTTAAAAAAACTTTTATAAGAGAGGACTTAAATATTAATATTTTAAAAGTATATGAAGCAAATAATGATTTAATAAAAAATAATTATTACGAAAGCATTTGAAAATTAATATTACCATATAATTTAATTTACATACTACCTATGATTACATGTAGGTAGGTAATAGAGACCTGGTACTTTTTTGAGATTTGTTTTTCTCGACATTCATTTAGCAAAAGAAAAATGTGTATAGGTAAATTATTTAATTTTGCACATAAGGAAAACATTTTTTTTTATCTTTTATAAAATTAATTTAAAAAAATTCTGTAAAAATAAGATAATAAAATCAAATATGTATGTAGTATCGAATCGAATGTTGATTAACAAAGATAACAATAATAACTGATTTTTTATAAACACCATCTCACATTGTGAATCTTATTATTTTTAACGTTTTAAACCGTTATTCGAACCCTTAAATTAAAAGATGACTATATTAATTTTTAATTTGTGTAATTCGTGTTTTCGTTTGTTAATAACGAATTCTAAAATGTCTTTCGAAAAAATGCTATAAATGTAAAATATGCTATAAATGTAAAATATGCTGTAAATGTAAAATATGCTATAAATGTAAAATATGCTATAAATGTAAAATATGCTATAAATACATAAATCGATTTTTAAACTACTAGGATAAAAATTTCAAATAAATATTACATGTATTTTACCAACATTATAAACGTGTTTTAAAAAAATCCTTGAGATCGATAATCTGGGTGGATTAATCGATGATGACTTCCAAAGGTAAGCATTAAAACCATTAATGACATATCTTATTACTGATTCCTTACGAGACATGCTCGTGGTCTAATGGTTACGATACTCACCTAGTGATCTAGTGGTTCTAGGAGACCATCAATTAAGTCCTATTTTTTACGCTTAATTTGAAAATATGCAGTTAGAATATTTATGTGACACGTATACCCCCCATTCGTTCAATAAATTTATCGTAATAATATTAAAAGAGTGTCGAATGTAATTTTCCTTATTTAAAATAATTAATTTTGCATTCCACAGTTCCAACCCCCTGCGCTCAATGGAAGTGTACGCGGCAACACATCATTTTATTGTAGCCAATCGTCAACAAACTAGCACAGTCACTCCACCGGACCTCGAATACAGCGATTAGCGAGTGAATGTACAAAACAGATTGATGTGTTCGATACAAATGTAATATGGTTCAATTCAAAAACAGATTGGGTAAGGTATTCTCGCCTAATTAAGAATTCTTTACCAATACATTTCCTGTTGTTACGTTTTGTATGAAAAGCGATTCCTGTTACATATTCCGTTTTATATGTAGAAGAATTATCAGTGCAGATGTGATATTTTATATACTTTAATTAAATACTTAGTATTAATAAGTCAAAAGTTCGTTTAAATAAAATAAAATTTTAAGATAACGGATGTGTCAAAGAAATCTAAATATATAAAACAAAGTTGGGTCAGTTACACCATTTATAACTCAAGAACGGCTGGACCAATTTTTATGATCTTTGATTTGTTGGATTTGTCTTCGTCCCGAATAGCAGGTGTAAGTATTAAAACATCGGAAAAAATCGCGGGAAAAAAATTATAAAGAAAATTCATGTTCTCATACATTTTGTATGGAACGGCTTTTTTGATGATATCTCGAGAACTGATTGACTGATTTCGATGAATTTTTTTTTGTTCGTCTCGGCCTCGAGAAGTTTCCTCGTGCATTGGAAAAATAAGAAAATCACAAAAAATTTCAATCCGTTTTCAATGCCATCTCCGATACATGACAGAAACAAAACACGAACAAAAATGAACATGGCGTTTTATACTGGTTTCGGTAATGCCAGTAGATGACGTTGTGTGCATTATCCTTTGACAGTTGATTCAGTTGCGCGGTCCGTTCATTGCATACCATTGAGCTAGATGTGCAGACTTGCGCCGCGATTTATCAGTATTTTTTTCGAATTTTCACCAATTTTCATTCAGTTTTCATTCCGATCAATCATTCTAGTGTGGAATTGTATTTATCCCCGGAGATGCGTGAAATCTTCCGGGAATAATCGAGCCGATTACCAGCCAGGTGCACAAATAGCTATTTCGATAGTGATTTTCAAACGGTAAGTTACCTTCGAGGATGTTCACTTTGAGAAAGTTCGCGGCGGTATGCGATCTGCACGCCACGGCTATCCCCTTATGGTCCAATCACACCCGAGATTCATGTCTAATGGCGGGAACTGTGTATTTTGATTGATTTATGGTGTGGCGCCTTTTCTTTGAAGTGCCGCAAACCGCGACGAATCTTCTCTTTGCGAGGTTATCAAATTTGTGATTGTGCGCGCATCGATAATTGCTTCATTATGTAATTTTGAATTGTGTAATTAATTTTCCAGTGTTATTTACAATACCGCGAGCCAGAAGATCTAATCTTTCACAACGAAGCCTTAATGCAATTAGACTTCGGAATATCGCGAATCAATTCACTGCAGATGAACAAGAAATCGCACGAGAAGAGCGCCGCGTTAGTATGGCCCGACTTCGTGCTTCACAAACACAAGAACAAAGAGAGGCAGTACGTCAAACGGCTCAGTTGGCAATGAGAAATCGTCGAGCTTATCGCACAGATCAACAACGTGTTAATCTTCGACGCGCGAGAAGAAATGCTTCAAGTGTTGATTTGAATCGAGTAGCGTTTCAATCCGATTGCACGATTGGCTATAGCTCGCATCCTTTCGTTCGGATTGGCCCGGTGCAGGCTGTGTGCGACCATTGCGGTGCATTGAAGTTCACTGGAGAAACGCCTGGATTGTGCTGTCTCTGTGGCAAGGTGAAATTGCCATTATTGCCTCCGCCACCTGAGCCATTGCATTCATTGCTTCGTGGCGATACACCAGAATCACGACATTTTCTATCGAACGCTCAAAGATATAACGGATGTTTCCAAAGAACTTCATTTGGAGCAGACATTATTGAAGAACGCGGATTCAATCCAACATTCAAAGTAATTTCTGCTCGAGAGAATAAACGTTCATTATCTTTTGGTGATCATAAATCAGTAATTAATTCTGACTTCACCTTCGACTTTATAAATCCAAGGCCAAATTCACCATCGAATTGGATGATTGCAACCGGTTGAAAACGCACAACATAAATTCATCCAAATTTACTTCATGGGCAATATATGGAGGAATAACTTGATCGGCGTCAAACGATCAATACGGCAATTAAAAGAGCAATTCTTCAAGATCTGCAGCAACAACTTCATGAACATCGTGCACTGGTTCGGTTGTTCAAAACTGACTGCAAAGACGTGATCAGAGCGGATAAATGACCCGCTGGAACACGCGAGATGAAGTCGCAATTTCGATTGTTGGTGAAAACTTGGAAACGCGTGATATTGTGCGACACTGGACAACTGCGACGAATATACGAAACACACCGTTCATACGGTGCATTGCAATACCCGCTGATGTTTTGGCAAGGAGACGATGGATATCACTTCTTTTTGCACATTTATTGAACTTGATTCATTTTGAGTATTCATTTTAAAACTGAATTTAATTCAGCTAATAAGTTGACACAACATTTATTGATTCTGAGCCGGTACGAAGTTCGCCGGGTCAGCTAGTAGCATATAAAAATACTTCATAAATATAATATTATTCTGACCAACCGTTTTGTGTTCGTAATTATTATATAGGTGAACACACATACTTCCATACTTGAACCAAAATGATTATTGTTAAATGTAATATATTGTCACCAGTTCTTAGTTTGTTCCTACCCCTACAATCAATCTACACCTGTTCCCCAGCTCGGCTAGTTCGTTTCTGTCGAGAGTGCGGAAAGCAGTGCTCTCGCTGGATCATTCATTGGATCCAGTGAAATAACAGAAGATTTGCGTTGTGGGATTCAGTAAACACTGTACGGTGGATCCACCAGAATCGCCGGTTCGAGTCTGTTCAAGTTTTGGGGTGAACTTCAGGATAAACCGGGGAGCGTCATCATCAGGCGAGTCGAGCTGTCCTTATCCCGTGAGCCGAAGGATTCCCTTACCCTCATCCCATCATTCCCTCATTTCCAATTCCTTACTTCATCCATCTAACCATCTACCCGTTTCCTCTTCCCATTCCATCCTTTCCGATTCCATCACCCACCACTTATGATCGGCGAATTGCGTCGGTCCAGTATCATTTAATTATCCACAAATATGTTTAAACAAGCAAGAGGTAGTTTTTATTATTTTGAAAACTACTACTACAAGTTGTTCCCAAACACGCTACGTAAAATTCAAAGCAAATAAACTCGTAAAATGTATATGCATTCATTTCAACACACGTAGTACTTTAAATATTACCGCGAAGGTTGTGCTCGTAGGAAGAAGTTTTGTCGTTTCTAACATTGTCATTCTATTATTCCAAACTACCGGGTAATGTTAAATTGCGTATAAAAAAGGTATGTTTGATGTACATAATTAATATTTTTATTTATTATCTTTGTTTTATTAACCACTAAAGTACATAATTAATGTTCACATTTAGAAAGTCTAATGAAGACGACTGCAAAATAGGATACTGACAGCCGGTATAAAAGAATTGTCGAGTGAGCCACGAAAATGATCCATAACACACCCCGCAGAACGATGAGAATCGGCCGGGCTGGCGTCCGCGGCAGGCCGGATAGGTCGGTGCCGGATACGTAGCGTAAATATTTGCCAAAACCGGATATGATACTGTAAACTGAACATAAAAAAAAACATAAAATATGTCAATTTTTGTTGTTATTTTCAAGTAAAAATAATATGCAAAGGTCGTATTATTACAAAACACTAAATATAGTACTTTTGAAATTAGCAAAATTAACTTTGTGGTTAAAATTCAGTATTGACATCCTGAAGAAGAAAATGGTATTTTTCGAAACCGGTAGATGTATTTAAACTCAATAAGTGGTTAATGAAACAAAGTTAACAAATAAAAATAATACTTAATATAGTTTATTTGTAACAAATAATAACTACAGTTCCGTTATTTTATAGTGTAGTACTCGTAATAATTATCGTGGCGTGGCTTAACATGATAGTATAAGGCTGTTTATAAATGTAAGATTTTCTTTCAATATTTTTACTTTATATGATACCTTGGGTTTGGGGTTAATTACATACAATTATATGACGCAAGTGTTGACGGCACCAGAAATAGAGGACGTCCGCGGAAGACTTGGCACGACCAGATAAACCAGATAATGGGGGATGGTCCTGTTAGAAGTCTCAATAATCGGCGAGCTTGTATGAATGTGTATGAGGCGAGAACTGTATCAGGACAGAAGAGTGTGGCACTTTATCTTCTATCCCTACCCCCGCGGGATAACGCCGTGATGGTAAGCTAGTTAGATAATAATTATATTTATAACTAAAGGGGACAGTGTTTTGATAGGATTTTTTTTAAATATAGTTAGATTGAACAGACAGTAGGTAAATTATGATACATTAAATTTAATGAAAACAAATGATATTCATAACGGGATTCTGTTCCTAAAAATATAACATAAATGGTAAATATTTTATTAAGGAGAACACATTCTTATTGTGAAGTTGTAATTATTCAGAACATCGATCTGTGATATTTTAAATACAAATTAAATTAAATGCATTAATAAGAAAGATATGACAAAATAGATGGCTTTCAAATAATGGAACAATGTATTCATTTGAAAAGTGTAATATATAAGGTTCGAAAATTTGTCGTCAATCCACTGTGTTCATATAGCATAATCGGATAATGCACGTTTCCCGAATCGGAAGTGATCCAGGTTCGAATCTCGGTAGCGCAATTACAATATTTTTCGAGAAAATTGATTTTATATGTATATCTTTCTAATTAATACACTTTAATTGGTAAATATTTTGTTAATTTTACCTGTTAATATTTTCGGAAACTTCTGCACCAGCTGGTACGCGAAGAATGTTTGAGGCATTGTACCAGGGTGTCATGATCAAATGCAACAATTCGTGCGATGTTAAGAAATAAAAAAATTAAATATTTCTTGAACAATATTAATAATCAACTGTAGTGGGATTGCCTTATGAGCCAACATAGAATTAAATTACGCTTCCTCGTTTGTCTTTCACAGACTTAGGAAGTTCGAAATAAAGGTAAGACGAAGATGGTGTTATTTGCGTTAGTTCCTTTCACGGAATAAAGTGGGGTGGGGAGGTACTCAACACCCGGATTTCTCCGCTTGAGACTATACGGAAATTAATTCTAAAAACCATATTCACTAAGCTTCTTCTGTAACAACCAAATAATTGTTCTTTGAAATAAATAATTGGTACAAGAAAGCTTTGTTTGGTTCCCTAAAATATATCTTCAATCCTAGTACATCCTTGTTCAATGCCTTATTAGACACAGTAACAGGCTGAATGAATAAATAATATGTTGTTCCAAAATGTATTAACCTACTTAGCTTGGTTCCGGGGCGCTCTCTATTTATATTATTCTATTATTTGTCAGATATCTAAAAGTTAACTATTTCATCTTACGTGTTTAAAAATATTAAAATTCAGGATTTAAAATATACGTGAATCTTGGATTAGGTTGACATTGTTTTATATAATATGAATTGTTGATTTATTTTCTATTAGCGGTCCGTACCCGGCATTGCTCTAGAATCAGATTTAGTTATAATTTAAGACGAAGGGGACGTCATTGTTTCGTACAGGCCCTAAAGAACGATGTATGTAAAATTTTGTTCAGGCGGGGGGGGGGAGAATGAGATGACCGGGGTTGACTATATTTTCAGTGCGATAGGAAACTTACTATATTTTCGTCAAAATCTAAAAGAATAACTGCGCAAAATTTGGAACAGATAGTTTTCAAAATAATGCACATTTGTGTCGGCGAGAAGGATTGGTGTGGTCAGAGAGAGGAGGGTTTTGCACAGGGTCCTAAAGAGCAACTATGCAAAATTACAAGAAAAAATAGCTGTTCAGAATGGTCAAAAGGATTTAGGATTACATAAAGGACAAACAGACATACAGTTTTTATAGGTATGTTACATATATAGGTAATAATGGATGTTTTTATTCAAAGGGTTAAGTTTAATCTACATACTCGTATATGAAATCCCTTGTTTTGGATCATTCAAAAGTCTTTATCAAGTAATAGAAAAAAATTCTAACATTATTCAACACTGATGGAAGAAATTGGTTGCATGGATGGTTCCTCTCGTGGGAATACTATTATTATGGTCAATTGTTATTCTACAATATTAATATATTAAAATGAAAACGAGTACGCCACAAACGCAAAACGATTGAGAAATTATGTAAAATAATATTTTAAAGTGTAGTCAACAATAAACAGTAGGCACTGCAGTTGGCAAATAAAGCAAAAGTTATTTTGATATGCATACAACATATTATATATTAACGTCTGGACATCATTTGAAACATTTCATTGAACCGAACCAATTTGTCAACAATAAATAAAGACTCGAGCAATACAGAAAAACCTAATATTTATTATATTATTATGTAAGCCAAAAAATTACCATTTTCTTTTAATTTAATCGGTATTAAAAAAATATATGTATTATAACACAAGAAGGAAGTGAAATAATATAAAAAGTATCTCATGAGTTCGAAATTAAAAATTTAAGGCACGACGATTTTCACCTGAAAAATCATTTTGTTATCAATTTATTTTTAAACGAGAAAATGCTATCAGTAAAAATTTTGCATGTACAATTTTGTACGTTTTTTTCTCTCTCTTGAAAACTTGACAATATGTAGCCAGGATATGGGTTATTGAGTCAACGATATGTTATACATATTGATGACTCAATAACCTACAAATTATGCCATCTATTAGAGCAATTATAAAATGTGGAATTTCGTAAAAGCGTGGTTTTATAATTCGGTGAAAATTGTACTGGTAAACAATTCCAAAATATTGATAACAAATTAAAACACTGTAAACTTGTTTAACCATAGTAAAAACCACTTAGGGTCGAAATTAATTTAGAATGAAATAATACCTGTATAGACGGGATATTCACAGGATGCTAAAATGTGCTTTTATCGAGGCTTAAATTGGTGAAAATCTACGAAACGTTAATTATGCGCTCGAAATAGATTTCAGCACGCGATCAGAGCACCAACACCCATAGAGAGATAACGAAGTCCAACTCGAAATGAAAAAGCAATAGCACAAAGTTACGTTTCGGTAAAAGTTTCAAAACCGAGGGAAGCCAGATTAGGGCGAAGCATTCTGGTGAACTGTGTAATCCGACCCCTAGTGAGTTCACGAGGTTTACCGAACATAGGGGCCTTGTGCCTTGTGGACGTGTATCAATTACCGAATTACCCAAGTAATGAAAGTCACAATTCCCGAGGGCGATGCCTCCACGTGTTCAAATACATCAAGCCCGTAATTTTATTAATAACCCACGGAATGTAGGCACGTTAGGCATTTTGTTGTAGTCCATATTGCTGGGGGAAACTGAAGCGCGTTGGTCCTTAAAATGAATAAATTAGACACAAATACATTAAAGGATACGATTTAATTAATATTCATACAGTTTGTGTTCTGACATTGTCCATATGGCAGAGCGGGTTTGTTATACATTTTTATTGCATTATACAAAATAGCTTCATACGCATGTACGCATTATTTACATAGAAGAGTAATGCATATGGCTACAAAATGTGATACAGATAACTCTCCGTAAGATGCATTACAAAAATCTAAAATGTATGAATATATTTATCATAAAATTCATTGCTGTCAATAGTCCATGTACCCAATGAAACCTATTACTAATAATGTATCTGTAGTCTATTTTTGTGAAACTAGGAATTTCCGTTAGTTCATGTCTATATAGAAAAATATATATAAATTGAAAAATATTGATTTTTTCAGGTGTATTCTAGTATAATGTGTTCAAAACATTTTATATGCACATTATTAAAATTATTTCTTTAAATAATTATCAAAAAAAACTGAATCTCATTGAGTTGACATGTATGCTGTTTCAAAGAAAAATGAATTATCAAATTTGGTCTATAGATGGCGATGGTGTAGTGATACTCGAAGCGAGTCCATGTTATAACATATATACAACTTTCAAAAATGTGATAAATATTGAGATTGAGGGGTGAAAATTGGTGAACGTTACATATATATAAAGGGATCACTTAAGCCAGTCGAAAACAGGTCGTAAACCCTGTAATTACCCCATATTTCTATATATCTTCCATTAAAATATAATAAAAATAGCTTCGTCTATATGAGATGTTTGATATTTATTTAATAACATGTTCATATATTTGGTAGTCTAGTTATTATTCTCAAATGTACACATATAAGTTAATTAAATCAAAGTTCGCTTCTATCATCAAAAAACTTTTTATTCCTTGTCTGGTGCCACGAGCTCTTCAGGTTTATTAACTATTTATGGTGGTAATAATCATTAAATTATATATTTAATAGTCACTAAACAGATAAAATAATGTTACAACTTAGGAATCATAAAGAATATCATTTTTAAATATACTTTCTAATTATATTATATTAACAAATAAAAAAATTTATTACAGCCTTACATAATCAGTAGTTGAAAAAATATATATATGCATGTATTAATGTTACTATATTTTAGTCGGAAATGGATTAATAGTAAAAAGTTATTTGGTTTGATTTAAAAAAGTTATAACCCATTATCGACTCAAAATATGCTGAATCACGCATTTTTCTGCGAATCAACTAATTTCGCAACATAATGTATATCTAAAATAATTACAGTCCTAATTTCCATAAAAATTGTTATATTTTTATTAATCTTATTTGGTAAAATTTCTATATTTCTTATATCACAATTATGAAATATTTTTTTATATTTATACTTTTAAAATCAGCAATATTATCTTTGTGGTTAAGATTCATATTTTTATTTATTATCTTTGTTTTATTAACCACTAAAATTTGTATTAAGGAATGATTTGAGTTAGGTACTAAAAAAAAAAAATTTTTTTTTTTATTAAAAATAGATTTTTTTAAAATAGATTCTGTCAAAGAAACAATATATGTTTTAGTTAGTTATGACATCCTGAAGAAGAAAATGGTATTTTTCGAAACCGGTAGATGTATTTAAACTCATTTTAGTGGTTAATAAAACAAAGATAATAAATAAAAATATTATTATATTTAATTAATATTACTTCATTTTTTTTTCTGTGTTTGTATTTAACATTTAATATATAATTAGTTACTTTCACAATCTCACTCGACTGCATTATAAAATAAAATGAAAAAATTTACTTGAAAGCGCTAAATAACATATGTCTAATATTACTGGATTTGATGTATTGGTCTAAACCGATATAACATCAAGAATTCACATTAGAATAAATATGTATATCTATAAATACAAAATAGCTTTCATTCACTAACACATTCAAAAGATAAGTACAGCGAAAATATGTGAATATTGATCTCAAATTATTTATCCACAACACATAGTCCTACGAAAGCAGAAAACGGGATCATAGAACATGTCTAATATAAAGGGCAATCAAACAAAAGATAGTTCAATAATAGCGTCAAGCTTTGAAAGCCTCGATCAAATCAATAATGGTGGTAAGATAAGCCGTAATACAGCGGTATTTACAGAGAAAAACATCAGATATGCTTTGTTCAACAACACAAGCGGCCTGTCATGAATTGTAAAATCCACCTCGTCTGTTTATAAACGTTCTGTCGTGAATTGTAAAATCCGCCGTGTGTCCCTTCAAGCACAGCCACATTTAACCAGATTTCGGTATTTTTAAAACGAGATCATAATGTCGTAAAAAATGCAGAGAGCTTACGAGAACGACCGTATCTGGTTAGCCTTGTAACAAAGAAAATAATTTTCATAACTCGTGTCGCCCGCTTTGTTCTGCTCGCGTGTCTAATTAACTTTTAGCGGACCCCGTTGCCGTATCGTGTCCTCTCCGCGTAATGATGCTGTTGCTTGATTGCGAACCTCTTTTTTTACCCTTTTTGTGTAAATATATGTTGAAGAACCCACTAAGAGTAATACCAATTGTAATGTATATTTATATTATCGTGAGAAATGTCCAAATTATAAATACAGACTGGCGTTCCGTGGCCGGCGTTTTGCGGAATTCGGATCTATTCATTTAAATAGTATGAAGGGGGGTGCCATTATTTGGCGCAGGTCCTAAAGAGCAGAGTATACAATGGTAAATAAATTGGACAAAAATACGCACTAACACATGTTGAATACTAATCGAATGAATTAAACGATTCAGATAAATATTCACTTCCATGAACATTTAATCTTAACATAACAGAAATTAATAATACCCCTACCTATTAATAGATATTGCTTACATAAAACTAAGTATAATAAACGAACAAGAACTATTTCAGGAATATCCCTGTCATTGAAAGCTAATGTCTGTCTGTCTACATGTTTCTTTAAAATTCTAAAATAGTTACTTTTTTTTCAGGGTGGAATGCCTAAGTAAAAGAAGAAATAGAACCTTTTTTAATCTGTTTTGCAATTTTTTCTGAGAAGGTTTTAAGCTTTATATCATAAGGTCGAGCAATGAAAAAATAGTATGGGTAAATCAGAAAGAAATTTACGTCCGTACACATTAAATTCGATACTACGGCTAAACTACAAGAGAATTATCGAAACAATGAATGAGAGACATGTGGGATTTATTAGGTCTATAAAAAAGCCTTCGAGGGATATATTCCAGATAATCAGAATTTAATATCCATAAATGGTTATTCTACATCCGGGCGAAGACGGGCTTCCTCATAATACATAATATGCTAACCTTCTTTTAGAAGCGACGGTCAAACAAAGTACTAAATTTAATAAGTGCTTCAGAATTTGCTCTTACATCAGATATCCTCGTTGCTCTTATAAATCATGCGGAATACCGTTTGGGTAGAAGCCCCTACACCTCCCAACCTTGGCCACAAATTTAGCGAAACCACGCTAGCCTGTCTTTTGAACATACTCGTATATGTCTCTTAAGACGGGTGATTATAAATGTACGCCGGGTCTAGCAAATAAAACATACTCGCATATGTCTCTTAAGACGGGTGATTATAAATAAAATATACTCGTATGTCTCTTAAGACGGGTGATTATAAATGTACGCCGGGTCTAGCAAATAAAACATACTCGTATATGTCTCTTAAGACGGGTGATTATAAATGTACGCCGGGTCTAGCAAATAAAACATACTCGTATATGTCTCTTAAGACGGGTGATTATAAATAAAACATACTCGTATGTCTCTTAAGACGGGTGATTATAAATGTACGCCGGGTCTAGCAAATAAAACATACTCGTATATGTCTCTTAAGACGGGTGATTATAAATAAAACATACTCGTATGTCTCTTAAGACGGGTGATTATAAATGTACGCCGGGTCTAGCTAATAAAACATATCATCACAACCAGACGACATTTCACGCGTATAAAACAAAACGTTTATTTTAAAATTATCCAATACATATTTATTGTAATATTCATTGGTTAAAATCATCTGATAACCGCGACTATCCAGAAATAGTAATTAATTTAGTGTTTTATTTATACTAACCCAAACCATATTCCTAGTGTTCTGATTTTAGGTGAGATTTATGTCACCCTAGAAACAGGTTCTGTGTCGGGTGTGAGGTGAAGACTGTCAAGCGGAAAACAATTAAAAATACACGGATTTCATAAAAAAGAAACACTATGTTTCATATTTCCTCTAAACTGTGCACGTGTTTAATTTTTAACAAGCACATTACTAACATCTTATTTATATTATACTTTGTATGTACAGGGTGTAACAGACCTAGTCTGCTATATTTTTGAATGGATAAATAACTGACTAAATTATCAAATAAAAAGTATGTATAAATTCGACACCATAATGGAAAATCTTATTGTATGAGATTTTTACAAAATCATGTTAAGATACTTGGAAAAAAATTTGTAAAATTGACCCCTTTGCTTCAGGCCTTAAATCATCTAACTTAAAATAGTATCTTCTTCAATATTATCAAAATTACTTTGTGGCCACATATTAATTAACTAACTTACCATCACGCCGTTTCTCCGCAGGGGTAGGCAGAGAAGATAGAGCGCCACACTCTTCTGTCCTGACACATAATTTTCGCCTCTTTCACATTCATACATCTTCTCATACAAGCTCGCCGATTGTTGAGGCTTCTAACAGAACCATCCCCCGTTATCTATCTGGTTTACCTGATCGTACCAAGTCATTTAGTTATCCACCACTTATATTTTTATTTTTATCTATACTTGTATTTTTAATTTTAGTATACATTTTTTCTGAAGACTATACCATAGGTATCGAAACGTTTTGATTTATCAATAAATAGTGGCTTAAACACAGTATTTTGTCTTATTTAAAAGTAGTCTGGCTGCTCGAAGTTCGATAAACATTTACTTGTTAATCGAAACAATCGCCTAAGGAATTTTTTTTAATGTTTATACTTTTACGTATTTTGAACATTTTTGACTCATATTGTTTTTTATGTATATATCTCTAAAATATTGTGCACTAGATGTGATGCACCCAATACAATACAAACTCCAATAATTTTGCCTCATACTGGTAAGGTATAAAACTTCCCCAGCGTATAAATTATAACATTCGACCTTAAAATATTTTTAGTGATATAGTTATCCAAAAATTGCACACAAACACACACTCGTTTGATATTTTTTTCCTGCCACATATCGTAACAAGGTGAACTACTTATTAACGCAAGTTCTACAAAGCACTTTCATTGAAAACCTGAAAGATAAGAAACAGAATATTAGCTACCTATAATACATTCCGTCGTGGTGTCTAGAAATAGCAAACTTAAAATTCAGTACAGAATTTTGCCCACAAAGAAAATGCACACAAGAATTCCTTGTATAAAATGAAGACCGCAACAACCTCCGAATCTAGGGCAAACGTAGCGAAATACACGCGATATAGTTTCCCATTAAAACAATGTAAGACAAGGCTCGCTCTAATTTGTTTACCAGGAAAAATATATTTGCTTAGCATTTTGGAGAGCGGCTGTAGAAAAGAGGATTAAAAGATCGTGATCGTGATCAAAGGCAGTTGTCTTACAAGGAAAGAAATCGCGATAACAATTATTAGTAAAACGGTGCAGTTTCGCAGACAATATTTTGAATAACACAGCGCTAGATGATCGCACCCTTTGAACAAGGTGGCGGCGACCAAGATAAAAGCTGCAGACAAGTACAAGGAACGGGTCCAAATATAATTTGCATTTCACCAACAATACTCACAGTTAGCGGGGCACGTGCCCAGAACCCGCTAATGACTACGTGCTCCGTAGCTCGCCGACTAACCTGACGCTACTCGAGTCTTGATACAGAAGATGCACTGTGGACCCGTGTAGAGGTTTCATTTATCTCAACTTTATTACATAGATACACATTATAATTTTGAATATTTGCCAAACTGCATAACAGCTTTACTTTACTTTACTTCACACAATAATTAATGAGTATTTATAAACAACATTAAAATAAAAATACAACAAAGGAAACAAAAATTAGATAAGAATGTATTCTTTCACTTATTATTTTTCATAATGTTTAATAAGTCTTTATTAAATTTATTAAATATTCGTGGCAAAACACATTTTCTCGTTCTCTCACCGTATACTTTATTCGCGATCGGTACTCGCATAGATCGACCCGACAATCTGGTAGAATAGCTATGTATGTACATTTACATTATTTATCAACTCTTTTAATATTATACTATATGTTACTTTTTGTCAACTGGTAAGATTATGAAAAATTGTAAATAATTTATAATAATAATTTTATACAAACACTTCGTTCTGTTATCTACTATAAAAATTGTTTTGTAAATCTTAATTGTGACTGTTTAATTTTATCAGTATGTGTTTTATGAGTTAGTCCATAGGTACTTTTAATATTTGAAGATTTTAAATGATAATCCTAAACCAATCATTATATTTTATTTGAGATTTTTTATAAAATAATAGAGTTGCGTTCACGAAATGCGCGTCACATCAATTCTTTCTTACATTTTCAAACTAAAGTAAAAACTTTTGCTATTAAAATAGGACTAACCTGGTGGTCTTCTGGAACGCGACTCGAACCCCCGATCACTAGATCACTAGGCGAGCGCCTTAACCTCTAGACAAACACGTTACTCATAATTTTTGTTTATAAATCTTTGCAAATGCAAAATATGCTTATTTATTTATTACTTTTTTATGATTATTAAGGAGAACACATTCTTATTATGAAGCTGTAATTATTCATAACAGACGGTCTGTGATATTTTAAATACAAATTAAATGTATTAATTAGAAAGATATACATATAAAATCAATTTTATCGAAAAATATTGTTTTTGCTACCGGGATATTAATTTTTTTTTTAATAATCAATCAACACAAGCCACACATCACAAACTCTTCACATTTATGCAAATCTCCAATGGAACATTCTCAGGAAAACAAATATCTATAATCTGATAGAACCTTGTTACTCTGAGTTTGACTGATTTTCGGAGCAACAAGGTTCTATCCGATAATTTTACCTTGTATTTTAGATAGCTACAATATATATTTATCGAAAAATTGTTTAAAAACATAAAGATAATGCAATAATAACAAGTTATCAATTACAACAAGTTCAAATTTCTATGTAGTAATTGTTTTATTAATATTTAAAACATAGACGCTCGATATCTCAGTTTGATGTGATGGAGAGTTGATACCTTGTTGTTTCAGCCACGATATAATACGATAATTATTGTACGCTTTTCATAACATTAATAAATTATTCAAAATATTATTTATTAAATATACGTACGTTGAACATATTTTTAAAAGATATTTTATTTTATTGCTAGAATATAGCACGTGGATATTTTTTTATAAACTAATCACAATAAATAATTTCTTCAAAAAAATTTTACTATCGTATTATTTATAATAGGAATCCTCAACAATGATAATAATTATGTATAAAACTTTTTCTTATTTATTAATAACAAATTAAATATAAATAACCAATTTTTTTTTTGCAAATAGTCACCATTTAAATTAGTTCTCACAGTAGTTCTTAATTAGTTACCCACCACTTATACTTCTTTAGTTTTGTTATCTATACTTGCATTTTAAATTTTACTACACATTGATTCCTGAAGAAGATACCGTAGGTATCGAAACATTTTGATTTTACAATAAATAGTGGTTTAAACAAAGTGTTTATTACTAAGTATTATTAAGTAATTTTGCTAATATTGAAGAAATTAAACTAATATATTATCTTTGTTTTATTAACCACTTTAACCACAAAGTTAATATTGCTAATTTTAAAAGTAATATATAATAATTACAAATACTAGATTTTTAAAAATAGAGAATAAATTAATAAATTACTAAAGTACACGAAATACATGTCACATCAATATTCTTACAATTTTCAAACTAAGCTAAACGATTGTACTATGAAAATAGAACTAACTTGCTGGTGCAATTAACAATGTAATTAAGGTCTAAATAGTTTGAAGCACTTGAATCCTGAGTATCCAAAAACTTTACAATTCGTCAAAAATCATAAAAATTAATCTTTAATGAATAACACAAATAAAATATAACCCACGATCTTTGATATCGCAGTTTTTAAACCATAAAATTAACATATTTCTGGAGTACAAAGAGCAAGTGCTTATTTTTAGGTTTTTCTCGATTAGTTTCTAGAATTTATAATACGTAAATCATTATAGGTTTATCTGATCAATTGTTTGTCCGATGTAGGTACTTAAGATGGTGTTAAGATAGGGCCATTAGATTTATGTTTATGGTAATAAAATAGTTGCTTTCACTATTGAAATTCGCAATGGCTCTAATACACGGTTTGAATTAAATTATTTTATTTAACTCGTATAAAACTAATTTTCATTGTTAAAATTACAAATAAAAAGTATATCTTTCCAGAAACAATATATCCATCGACCCGAGTATTGCGTATCTTGTGTGTATTTAGAAAATACAAATATGTATATTTTGTGTGATAATATAAACAAGAAATGTGAGCGCAGAGCAGGGAGGTCAACAATCTCAACTGTAAAACTGGAGGACGTGAACTGTGTGTCGATAGATGCTTAGACTTAGAAGTATGATGCATATCGACTATGGTTTGGCTAAATGACGTAACCCTCGAGTTTGACGAAAATGATTTAATAATTGAATCTCATTATTATAAACATCATGTTATGTCACCCAAAGTCATGTATAAATGAATTTATGAAAGGGAAAATACAATTGGCCACAGTTTTGTATTTATAAATTCTAAAACAGGTCAATTGATACGTTTACGCGCATCGATCAATCAAAAGATGCTTAAACCAATTAGTCTATCTGCTTACCAACCGAAATGCGCTAGTCAAATTTTACAATAGATCAATTGATCATTTTTGCTCTCCACTGGACACTTTGAATATGAAAAGATACGACATATCTAAAAATTTGAATCCGCTACGAATGTAAGAAGTGAGAACACATGCTTCTACACTACGCAGCATTTATCGAATATACAAATCTTCAGGACTTAATAATAATAATTATCTAAGAGATCTCGAACTATACTGAATAAATTAAACTATGACTTAAACAATATAACAATATGGCTAAAGAAAAAACTAAACTAAAACTAAATTCATGAACATTGGAAATAAAATAATACCAATCACATCAGCAATTATCATAGATGGTGAAAATTTGGAGGAAATGACTGAAATAAAATATTTGGGAGTCATAATAGATTCAAAATTGAATTTATTGCGAAATACAAGATACGTGACTAAAAAGATTGCTAAAAAAAAATCTAAAACAGAGTTGTATACGAATATAACTCTGTTATTATTGCTCACATCAACTACTGCAGCAACATTTTATTTTTGGCTAATAAAGAAGAAATGTTTCAATTGTCAGTGTTGCAAAATAAAACGTTGAGAGTAATACTCAGAAAAAATAAATATACTCAGATCAGTGCAATGCTGAAAGATCTGAACATGATGACCTTTAAGCTGAAAGATCTGAATATGATGACCTTTAAGCTGAAAATATATTTCAATGTAATGAATGGTATACGAAAAATGTATGTAAATCAACATGAGCACGAACATCATACAAGAGGAAAAGATAGATTGAGACTGCGCATTCTGGAAAAAAACTTAATTCTCAGAAATCGATGATGTACAGAGCGATGAAGATCTTTAATGAAATGTTTTTTTAAGTTTTAAGTTACGTATTGTTTTCAGATCTTAGCTTTATTTGAAATTCAAATATACCAGGCAGATTATCCACGCACTCTAGAAAACGCTTAAAAGCACAATATAACAAGGTACTTGGCATTATAACATTATATATACTCAGGCATTATATATACTAAACGTCAATAAAATAAAGATATATTTATTTGGGCTATGAGAGGGAACCCACCAGTGGTAGTCGGTGACTTTTTATAGAAGGAATGCTGGTAAACAAGTTTATACCTACTATCAAATAATCGAAGGATATTCAATGTTTCAATAATTCGGCTTCAAATATTCAAGCCAAACTGTCAAAAATGTGTCACACAAACAAACTTCTCTTCAAGACAATCCGATCGCTTCGTAATATGAATGGTATTTTGTGCATTGTATCCATAAGTATTAAAGTCATTTTTTGTACGTTGAATGCTGTTAACGAGTACGTATACAGTATTCAAAGATGTTGACAGTCGTAACTGAATGCGCGGCGAATTTGCGGCAGTGCAGTATTCGGCAAGAAACAAAAAGTCAAAAGCCCACCACTTACCCAGGACCGTTCAATCATCATATCAGTCCTACTCATTCACCGCCAAGTTATACATTTTTGTAAATACTAAACAGGCAACCGTGCAACGCAGCTCAGCGTAAAAGCAAGTAAGCCACGGCGCACGGTCGCCAACCAAAAAACATCCCTGATTGTCCGAAGAACCCCGAATATAATTTTACAAAAAGTTTATTCGGGCAATCTTTGATATCTGTTACTCGTGGCGATCGAGGTGAGGTGAAAATTTAGTGTTGCCGTCTCGGGAATCGGTGACCCGGAGTGCGCCTCGCAACCGCCATCACGCGATGCGTATATGTAAATAACAACAGGCTGCGATTTTCAGGCCGTGCACTGTACGATGAAGCGATGCGTGGAAACACATGCTGTTTGATGTACACAAACCCACAAACAAATAATAGACCCATTCAGAATGTAATGCCCCGCATTCTCTGTGCATCACTTATACAGACTGTTACAAAGCGGGTGACACAAACGGAAGACACGCATTAAAAATGTATCGATACGTGTAGATATTTAAAACATGTTCGAGTTTACAATTCAAAGAAAGATAATATACATAGATCACGTGGAACAAAAATATGTAGATACAATTTTTTTTAAATTACTGATAAATAAATGAAAAATAAACTTTTCACTAGGTTTGGTCCAGTATTATTTGTACACGAAAAATCTGTTTTAGAAACGGATAACATTATTTAAATACACTATGCCTAGATGAAAATTTATTAAAAATAACCAAAAAACGGAATAAAATTTTCTCATTTGTAATACAAAATGTTTAGATACTAATATACGATACCCGCAAAGCTAGAATCTTATTTTCAGATGCTTTTCATATTAATATTCAATGAGTATATGAGAAGTTTAAGTTTAATTTGTATTTTTTACGATTATTGAAACCTCGGCCTGATTGAATAGCATGATGAATTCTCCATTAGTTATAAATTATTTCGTAAGGAGATGAAATAAAAGTAAATTTCATAAAGTATTATTGAACATAGGCTATGAAAGGACAAAGCTAAAATCGGGGTGGGATCGAACCCCTGAAATGCTCCATAAGAGAATTTTATCACTCAACCACGCGGTTCAGTCAATGTCATGAAATTTGACGTAGGTACGCTTTTTTGAATGTTGACTCACAGCCTTGAAGAGATTCAAAATTTCTTTCCAGATATAATTTAAAAAATAATCGAGTGTGAAAAGCTCTTCTATAAAAAGCTCGGTACAGAGCAGCCGGGGATAATTCTGCTCCCCGGATCGCGGCTGCTGACGAATTGCGTATTCACCGCTCTGAGCCACCAAAAAAGTTTAGGAATAAATGATTGGGGAAATGTGGAAAAGTTCCTTTGACATATGCCAGTAAACTTTCCTCGATATAGAAAGCCAGATCTTATTTCCAGAAGGCGTATAGCCATAGACATTGAAATTTATTGCTCGAAGAATAGTGTTTCTAATGAAGTTATCACATGGCCGTACCGCCAAATTGGCTTCTTCACTCACTTACTTTAAATATCATACGACATGTGTTACAAAATTTAAAAAATTACTTGACACGTTGAATTAAAGTCTAAATAAATGCACTAAAGCCTACATAGCATTAACTAATAATAATAATGCGTATATTCCAGCGTGATCGAGTTTTTTTTTTTAAAACCCGATTCGCCATAAATATAATACATAAAGTTAATATAATATAAGGGTGAATATTACGTTCCAGGCCGGTGTTGTTTTTGAATAACTATAAAATGAAACACAATTTTTTAATTTGGTTTTTATTTATGGATTATTTGATTTATTACAATTACATATGGAATACGATATCGACCAAATGGCCACACAAATGCGTGTTACAGTAACCATATTTTTCATAACATTCTCGCACACTTCGCGTGTTATTTCGAATAGTATCGGAATTATTGCCGACTTATTGGCGTAGACCTTCCCTTTCTGGTACCCTCACAGAAAGAGTCGGGAGCCGTCAAATCACGTGATCGAAGAGGTCAGTCGATATCACCACTTTTTGACATTATGCGACCGGGAAAAATTTCTCGCAAAATTTCAAGCGTTGTTGAAACGTCCCGTTGAAACCACACGTGTTGCAGGCCCGATCGACCCAATTCGGCCACCGAGAAGTTTTCCAACATGTGACGATAGCGATCTCCATTAATGGTTACAACATTGCCATTATTATTTAGATAAAATGTTTTAATGACTTAAGCACGTTGTTAAGGCGTTAGATGCTCCATAATAAATCGTAATCAACTACTCTCTACGACTACCAAATGCGAACTGACAAATATCTGCCAAACAAAAATTGGCCTGGAACATGTACACCCTGTATTTATTTATATTGTGGCGGTTTCCCCGAAGTCTACAACAAAACACTTGAGAAGCAAAAAAAAAAACTGTATCAGCAAACTGCAGGCCCCAACATGAGAAAGAAAGAGACGAATATATTATCTTGTGTAATGATAGAATGCCTACAAACTACAAACTACCTGACATCAACATATTTTTCTCATTTAGAGCGACAACTTGTAGTGTTTATTTCATTTTATTTTGCAACGCTATTAATAGAAAACCACATCAGTATAATCTATTATATAAAAAATGCAGCGACAGAAGTAGTTTATTGATATTCAGACAGCTGACACGCGGAGAAATTTTTAGATTTGTAAGCGGTGCCCGTTGATATGCGATAAGAAAAAAAAACGCGATAGTTAACTAAGGTGTGTACGATTAGTCGATTTATAAATACTCTTGATTGACGACACGCCAACCTAAATTGTACCGTTTTAAACACTGTATTTTTTTCAAATTTCTGATGACTTGCAAGCAGTTATTAATCAGCATTTAGCTGCTAATAAAAAATGTACAGCCGAGCATTCTAAAATTAACGTAATCTACTTGCGTTTTAACAGATAACGACATACTATATCTGTCTGTAAAATAATATTAACTGATATTAGAAATTTCCTAGAAATACAATACCAATCTAGCATAATGAATTATGTACGGTAAGCCCCTTAACCCAGGGACGATGTTTAGTTCGGAACAAGGAATAAATGAAAATTATCGGTTCGGAATTATCGAAAATTTTGTAAGCAAATAGAAGGCTCGCTCGATATTTACTAATAATGTGAAATAATACAAAAATAAAATATGTATTAAGTTATATAACAAATAGTAAGAGTACAAAAGTATAGTGTGATATTTATACACCACGATAATATATGTAAGTTAAACGACTTTTAACTATGGCAAAATTAAGAAAACAAACTATTTGCCTCATAGCAAACAAGCTACTTATAATACATTCCTTACCCTCATCACTGTGCCAGAGTTCTAAAAATTCAATACAGAAAATATATTATATTTAAAATACATAAAACTAAAATACACACACACACACGGAATGATTTAATCTAATTTTATTTAGTTTTAAGATACATCACCTCAATATAATATGTATATTCAATACTCTTTCGCCTTGTTCGTGATAATGACCCGCAACACATATTTCGAATAAAATAATTCTATAAGAGTGAGATGAGGATAAAAGTTGTTCGACAGTTTGCCATTCTGTTCTACTGTTTTATCATTTGAAAATTTAGTCTAGCGTGCGCATTGCCATACACTCCCGTGGCCCTCGCCATCACGACAGAGTTGTCGTCCGACAGAAAGTCGGGTGCGAGCGCTCGCACTGTTCGCTATAAAAATATACATTGTCACTTAACTGGATATAAAAAGACATTGCACCTACCATGTTTCAAATATGAATTAAATGTATTAATTAGAAAGATATACATATAAAATCAATTTTATCGAAAAATATTGTTGTTGCGCCACCTGGATTCGAACCTGGATCTCTTTCCAAACCGGGGAAGGTGCATTATCCAACTGTAGCACAGCGACAATATTTTTAGCGACAAATTTTCGAACCTATGTTACCTTTTTGATATTAATACATTTAATCATTCCAAAATTTGTCGCTGTAGCATAATTGGATAATGCACTTTCTCCGGTTTGGAAAGAGATCCAGGTTCGAATCCCGGTGACGCAACAACAATATTTTTTTATAAAATTGATTTCATATGTATATCTTTCTAATTAATACATTTAATTCATATTTAAAATATCACAGACCTATGTTCTGAATAATTACAACTACACAATTAGAATGTGTTGTCCTAAAATATTATTCAGTTCGATGCAGTATTTATATTGAAGAAATTGAAAATGAATTTATATATTTCTTTAAATTTAAAATTGAATAGATACTTGCCACGTGAATGCAGAATTATGCCAGTCCGTCAAAGTCACTATGTGTATATTCAAGTGCATTTTCAAAGACTATGACAAAGCTGCAGTTGAATTCCATTATGATGGAGTGCAAGCAGATTTGACCCATGACAAAATTCGTCAGTATCTCGATGCGAGATGTGTTTCTGCGCCTGAGGAGATGTGGAAATTGCTGGAGAACCCTATGCACGATCGATATATGCCTAAAAAGCATATACAGCACTGCGAGCAGATAGAAAAACACTCCTGACAGCTTGGTTCCAGCTTAAAACAACTGATGAAACTTCCACACACCTTTACTACTCGGAGTCGCTTTATCATTATGTAATGTGATAAAAGAGGCAATATGGAGGAGACAAGGTTATGTCTCGGATGTACAATGTAAACTCTACAATTTTTTTTTGCTTTTTTACCATCGTATGCTAAACACACAAAAAGAGAAATAAATAAAAATACATAATATAATATCATTGATTAATTTGGCAGTTTCTTCGTGGTGTAACATTTTAATTTTAAAATATTATTTTTATTTTGTACTACATACACAATTTTTGAGCTAATAACCGTTATCTAAAAAATTATGTGTGTAGTACAAAGTTAAAATAAAATTATATTTTTAAATACATAATATAAATTATTTTAAATATTTAGTGCAAAAATATAGTGGTGAGTAATTTTTAATAAAATATGATTTGATATAATAATTTTATATTTTGTGCCGTCAGATACTAGAATTTTTAAATACACCTTTTTTTAATCTATTTTTTGTAGCAAAAGACAATAATTCGATGTTTACGTTCAGTTATTATGTATCCCCTGATGAAGGAAAATGATTTTTCCAAAACCGGTTGGTTATTCATATAAAATTCACATGGTTAAATACAAGGTTAATTGTATAATTTTATTAATATATATAGATTGTATGAATAATATTAATATTATATTGTATATAGTGATTAAGTACTCTTTTTATGTATCTTTGTTTATGCGCGAAGTAGTGGAATTTTAATTTTTGTATATAAAAGTCAATTTATTTTACTGACGCAAATTCGTTGTTCCAAAATATTCACTTTGGTGCCATTCACGCAATAAAAGAACTACGCGATTTTTTTTAAAAATATGACTCGTTTGAAACGAAAATTTAAACGCTGACAATATAATATGCTTTAATGTAAAAAAATACGTCTTGCTTACAGAAAGATTTAATTTTCGAAGATAAAATACTTTTACATAAATGTGTCATAATCTATCAGATTTATGTTTCGTTGGATATATGTGTGTAGAATACCTCTCGCCCGGCAAATAATATTCCAAACCCCTCGATTGTATATACACTCCATATCATGTATATTCATTTAATAGTCTGTGTATGTAACTTAATAAAAGATTTAAGTATCGAATGAAATGAGATAAATATTTGAATGTACACACGAGTACCTACACACTTGACTGAGCAGCCGCGGTGCTATTAACGGGAGTGCCTAATGAGATTTATGAACGCCCCCAAGTACATTAATAATAACTTAATTAATATCTCGTATGTTCCGCACTTCACACACCTAAAATTTCAACCAAAATGGCGTCTCGTATTAGGCGGGAATTTATTTCAATTATTTTATAAGAGCTCGTGAAAGTTGACGAGTTTCTGCATAATCGAGTTTAATGTTGTGTTCTTTCTCCCCGAGATTAGCAACAAATAAATTCAAACACAGATGTCCCGAGCGAGTTAACAAAATCAACTCAAATGTGGAGCGAATGAACCAAGGAAATTATAAATATGAACGCGATTTCTGTGTACGTAGGCTGTATCATTTATATTATACGACGTGTGTGACATAGCCGTGGGATATTTTAAAAATAACAATATACATTTTATAGAATTCATACATAGGGATGCAATGAGCGATTTTTCATTTGCACCAATATTATTAAACAAGGGCTTGATATTTTCAATTATAGATGATTTTTGATCTGCCGCAGATGCCGGATCTTGATTCCGATGACGGGCACACAGGATATTTATTGGATTCAGTTGATAATGGCCTAGACTAGACAACCGTAACGATCCTCCAATTATTTGGAAAAATTAAATAATACAAGTAATAAATAGAAATTATTAGGTTTGGTCACATGGAACGGATGAATGAGGAGAAAATGTTAAGAAAGATATATGACGCAAGTGTTGATGGCACCAGAAATAGAGGACGTCCGCGGAAGACTTGGCACGACCAGGTAAACCAGATAATGGAGGATGGTTCTGTGAGAAGCCTCAACAATCGGCGAACTTGTATGAATGTGGATGAGGCTAGAATTGTGTGTCAGGACAGAGGAGTGTGGCGCTCTATCCCCCCTGCCTACCCCCGCGGAGAAACGGTGTGATGGTAAGTAAGTTAACAAAACATACAAATATTCTTTTATGGACGTGATGCATTGATATTTTATTTACGAGTTAAAACGCGTTACATGTCTCAGACAGACGTATCATACCACCCCTGCGTAGTATATGTTTATCTGATTCATTAATTCAGTTTAAAAATAAAATAAAAATTCGCATGGCGAAGTACGAGTAACCGAACCCTGGTCTCCCGTGTGATAGGGGGATACTTATCATTACACTACCGAGAGATCAAGACGTGAAAATAATAGTTCACAAATATCTCAATTAATGCTGGTTCGTTTTGAAACATCGTACATTTTGAATATTCAAATTACACGTTAATAATGCAAAAATAAAATCAATGAATTAAATTCTAAAATAAAAAATCAGCATTATTATATATTTAAATGCCAATATGGTATCACAGTCGAGTGGGGAAGTAACCAAGATGGTAGAGTGATCACTTAGCATGTGAGAGGTACCACCGGGATCAATACTCGGCCTCTTCAAAAATCTTTTCGATTCGAAAACGGTTTTGAAGACGGTTTTGAACCGGTAAAATAAAACAAGATAAAAGTGAGAGTATTTAAAAATGACAAATTAAATTTTTAACTTGGTATCTCTAACACTGTTTTTTTTTGTCATATTTTACTTGGGGAAACCCATCGAATAAACTATGATATAATTCCGAAGTAATTTGATATAAAAATATTCGCTCTCAAATTCATGGAGTCCAACCATTAACGTGATCAGTAATTTTATTTTTAAATGCGCCATCCAAAAGTACGGTTGTTTAAAAAGTTTACACACTTCAACTAACGAACACACGACTAACGAATGTTTGTATTGATAGAACTCCTGGTCCAGATCCTCATCCAATCAGGCGAATGTTCCTTTCACTATTTTGATAGCTCATCAAGGGCAACACCACTCATGACCGTGCCTCGCACACCAAAACGAACACTAACGACATAACGTACTATGAAATATCAGAAACGAATTGAGAAAATGCAATAATGCCCAAATTACAAAATCCCAGCACCGCTCGGTTGCGACGATGTTGTATGACATAATATGACAAGGGACGGCTGAAAATTATCCTTCACATTTCTTTCACACGTTTATTTTATATAAATTTAATAAAACAACCGATAAATTTATTATTTCTATATTGGGCCCGCGGCTAGCTGGCTAGAGACCTTATCGTCATTGTAGATTTGCCTTATAAATGGTCGAAAACTCGGTTAAAAGTCGATATCAAATTACTTTTAACCAATATCATTTAATTTTGAATGAAAAGTTATCTTAACTTTGCGTAATGCGTCCTTTATGTGATGGCCTGCTTCAGGGAGGCTAAATGAACGGAGCGAAAATTGTAATAGCCTATCATTTCAATATTATTTTATACGGAAAATTTAAATTAAAAATAAATTATATTTTTCTTAACGTGTATTTGATAACATAAAACAATACTATACAGTAGCTTTGTGACATCCATTCAGTATTGTGAACGAAACATCAGACACTGTGATCAATGCACCCAATATTCGCGAAAGATTTAAGTTTAACTCAGGAATTATCCTTGCAAGGCACCAGAAACATTACATTAGAAATAAACAAATAAAAATGGCACACGGTCTCTATAGTAAAATGGTATCAAGTATTTCAGGGGGTGTTTTTTTTTGTTTTACGAATTTTTCAACTTATGAATTATTAGCAATATTTGAATATGTCCAAGAACACACAATTACTGCATTTTTATCTACAAATGCACTGTTATTAAACAAATATTAGATATCTTATAGAGACAAAGCCCTGTAATTACCCCATACTTCCATATATATTTTCGATTAAATATAATTAAAAATATATGTCTTTATGAAATATATGATATTTATTTTATGAATTATTTATCATTTACTCTCATTAGGTTTCTCTAGGATAATATGAATACTTCTCACCAACGTGCACACAGGAACCAACAAATATTTTATATTCTAATTAATCGTATCATAATTAAACTTAAGTATTTCGGGCATTGTTCAGTTATTTTTAAATAATTCAACATTAAAATGATTAACTTTCTGATATAGTATATAACCTACATAACAAACAGTCATAAAAGTTTGATGCTATCCTCGATGTGTGTGTTTATTAAATAAATACGGAGAAATAAGCAGTGGTTTAAAACTATTAATAAAAATTAAACATAGAAGGTAAAGAATCCTAAGATATTTTTTAATTCACTGTAGAATGTATAAGAAGATTATTAATTTCGTTTACCGACCAACTCGCCTTACAGTCGACGGCACGGAACCGGCCGTTAAGTGGGGACTTGCTGTATTAATATTAACTCTGAACTAACTTTAATTTAATTTTAACAAAGTTAAAAAAAATTTGAAACCTTAAAATCGGTTTTATTCGTCAAAATAAAAATATTTGCTATCTCTCAACAGTAGGTATAAAGTATGTATGTAGAATTTTGATACATAAATAATAACAAATCAAATTGAAACATCCACCAACAGACCAAAAAAAATAAAAAATTGACATCTATGAAGGTGATGCATTTTCGAGAATACCAATATAATAAATAATCCGATCATTAACATTTGGCTGAATTCAAATTAGGAGACATTCCGGTATAAAAAGTTTATTTTAATAGATAATAAATTTTAATTAATTATGTTGCTCACCCGACCAGCACTAATGAGCTTCTGAATGTCAGCAAACGTGTTAACATTTTTGCTAACCAATGCAAACATTTAAACGAATGAAGGCACCGAGTCAAACGGTATTTCGTTTTAATATATCGAATTTTCGAGAACGGAATAATATTATAATATTTACACTGTATTTTCAACCGTTTTCTCCAAATAACTTTCAATAATTATTTTTGATTTTTACAACTAATCTTTGTACTGCACACACTTTGGGTCATTGTCGCTACTATAGTTTCGAGAGGTGCAGTCCCTCTGATCACTCTCTCTAAACTATAGTAATATCAATAACCCAACGTGTGTGTAGTACAATGTTTAGTTGTGAAAATTAAGATAATTGTGTTACACCACAAAGTAACCACCCCACACCAATTAATGATATTAATATTATAATAATGTAACGATTATGAATATTATAAAATATATATTAAAAAAAGAAGACACCCACCCTTCTCTCCCCGATCCCAGTAGGAAATGTTGTTCAACAAACTATTATTATCTTAAGAACTGATAAAGTCGATGATAAAAAAACAAATAATCATATCACTAATATGTAAGCATCATATATTGCTTACAAATATTGTTGCCGTAAATACTTCGATAGCTAGTTCTGGGTTTTCTATAGGTAATGTTGAATAGAGTAATTCAATTTATGCAAATCCAAAATACACAAACCTCTGTGAACCTGTGCTGGTAGACGCCGACGTCGCTCTCCTTGTAGTCTGATGGTACTTAAATCTGCTGGTCGGCCACAGAAAACCTTCTCACAACCGATAATCCGAAAATATATAATACAAAATGTTTTTATATCGCCGCCGTAAAAGTCCGTCCGAATCGCAAAAACACTCTCTTCCCAGTAGCAGCTTCGCTTTTGTTTTCTGTTTTTAAATCCACACAAAAAGAACACACATATTCAAAATGTTATACCAGGCCTACTTATCGAAGTATAAAAGCGCGTAAACAAATATACTGCAATAATATTATTCTACTGTTGGTTATTCTAAATAATAACGAGTACTGACTTAAATCGATATCACATTAAAAAAAGAAATACCGCTTTGTCTTCCTGAATAAACAATTCTAATCATCCTGAAGGATGAATTAAATTGGAAGCAAGAGGTAGCGCTGTGTCATGTCACCCACCCATACGTCACCTGTCTTTGGCAACACACAGAAAACGAAAATGTACACACAATCTCAAATTATATGGTCATTATAATCAGCTCGTGTCAATCCACTGCAGGATGAAGGCCGTCGTCCCTGGAGCTCCGCTGCCAGGCATTATGCAATGGTGTCGTATCTCGTTGTGAAGGTCTACCACCGCCCGGCGATACTGAACACACCCAGCAAATATCGGTGCGTGAAACTTCCATAAGCCGTAAATACATTCAGTACCGAAGTCATGTAACTATACTTATGCGGCCAGCAACGGTCTGGAAGGCCTTTTCTTGAACACCACACTTCCTATCGCCACTTTCCCATCAACAGCACTAGGAATCGCCTCAAGTGACTACATTGTACAGCTTAACTTCTCCATATTTATAATCTGTGCCTAACAATAAATCATATGTCAACCGTGAGTAGTTTATCTTTATCATAACCTGCTCTGGCGACATATACAACGTATACACAATATATCCCATATTGTGTATATATTGGCATCCACTACTCTCACATTGATCACTTCACATAACCTTCTGATACACGCACACTCCTACATCAAGCATCCATTACGTCCGTTACTCTGGCCCTCCCATTTCAATTTTTTTCGCAAATATCATTTAGCTGCGTCTCCACTTTTGCTTTTGGTGTCTTGTACATAGTGTAACCCAGCACACATACCACACTGTCATCTGGAACATCCATATCTAGCTTGTGAATGTATAAATATATAAACAGGTAGAATGCATTGATTAAAAACCTTTCGTTTTAGGTGAATTTTAAATTACTTTTAAAGATGTAATTTAATTAATCGAATGTGCTCCATTCCAGTTTCTTTTTCCATGTAATTTCAACCATTGTATATTTATGAAATAAGATACGCTGTCCAAGATAAACACATAGCTGGACTTGTTCCAAGTAAATTACTTCTTTCTGAATTGACCTCATGTTTGTGAGACTATTTGCCATTATATGACATGTAGCCTAAACAAAACTGCGTAAATGCGTCAGTGCATACGTGAATAAAAGCCTTAAAAAACTAAAACGGTAACAGAAGACATTTATTTTAGCTATAATCGTAATAGAATTTTATTGTGAATTATGCAGCGACATTTTCTCTAAGAACTGACACTAGAATACACACAGAAACACAGAAAAAAAATGGTTGTATGAGTATTTTAAAAATTTATTCAAATAAAGAGAGATTGATCAACATTTGTTTAAAATTAACAAAAATGTAAATAGTTACTTTGATGTGACCATAAAAAAAAACATTCAGACCGTGGTGTGGTGCCCCGGACGTTGGAAAAAGCCTGTTTTACAATCGACCTACCAAAATGACCTTCTATGCTTTAATATTCGTTTGTTGGCGATGTCAAACAAACTGGCAATAAATATTAAACAGTTTCATCCTGAGTATACCGCACTATAAGGAATCGTAAAAAACAGTTCACGTTTAAAATTATTATAATTTTCAAAAATATTGAAATATCTATCAAGAGTAATTTAAAATTGCCACCAAAGCCATGGTGTAACTTAAACTGTATTCAACACTAAATAATTAAATTTTCTGCCAAATAATAAATTAAGTAAAGTGTAATTAAGTAAAATTGAATTGAAAACATTCCAAATTTATGTAAAACAAAATGGAATATTTATTCATAATTGATGAATTCGCCATTACAAATAGTTACCGGTGGGAAATTAATTAGCGATGGATATATTATTGGTGTTGTAAAATATCTAAATGATGAATTGGATATTATGCTAACACATTGCTGTATTTATTTGTGGAGGCTGGATTCAGATGGAGTGCGCTGTTTTTTTTTTAAATAGAGATGCGTGCGTACACGGAGTAGGTGACTATCAGCTGCGTTTTTCAAAAATAAAGTTGTTGAATGGCTGAGAAACCGTGAGGAATAATTGCTCCAGGGCTTATATACCAAACTGATTTGAAAGGGAATGACACTATATTTACATTTAAATTAATACCAATTAAATGTATTAATTACAAAGATATACATATAAAATCAATTTTATCGAAAAATATTGTTATTGCTACCGGGATTCGAACCTGGATCTCTTCCGATCCGGGTAACGTGCTATACCAACACAGTGCATTAACGACAAATTTTCGAATTCTGGCTTCTCCTATCGGAATACTCCAAGGTATTTGAGATTCCGTAAAAATAAAAAGGATGTCATTCAAGTAATGGAACGATAGATGTATCCATTTGAAAAGTGTAACATATAAGTTCGAAAATTTGTAATAAACAATATTTTTCGATAAAATTGATTTTATATGTATATCTTTCTAACTAATACATTTAATTAGTGTTTAAAATATCACAGACCTATGTTATGAATAATTACAAATTCACAATAAGAATGTGTTCTCCTTAATAAATTAATAACGACTATGTTCCTATATTTATATTTTTAATATGCTATCTTAATGACAAAAAATATTATAAAATGTGAGGCGATGTTAATAGATCAACCCTAACCTAAGCGGAAGATTGCCACAATGTTATTGTAAAAAAATTCTTTGTACAAAAAATATATAAATATTTTAACTATTTTCAAACTAAGCCCTTGTGCTATGAAAATAGAACTTATGTTAGCGCCGTTTAACGCACTCACACACATACACCGTCTATTCGCGATTATCAAAATTTAACCTGCGTATCTCCTTCCTTTTCTTTCCTAACCGGTCCATAAGCACGAGGAAGAAAGAAGAGGTCGCAGTAAACAACACTCTCGAACTGCAATAAGTTTAGTGTGCATTTAGAACTGCATACGGACCAACCTACCGTCGCATCAATCCGCATTTTTACTCCGTTAACGCTAAATAGTTAATCTAACTTTAATCCCGCTAGTACATAAAATAATCCTTTACGCTAGTGTTAACAGTGTTTGTATATCCCACATTCCGCTTGTCGTTGTGGTGGAAAAGGAATCAACCATGGAACCAACATCCGGCAGATCAAAAAGTAAGTGCCTTCCTATCTTTCTAATATTTCCACCAACTTACTTGCTATGTTTTGTTTCTCTCTCTCTCTCTAGTCTATCATTTCCTGGCGAAGACGCCACATTGGTGAAGTTTAATATTTTCGTTGTCCACAAAAATGCTACACTTTGGTCCGACCCCATATTGTACATATGATAAAAGACAAGAACAATAACTAGTACCTACTGATTATATGCGAAACGACACATTCAGTAGTTACAAATGTAATTAAAAAGGTTACCGAATACACTATCCGAGAACAAAAAATAATCTAACATCTAATACAACGATACGGCCGGTGGGGATCCGAATATGGATACCTATCTACCGTAATATGGGTCTATTTGAGAACTGCGGATTTTTTTGGAAAAATGATCTCATTATTAAGTACTCTAATTCACTTCAATTGAGATGTGAGATTCCATTTGAATTTCGTTCTTTCGACTGTTGTCATTTAGAATTGTATGAGTAAATATCAATTTAAGTTGGTTCAGCACTCCTTAAAACATTATACTCCACACTAAGAATGAAATATCTCTATTATTTATATCTAATCGTAAAAATAAACCGTTAAAAAATATTCCGTCCATTCCTTTCGGAATCATTTGTTTTGATGGACATGGGGATATTCGGAATCAAAACGTGGTTTATTTAAAACTATTACAAATTGAATTAAAAATTTATACGGAAACTGAGAACGATGATTCGACACTTGCAGTTGCGATTTTATTATGTTGGCAGCATAGTCGTGTGACAGCTGTTTCTAGCACCTGACCAACTTCTTTTTTGTTGTGTTTTGATATAAGTAAAGGGGAAAGTTGTTAATCTGTAGTTTTTCTTCTTATTACATTTGGAATAATAAAATAGTTTTAAATATTTTGCTATTGTTCACTCACTACTCCAGTATGGAATAACTGGGTGGTAAAAATAATACAGAGAACAATCATCGGAGTAATATTAAAAAAAGATCAACTTTTTCAACACAAACACGTTTTGCAAAATTCCCAGTTTCCAAAATAGAAAACATTTACAAAAAAATCTCAATTAATCAAATACTTAAAGAAAATAACACTGTAAAATTTGAAACAAGCACATAATTAAGATTTAAAAATAACTTTAAAATCCCTAAATGTAACACCAAACACTATCAGCAAAATTTGATGTACTTAGGGATAAAAAAACTTCAATATTCTCCCTACACAAATTAAAGAGATAAAAGATATAAAAGAGTTTAAAAAGAAATTAAATAACACTTCAAAAACACATAATTTGATAATAAATAATATTATAGAACACTTCATAAGCACACAATTAAATAATAAATAATTATAGATTACAAATGTATAACTCTCTATATAAAATTATTACAGTGTATTTCCCTCTCCAAGCACAAGAGCTAGTCTCTTTTTTGGAGAGGTAAGCGAATAAAAATCATGTAATTTTAATAATGTACAATACTTAATTAATAACTCATATTATAAAAAAATTGTAAAAATTTCAAATAAATAGAAAATAATATTGTGTAATATGTAGATATGTACATATTAATATATCATTATTTTATGACTTGTAGGTAGTAAAATGCGTTACTTAAGTCTCTGTTTACACTTATTAGTTGGGATTTCAATATTCATTTTTAAAAATGTACTGATTTTATTTTCAGAAAATCTGGTCAATTTACATATAGCTAGCTACCAATACCCGAACGTCCTCAACGCTGTAGCAATAATTGCGATATTGGTAGCATTGTTGTATGACACCTGCTTCTAGCACCTAAACAACTTTTTTGTTGTGTTTTGGGATATCTGATCAGGGAAAATAGTTAATCTGTGAATTTTTATTGTATTTGGAATAATAATATTGTGCAACATATAGAAATGCTTAAAAAGGTATAAGTATATCATTCAAATATAATTACAGTGAAACCACTATCTATCGTTTTTGAAGGGACTTTTTAAAATAAACTATGAGTGTGGGAAAACAATGAATGCGGGAATATAGAAAAAAAGTTACATTTGCAAACATAAACGTTTAATACATATTCTAAAAAAGATACATATTTCACATGTAAATTAATGTGTTTAAAAAAAAATTAGAAAGCTGCACAGAAACAATTTTTAATAATTAATTAATCTTTGTATTGTATAAATATCAAGCGGCAGTCAGCAGCAGCATTCTCTCTCTTTCTCTCGAATGTTCCGCTCATTGTTTAGCGTGTGTATGATGCGTAATTTAAACGATTAATGCGGTAAAATGATGCATAGAAGAACGATCCATGCGATCTATTTTTGGATGTTTTGTATCAAATTGATTCGGGACTGGAAAAAATAAACGATACATGGGGGAAAACGATCAATCGAGAGTTCACTGTATTATGTATTAACATGATAATTATATTTTTTAATTGAGTATTAGGTAAAATCTCATTTTACACATATTATTTGTGATTTCGGTATTAATAAAAAAAATATATGTACTAATTTTGGCACTAGAATATCTGGTCAATTTAAATAATATAGCCCCCGATTACCCCAACGTAGTGGCAACATTTATTCTCCACTAATTACTAAATTTCTGATCGCTCGCTACTAAACCGTGCGCACGGTCACGGTGGCCCTTTTGCGGTCATTATGTAAGCAATAAACAAATATAAATATACATTACTCGAATAATAAATAAAATAAAAAAGGGTTTAGCAAAAAAAAAATTGAAACCGCGCCCAACACATGCGGATCTGATTTCTGAAACCGGCGTCTCAGACCATCACCTATGACCAAATATACAGGGTGTCTATTGTCCATATTTAGTTTTTATTTACAATAAAATCTGACCAAAACAACGTGGGATCCAGCATTCGTAGCATAATACAGTTAAGGGCACCCGCTACAGTACTGAGTGCTGTAGCGAGGAATGAAATCGGCTCAAAGTCACTCCATTTGATCTCTGGATCGCAAATCAATTCATAGAGCGGAGATTCCGTCAAATCAGGCCTGGCGGATGGCCTGGCGCGTTCACGGTGCGAACTTAAAATAACGTCAATTAAAATGCAGACGCACGAAATTCTTCGCTTCTCACGATCCAGATTCCTCCCACACGAAGTCAAGATTCGTGAAATCATTTTGTATACATTCTAAACAACTGTCCGTTCACCCATACGAATGCTAATTGGAATACACCACATAAAATATTTATTTTTTTATTCTCTATCTTACATGTATAACAACCTATTCAATTTACTAACATTTAATGCCACAACGACAAGAGTTGCGCAAAAATACATTGTATTTCAATCAGCTTTTAAGTGGAGAATTATTATTATTTCACATAAAATACGTACATATATATATATATCCTCAATTAGCGTAACAGGCGATATTGTCTGTCTATCGCAGACTGTAGAAATGCCCACGGATAACCTCATAACGTACAGTAGAGAAATGGGACTAGAGATCTACACAACCAAAGCAAAATATGTACCTGAAAATGAGCTGAGGACAGATACCGTCATCATTGTCGCCATTCATCTTAAGAAATAAAGCTTTTGAATCGGTTAAACAGCTTAAATATCTGGGAACAAATGTTACAAGGAGTGATGATATCCGATAACAAATAAATAGCAGGATAAAATCAGTAAGGGCTTGTTACTTTGTCTCTATTACTGTCATCGAGATTGATGTCACAAAATTTTAAGATTATACTAAATACAACATCGATCGTTCTTTACGAGTGTGAAGTTTGGTCTCTCACTTTAGCGCAACAAAATAAATTAGAGTTCGAAAATAAAGACTTGCGCAAGATTTACGGCCCAATGCGTGATAACATAACCGGAGATTAAAGAACCTGAAACTTCGGGAACAGTATACTGTCCGAGATATCTTGAGGAAGGTGTGAGCAAAGAGGCTACGATCGGCGGGACATGTGATGAGAGCAGATTAATCCCGTAACACGCGCAAAGCCCTCATACACAAACCAACAGGATCGAGATTAAGGGGAAGACTAAGACTAGAATAGGCGGATAATATCAAGCCAAACCTGCGAGACTGGACCACAGAAGCAATATCGAGGGATGCATCGCGCTCTGTCGTGACAGCAGTCATGGACTTCAGAATCCCATGAGGCCGTTGAAGAAGAAGAACAAGCGTATTATCGCAGAATACAATTTCAGAAGAAAATATTAACAACTGTATAATTAAGCCAGTATGAAAGAACACATACAAAACAAGTTAACTATCATAATTAAACATTTTAGTTCCGACTTAGAAGATTCTTATATTATACTTATCTTCAACCAGCAATAAACTAATATGAGAAAAAATAATAATCAAGAAGTAACGTAAGTAATAACGTAATGAAACTATTAATTGTACCAACCAGCTTATATTTAAACCATAATTTGCGTCCGATACGGCACACTATGATTATGATAATGATCAAAAATATTGAAGGCGTGTGAGGATAAATATTGTCAATAAAAGGGACGTTCAATATATTGACAGCCGTTCAATAAAAATTAATTTGGTTAAAAATTTATTGACGAGTCATCAATATTGGTGTATCTTTCTTTTCTATTAATGGTGCAAGCGTGTCCAATAGCTGATCGAATACCTCTTGATTCATTCTCAAGAAATTGCGGTAATCTGGTGACTCCTCACTCCTCAATTGTTATTTTCACTTCCATAAGTGAAAATAATCATTTTTAATCTTAAAAACAAAGATAATTGTAGAACTATAAACAATTTATGTGTAAAGCGCACTTGCGGTGAAAGTTTTTACGAAAATGGCGCTATACAAATTATCCATTATTATTATTATTAAGAGACTTTAGGGTTAAACAAGTATCCCTGTCCTTCCCTGCAGCCGTGTGGCTCCTCGATTTCCTACCAGCTGTCAACATCTGTTGATCATCTGTAATGTTTTCAGACTACATCCACCTTGGCGCGGCACTTTGCTTAAAAGACAAAACACCGAATGGTTTTCACGATAAATCTAATTACATACTGCATTTGATATTTTTGAATGGAACTCCAATTGAAAGAATAAATCATATCAGTTAGCATAATTGTATACGAAAGGTCATTTAAAGGATTATTCACATGTAATATTTATCTCATTCGAATTTTTTTATAATAAAGTTTATATTAGTCCCGCGCGCCTCTGCTAAATTCATTATGTCCTGGATTTTTCACGATATAACTACGTATATTTTGTGTAACAAAAATACAATACACACTCTTTAGTTTTCATACTGCAGCGCGAATGATCTGTCAATCTTCAGAGCGCTTTTGTTCCGAAGAATTGTTCACAATGAATTCAAGATTCACAATTTTAAACTTCATAATATTTTCCATAAATTAATACGTTATATGAATTGAAATGTTACATTGTTTTTATTTAATATTAGTTATATTTTTTTGAATTTATCCTACAGTTATCATTCGTATATTTTATACTTTCAAATATAAATGTTCTTTTTACTATGTTAAAAAAAAAAGGAGTCAGTGTATAATGTTAATTAGATTTCAAATACCAAATACTTGTACTAATATTAATAATATTCCTAGGTTATTCTATTTATGTTAATTGTTTATTATATATATTTTAAATATTATATTATTTTATTTGTATGTACTTATAATGCCTAATTAGGCCTAATTGGCGAAGGCCACAATAAAGAGAAAAATAAAAAACATTTCCTCAGTACTTCCAAAATTACTCTTGTTCCAAAGAATTGTTCACACTGGATTCAAAATTCACAATTTTAAGCTTCAACATATTTCCTCAGTACTTCCCAAATACGCTTGTTCCAAAGAATTGTTCACACTGAATTTAAGGAAAATAGAGTCATTAGCTTGATGACGTGCAGGCACTGTAAGGGACCTTGGTGAGCAAAAAAATATTGATGAAGTACAATGGGCTCTAAAGTCCACTCAATCAGCTGCAAATAGGATGGTTGGAAGCGCGCCAAAAGGACCAAAAATCACTATCAAGCTTCTGCGTCGCTGGTCCTATGGAGTGGAATAAATCGGCTCCAACTATCAGGTGCACACGCATGATATAGCAGAGATCAGGCGACTCTAAAAACCAAACGGTTTTCTAAATTTTATTATGCTTAAAGGCATTACCGCAAAAGGACGCCATTAAAAATATTATATAGATTTATTATTAAAACTAGAAATTTGAAAGAAAAAATTCACTTACGATAAATTAAATTATAAACAGAGAAAAAAAACAAAAAATTCAATTTTAAAACTAAAGTGGAATTTCGCTATTACGATGTACCTATTAACTAGGATTTTGTTTATTATATAGTATGTGCCCGATGCGATACATGTGCAGACAATACATAGTAAGAGAACTTTTTTTTCATAATTAATATATAGGTACCTACATAAATATTATTTTGCAATTGATGGGTATAAGTAGGTATTAGAATACATATGAAGACGAGAACCTCACATCGGGTGTGTTTTTATATTTCCAAAATTAAAATGAAAAGAGATGGTCAAAAAAAAATTATATATCTACTATTAAAATTACAAAAATATTTCTTTCTTTTGTCTTCTTCGAGAGTCCTTCTTTTAAAAATTATAATTATTTAAATCACGGTGATAGTATGATTACAGTAAATACCATAAAAGTAGATGCTTAAACATAATAGACGTATGATATTTAAAAACTAATGCCGTAGCTTCCAGTCCATTCAGCACGTCAAGCAGCGACAGTACTGGGGAGGAGCCTTGTGGTGACCCTGCACGCACCCATAGACAAGGCCGTGTAAGGACTCACATATCAACCATATAGGGCCCGAACCGAAGTGACCAATCAGCAGACGCATAAAACAATATGCACCAGAGACGGATACTGCCAAAGCGACTAGCGACGACACTTCCGCAGACCGTTTCTATTCAACAGCATATCCAGTGAGCCAATCCAAACTTCAACCACGAATTTAACTGTATAATTCATCATATCAATAAACGAAATCTTGTAAGTGGTATTTCATTTATATACCCTGCTCTAGTCATAACAAACACCCTGCACTGCGACACACAAACAATACGCGTGAGACTAGAAGATGTTAAGAGCTTCTGTCTCACAGCAACATAACCTTCAGACACAATCACGAGTCAAACATATTTTAATAACCTCAACATCCACACAACCAACTATTACACTACTAAACGAAAAACTCTGATATAATTTAATAAAACAATTATTTAAGATAAATTAAATTAATCAAACAGAAATATATACAGATAAAATCAATGTATCCAAATCATATTTGCTCCCGGGATACGAACCCGAAAAGATTTAATCAGCGTTAAAGAATGACAATCACACATTTAAAGTATGGAAAAACCTCACGGTCTAATTTAATTACAATTACAACGGTGAATAATTTATACTAAATTTCACACGGGGCTAAGCCGAGAAATTATCAAATGGATAATCAAGTTAGTATAAACCTAGCTGATGTTAGGAAAGTACAGAAAAAACCTATCACAAGCTCCATTGTAAAAATGAAGAAGAGTCTGAGTTAAGCGGGCTCATGGAGAGGGTAGTTGGGGAGGTCGTGTCTGGCAAGGCACCAGGAACAGACAGCCCTAATTTCTTAATCTTCGGTATGTACTTACAAATAATTAAGTGAGCATACATAATGAGGATGTGATGAAATTTGGGTATTCTGCTTTTCCCCACAGGCTACGTATAATCCCATCCCAAAGTCCAAAACCCGACCTCTAACAAAACATAGAAGGCCCCAACCTAAGGAACCTCTTTTGTCATGTCTAGAGATATGTGGAAATATTTATGTAGAATAATGCATATATAATACTATTTTTAATATTTAACGCAAACTCGCTGTGGTTCATTTTAATAATTAATAGTTGATAATTAACTTTGTGGTTAAGTGGTATTTAAAAATAAAGTTATAAAGTTAATAAACTATTAACCATAATACGACTTGTGGCTGGGTCTCCTGGAAATCACTTTTGGCCAATCGTGCTAGTCTTATTTTCACAGAGCGAGCGCTTTAAATTAATTAGTAGGAATGTAGGTGTAAGTAGTGTATCCTAACTCCTGAACTATTTCGTCGTTTTGGCTTTAGGAGATTTTTCAGAGCAAAATTTGGTGGCCAACATCACCCCCGATGACGATCAGATGATATGTGAGGAGAGGAATTACACGTTGAACTAAATAATAATAATAATAATAATAATGGATAATTGGACACTATAAAACAATTATCTATGTTTTTTAAAATTAAAAAATCGTTATTTTCACTTATGAAAATGATTTTTTGAAAAAGTGCGTTTTTAGTTTATTCTTAAATAAAGTCTCTGATGCACTGTTTCTTATAACGGAGAGCAAAGAGTTCCACGCTTTTGGGCCTGCTACTGCGAATGCCCGTTCACTAAATTTAGACTTCTGACAACGGCTGATCGGTTCTACAACCCTTCCTGCAGCTGAAGTAGAGGCTGACCTGAGAGTTTGACGTCTACCATTCAAATTGTCTGGGATACAAAGTTCTTGAAGATATAGAGGCGTCATGTTGTGTGTCGCCTTGTACATCAACCAGCACAATTTTAATTCAACTCTTTCAGGGAATCGGAGCCAATGTAGCTGATGTAAAAGGGATGTTATATGAGAGAATTTGGAAACTCCATATATTATTCGTACAGCCGTATTTAGAATAGATTGTAATCTATCCAGCTGAAACATTGGTAGGTATATGGTAACACTGTAATATGTAACTGACCCAAATCCATACTCGTATTTTAAAATGCTGTCATTGCAGAAGAAAAATGTACTATTGCAAACATACAGAAATGCACATATTGTAAGGAACCTAAACACTATAAATGAACTACTAACTTAATGTTTGCTCCAAATGTCCATCGCTAGAGTTTTCTGGTACGTACTAAAAACAATTATTATGGATACGGCCTTTCACAAAATCCAAATATTGCCTCAATTATTACAAATTTCACGATGTTTGTTGGTGTTATAGCGGTATTGAGGTTTTATCTATGTTTGTATTATAAAAATAAAACTAACCGAGGATATGTCTATTTTCATAAAAAGGGCAAAAAGATGAATTAGTATTGAAAATAAGCCCTTAAGTATGGAAATTCAGGAACATACCCTCGGGCTAGTTGAGTAGCAATATCTAATATTACAATAAAATATATTTCAAATGTATTTAAAAATACTGTTTCATAATACATTCTCATAATTAAAGCTGTAAACCAATATAAATGAGGATTTCCTGAATTTAAATGAAAAGTAATTACAATATTATGCCACCTCTTCAATATGTGAATAAATATTTTTTTTAAAATATGAATTAAATATATTAATTAGAAAGATATACATATAAAATCAATTTTATCGAAAAATATTGTTGTTGCGCCACCGGGATTCCAACCTGGATCTCTTTCCTAACCGGGGAAGGTGCATTATTCAACTATGCTACAGCGACAATTTTCGAACCTACATGTTACCTTTTTGATATTAATGCATTTAATCGTTCCATTAATAATAATAATTAATAATAATAATAATAATAATTAATAATAATGGAACGATTAAATGTATTAATATCAAAAAGGTAACATGTAGGTTCGAAAATTGTCGCTGTAGCATATTTGGATAATGCACCTTCCCCGGTTAGGAAAGAGATCCAGGTTGGAATCCCGGTGGCGCAACAACAATATTTTTCGATAAAATTGATTTTATATGTATATCTTTCTAATTAATATATTTAATTCATATTTAAAATATCACAGACTTATGTTCTGAATAATTACAACTTCACAATAAGAATGTGTTCTCCTAAAAATAAAAAATTGCATTTAAATTGATTCCGACAGTGAGTCGGATTTGTATTTATTTTGGTTTCAATATTTCGCGACAAGAAATTACGGAATATTTTAATAAAAAGATGATAATTAAATAATACACTACGGTCGGGGGTATTTCTATGAGAAACACGACATTAATAGTAGATGCGACATTTAGAAATATCTTCTACGTTTCCTTTCTTGAACACCGTGTAATTACAACGAGGGTGAAATAAATAGAAAAATGTTATCCAATAATGGGTGAATGGAAACACGTCCAGTTCGGTTACACCTACGTGGTTTCACTGGAAATACGACTTCCGTGAAATCGGGGATAAAACATCAAAACATCTTTGCAAGAATGCAATATCAATACGATGTATTCAATATATATATTATAAAAAATAATAAAGAAGGGAAAACATTCCGCACGGCAGTGCGCGAGTAACTTTACATAAAGTGCGCGCGTGAACGACTCACGACTCGCATAAATACGCCGACGCTTACGTGAGTGGGTCGGGTTACACGTGATAAGGAATTGGGGAACGTGGGGAAATGACGAGGATAATGGCGATGAAAGGCGGTTCACGTACGAAACAATCATAAAACCGCCCTTTAAGCACTGACACAGAACAAGCCCGTAGGACGGGTACTTTGACAACGTCCCTCCAAAGATGAAAGTTTAAGGTGTTGTTAAAATAAAAACCTACGGATATTTTTTAATTCATCATAATTGAGCACCCGGCACTGTAGCCGTTAATTAAGAATGCTAATAAATATAACAAAACAACATATTATTCTACACAATTAAGTTTTACAGCTCCATAAAACGTGCGTATTATATAATCGTTTATTTTCCTCCTAAACGAGTACATTTATTTACAAATCACTCTTCAATCAAGGGTAGATTTTGCCTTATTAAAATAATAAGAACAAAAGAAGTCTATTTATTTATTTTTTCATAAAACCAAAAATAATTAGGTGTAAACATATTTTTCGTTAGTACTATTGATATAACTACATAAGTAAGTAAGTAAATATACAACTTAATAAGTGCATTAAAACCTCGATTATCCGAGCCTAATGTATTTATCAAGGTCTGTATATTTTTCAGAACGCAAACGCCCGCATTCTTTTAGAGTCTTTCTGGATCAATTTAAAGATGGAGAAGAGGAATTCACAGCGAGTCGGGGTTGGCTTGACAGTTAGAAAAAAAGGTTCAGAGTGAGACAGTTGTGTATTACTGGGAAATTACGTTAGCTAACACGAACGAGGCGACAGCATTTATGCAAAATTAGAAAAACTCATTGAAGATGAAAAATTAAGTTAGTCTGTACTTGCGATGAAACTGGCATCACACCTGCTGACATTTTAACGGCAGCACAATACGCGGCAGAGGTGAGAAATAATAACCAAGAAACAAAATAGTATATAGGCCCTTTTTAAAGGAATAAAATGTCACTGGTTAAAAAAATGTTATTGTTTATGAAATAAATGAAATGTTTTTTTCTTTGTGTTTATATGAGGATACTAGTTGCAAAGTCGGCAATGTCCACTTTTTTTTCTAAATTGTCTTATATAGTTTTAAACATTGTGTTAATCCATTAATAATATAATCAAACATGGCTCTTTTTGATGACATTCAAAATCAGTTTTATTTGCAAAATCAGTTGCTTTTGCTCGCCGCCATTTATATTAGGATTCGACCAAAAGCAGTCTTCGCGACTTAAATGACCGCTTGCTTCTGGAAGAAAGTCTTGCATTTATTAAATTCATAATAAGAATATTATTTTTCCAGCTTCTATCAGTTTTTGTGTTTTTCTCCAAATAAAAATATGAAAGCTGTCGAGATTGTAACTAGTACCATAATATTATATATCATTTGACATACTACTTTAAATAGTTACTTTTAATCTCACAAAAATAACCGGTATATTACAACCGAGGCTGCCCGTATTATCCGAGATAGGCTCGGTCCACATTATCCCAGATAATCGAGATTCCTACTGCACACATAACTATACTATTACAATTTTTTGTGTCTCAAATCAATGGTGACGGATAAATTGCTACTTCACATTTTATATTTATTTTTAATTTTGATTATGTAAAAACATGCCGACACTATACAATTTTTTCTTTGTGTATTGCACTTCTGTTGTAATTTTCTGTTATTTTACAAATTATGTTAATGGCGGAATATGGCGTGTATAATAATAAATAAATAATGTAGATATGTCTTGTACTAAATCAAACGCAAAAATCTGTCAAAATAAGATAAATATTTATATATTACACATATTATTGTTCGGAAACAGCCTGTATAATATATAAATACTGTACATGAGTAGTTCAAAATCTATTCCTAATCTGCACGGAAATGCTTGGCTGTCGCCTCTAATACTTTAATACAGAATTAAACTTAGGTTAAGGAGGAATGGGAAAGGGAATTTCCTAGAATTAATTCCTACCTACATAAAATAGTTTATAATATTACCATGTTGCAAATAATATTCTCCTAAAGGTATCTGTAGAAAACATTGCCGTATAAATAATATCTGAAACATGTATAAAATATGATTTTGCATACTTATATTTAAAATATTGTGATGTATCATAAAATAATTCAAGTACTTTTAAGTGCATTTTTATAAACGCGTACCAACAAACCAAAATTCAAAAATGTATTTACAGAAATATATTTTATGTACAAATAGGAGGTAAATCAGTTATTAATTCATTGTCACTAATGTTCCATCTAAGCTATGCTCATGTGCGCGCGCACACGTTATGCCTACATAGCGCAAACAAAAAAATACAGCACACCAACAAACGTTAACAAGACACCAACTTCTTATTAATACTTTGTGGGTGTGTAAACTCGAATACTTATACTGATAAGGTAATGTTTTTCTTAACTTCTCAAAAAGGATCACTGTATGAACAACGGATATTTTTGTCCATACAGTGATCCGAAAATTAAAGGGAACATATTTTTATTTCGTTTAAACAAAAATAAACATTTAAAATAATAAAAATTATCAAATACGATTAATAAAACGCTTAATACATACAATGTTTTAATGTGATATTATTGTTTAGATGACAGAAATTAATTTCTTTATATCTGATTATATTTTAATAAATTTTAACCAAATTGGTGCCCCTTAATCAAGGATTCATGTTGTGTCTTAGCCGGTTTACTTAGTTTAAATTTAAAATGAAATTATTACCATAGTATTCTTGTGTTGTCTTGAATATTTTTCATATTTTTTTTCTTAAGAAATCTGGGTTAAGTTTTTAACCTCCTCAGTCCTAGAGTCTCCTATAGGAGACTTAAAATAGTATTAGAAAATTAAAAATATTCAGTTTGAATCTTCGATAAATCTTTTCGCAAATAATTGTTATATTTAGACTATAGATGTCTATATGTCATATAATTTTAAAAATAATGTAAAATCGTCTTCTTCTATACCATTACAGTCTTCAAAAATGTCTGAGTTGAAGTCTTGAAGTTCATAGTGGTACAGAACAGTACAGTCATGAAGTTCATAGTGGTATCTCCTATAGGAGACGCTAGGACCATAAGTCCATGTCTCAACACAGATTTTTCTAGTGAGACGGGCACAGTCCAAACACTATTAAATAAATAAACAAGTCAAAATAAGGAGTGGGTGTGAGGGTGTTGACGTAAAGTATATTTTTATAAAATTGAGAGTTATCGTCCACAAACAGCAGAATAATTTTAAATATCACTGAAAATCTTATTTAATCCCGTCTCTGCATTCCGTGAGCAATCAAAGAATGTTAAATCGCTCGGTGCGTTTAAAATATTAAACGTAAATTTGGCACTAAGTCGACTTTCGTTCTATATTCGTTTATAAATGCAGCATTGTAGAAAATAATACATTACGTAAGTACGTCCAACAAAATGGTTATAATTGTTCTTTATTAAATCTCGTTAAAATCATTACGTTATTTTGTTAGATTATTTACATTAGAGTTGTTTATAAAATATTTATGTAATGTAAACTGCATAAATTATCCGCGAACCAGCCGCCATCTCACACGTATCATGAGTGATACGCGAATTGCTAATTTGAAACTACTGTCATAAGGGTCGTACGAAATGTTCCCGGATTATGATTTTATAATACAAATTAAATTAATCAACTAGAAAGATCTATTTATCGAGAGAGAAAAAATGATCGCAACACACTTACCAACTGATTTATATAAATATCTGACATGATATTTATTACGCGAATGGCAGGTTTAAATTGAATGTGGATAAACGAATGCCTGCTCTTCGCAAGATTGTAATAAAAACAATATTATCGATAGTGATGTCTATGACAGCGTAATACCTCAGGGGAAACGGGTGCTTCACGACTCTGGAAAAATTCTACGGGAACGTTTCGCGAAGCATCCTCAAAGGAAACCGATTCGATACAAAAGCTGCTGAATGAGAATTCTTTGCCAAAAGCCAAATCATATAAAAGGATTTCTTCCGCGGGATGCACAAAGCCGCCCTCCGCCTCCGGGCCACGGGGAGGGTGGGCTGACCAGCGGCGGTACAGGAGTCGGGGAGATAGCGGAGAAGGGGGGGCCCGAATGAATATGACGGGAGGATCCTTTGCTCTCGGCCACGGGCAGGAGTCTGCGGGAGGCGAGGGCAAACACGATCTTGGAAGAAAGTAGGATGTTTGAGAGGTATCTATCTTCAAAGGTAAGTCGAATTAAAAATATATATGTACTTTCACAACATACATTGATATACAATAGACAGATAAGTAACATGTTAATTTACATAAGTGATTAAAAAAAACAAATCGCCGTGGCATGAAAGGTTGAGAGTTTTACCATATAGTCGTGTTTCCTAAGCATTTTGTTTAGTTCGAAAATAATCAAAATGTTCATATTTAGATAATATTATTTACTTAAATATAATTTCTTATATAGCTGAGTATAATAAAAATACAGTAATATATACATCAATTTATTATAGGATATGTAGTCTTATAATTCTAAATACCGTAAAACTTCACTTTTGCTGTCTTCTTTGTACAGTTTTTTGGGCTAATCTGCCGTGTATATATGACCTTTTTGGCCTACGTTTCGAATCCATCATCAGGGCTGATCTGATGTATGACTGTTGGTGTTGTGATTAAGTACCGGGTTGTACTTTTTCACTTTTGCTGATTTAGAAATATTATAAGAAAAAATCCGTATTACGATGACCACCTTAATTGGACACTTTCTGGTAAGTAAAGTAAGCCTTTTTTTTATTTACATTTTATTTCGGAATAGCGAAGTAAACATGATTCTCCATGCCCCGTGAAAACCGTATTAAAATCAGTTCACCCCAACTTTGCCCTTCACGGCCCCAGTGTGTCTTTTCAACGGGACCGCTTGAGTATCATTCTTCCCGCAGTAATCAATAGAATTTGCAATTCCTACGTATTAACACGTGTCTATTCCGTCCATAAGTGTAACAAATCACTATTTAGCAATAAAAAAGTTAAGGTCTTGTGACTAACAACAATTCCGTTATTAAACTTTAAAAATTGTTAATTTTTATTTTTGTTCCTCTGTAAAATTTACTTTCTTTGTCTTACGACATTTTGCTGCGTATGTGCGATATGTTCTATCTAGCTTTATTAAAAAAAAAAATCATACAATATTTTCATTAGTGGCAATATATTTTGTACAGCAAATCAGAATTTACAATATGTATTGATATACTCGTAGAATAATAATTAGGAATGTAATTAGCATAGTGACTCAGTCTAATAGGAGGTAAATATGGAGTTAGCAAAATTTGTAATCGTAATGACAACACATGTATGTATGTAACTATTGTAATATACAACACGAATTAAAATTTACTCATTAAACGACAACGTGTTAGACAACGTGTGCCCCTATTTGATTGTTAGGCAAATTACTAATTTAATGTATTAATTGTAAATATATATACATATAAAATCAATTTTGTCGAAAAATATTGTTTTTGCGCTACCGAGATTCGAACCTGGATCTCTATTTCCAATCCGGAGACGTACACTACCAATTGTTTTATAGCAGCGCCAGTATTTTTCATGACAAATTTTCGAACCTATATGTTACACTTTTTCAAATTAATACATCTGTCATTCCAAATTGATTTTATATGTATATATTTATAATTAATACATTAAATTAGTATTTAAAACATCACAGACCGTCTGTTCTGAATAATTACAACTACACAATAAGAATGTGTTCTCCTCAATAAAATTACTTATTTTGTTAAAAGAAAGATATATAACTGTTATTCTTCCATCGCGTCTCCCTACCATAAATCGGAGTGGAACGAGGGTCTTTAGAATGCTTCCCGTTAAAATATTATTTCATATCTATGAAAAACTGCGTAGCATCACAGCGGTATCAGTGGAACCTGCTTCCTGAGGCAAGACTGCTATTAACTGTTGGCCTACGTTACACAGATGCACCTAACCTATACACATCTTACACAGACAGCGGTATTGTCAATATTGCGGCGGAATACACAAGTCGTATTTCCGACAGATTAGCGAATTAGAATTAGAAACTGCAAGCTGATAATAATAACGTACTTCGCTGGTTTATTTTAAAACACCTCAGTGCTGTTTATTTCAAAACAAGTAACGTGCACACGACGTACTTATTATACGGTAATAATAGAAATGCTGAGTTTTGGCAGCGAAGGAAACAATTAACGAAATTACCCCGTCTGCTATAGGCACTAGTTTTCTAGTATATCTTATCAAATAGAGTTTTTCCGTTCTCTCGATTGATTTTTTATGGAGGGAAATCTCAGCTTAACTCAATTCTGCTAGTCAATAAAAAAAACTATATATCTTTTATATATTATAATAAGATATTTAATTAGATCACATTGAACAATATTATTATTAATTCTTAGACATTTATTTTTTAACATTCAATCAACGCGAAGAAAATTCCTAATATTTTACTTATAAATATCATTAATTATATAAAAATAATCCTTTACTTTATAAAACTATTTTGTATTAAAATATTATTTCAGATAACTGTAAAATAATATGTATGTCATGTAAGTTAGTATTCTTCTTCTTCGTGTGCCGTCTTCTATGTAAGTCTGGCGAACAAGTTGCAGTATGCAAATTTATTATGTGCGAGATCATTAGCACTGAAGCACCTGGAGTGAGATCGGCAAATATGACCCAGTCGGCTAAACTGGCCCACCCCCGGCTCGCTCCAAACCTAGCGGCCGAATCCGTCAGAACTTCGTAGCGAAAGTCGAAATATGTTGCGGTACGATGTCGCTAGTCGTGTTTCACCACTCTTGGGATATATTTATATCGCGGGCGGCGATTTTATTATTTTGCGAGGAATAAATGTAATTTTCTGCTAGGTTTGTGTTGTTTTTTTTTTTTGTATCAAATCATTGATTATTATTGTTTATGACCGTCATGCATGCGATAGTGTATTCCCATACATACCTAATAGAGTAGTTTATAGAAACAACAAAATATGAGAAGTATTTTTAAAATATATTTTATATGACAAAGTATTGTGTACGGGGTAATGTGGCCCAGTGGTCCATATTTGACTACATTTTTTTTTTATTACAGAAAATGACTCCACGTGTTTCTCGCACATACGACGGATCGAATATGCAAGCAGAAATTTGTGCAGTGAGAGGACAAGAAGATGGGTTTCCTAAAAGCTTCGAAATTATTCAAGGTACCCAAAACTACTCTCCGGCGCCTTGCATCGAAAGCACTAAAGAACCGAGAATAGTCTTTAAATGCAGTAGTTTCTACAAAGTTAGGAGACATACTGTCCTACCTGTCAATTTAGAACAAAAACTTGTAGATTACATTCTGGCGATGGAATCAAAATACCTCGGTTTGACTAGAAGATATATTATGTTTTTGGTTTTTCAATTAGCCGAAAATTCAATGGAAGCTTCTTCACGTCCACAAAGATCCACCACACTCCCTCCATCTACTTCTGAAATATCACTATTGCCAGAACCATTGTTGACAAAACCAATTTCACAACTTCATATTACTGAATTTATATCTCTATTTGAGATTTCACCAGTTCCCGTAAAAAAGAAAAAGCAATGCCAGCGAGGCAGGAAAACTGGTCAATCACTAATCCTCAATTCACCACCGTATTAAAAAAAAAATTGGAAGAATCGATCAAAAACAAAGAAATGAAAGAAAAAAGCTAGTAAGAATCCTAATCGAAAGATCAAAAAATGCAATGCTGAGAAAGGAAAAAACAAAAAATAAATAATGCCTAAGAAAGGATGTAAAAACCTTTAATTGAATCCGGCTAAAGGCAAGTTTATCTCATTGAGGAATGTATCGACAAATAGAGATTCGTCTGGCTCCGAAAATGAGAATGATGGTTACAGTCTGGATGATAGTTTGGATGAGAGTCTTGACAGGCGAAACGAAAAAGATGCATAAATGTATTTATTGTGATGGACTATATTCCGATGATCGCAAGGAGAAACGTGGGTACAATGCGTGTCATGTAGAATGTCGGCTCAAGACGAATGCTCTGAGGTTGAGAAAAACTTCTTCATTTCTGAATTCTGCTCTTCAGATCACTAAATACGTTGCTAAGTGCCTTTATAATTTTGGTAAGTAAATATGGACCACCCCAGTCACAAATATACATTTGAGTTTCTTAAAGTATTAGAGTGATAAGTAAACGATTGTATTATGTTAACCAGATAAACATTTGACTTTTTTTAATTAAAATAAATGATGCGTTGTAATAAATTAGTTTTATTTGAAAGGGTACTTATGGTGGTCCATATTTGCCGATCTTAATCTACTTTCTGAAGTTACGCAGCCAATATATCTTTCTATCCAGGAGATATTTAGCAAACGTCGTTACAGCTCCATATCAAATGCCTCCTGATTCATCATTTTCTCAAAGTGTTTAATGCATCTCGATATCTGGTACAAAATTGGTTCATAATATATTTAATTATATACCGTTTTGTAAGTTTACATGTCATTATTTTGTGCATCATATATTTTAAAAAGTTTATCTTTCCATACATAAGATGGTCTGAATGTTAAATAGCTGAAATGATGTCTTTATAAATTTGATATAATTTCAACCCTCATATAAAATACCAAAAAATTGTAACCACAGGAAAATGCTGCTTGCTCTAAAGCTAGTAATCTGATGTAATACAGTGGCACCACAGACAGCCAACACAATAATACAAAAGACATCCTACCTACCACATAAACACTAATTAGAAAAAAGATTATAAAAATGTTATTAATATTAATTTGTTTAAAATCAAACATATAAATCTAAAAAGCTGTCACGTATACGACATTCGAAAAGAGTAAAATTATCCGCGTATTTGGCGCCTCAATAAATAATGTAATATATTCACTGAACATACCATTAATTAATGTTACAAAGTAGGCATACCGTTATTAGACAATACACAGTAACAAAATGGCAACATTTTTTCCTTAAAAAACTCCTTCCATCTATAGATATCCCAATCTATAGATATGTGTCGATGAATATCAAATTCGCCTAAGTCCACTGTGAATTTTTTTAAAGATTTTTATGGCAATTATGGCAAACGAACTAAAGTCCATATTTTTGTTTGAAACATTTATTTATTTAATTCTTAACATAGTCCATACATAAGCACTCCTATATATGCTCTAATATAAACAAGATTAAAGTATTTTCTTTTATTAAAACTTATCTTTTACATATGGTCACTTTCATTTTAAATCTATACAATTTCTCCTTCTTTATTATGTTTTCTGGCATTTCATTAAAAATCTTCATCGCACTATACATAATCGATTTCTAAGATTTGGACTTCTTCTTGAATGGCAGTCTCAGTCATCCCTTTCTCTTGTACGATGCTCGTGCTCATGTTGATTTGCATCAATTTTTCGTTTAAATTCCGCTGATATTTTCTTATTGAGGATTTTGTAAACAAATACCATTATATTAAAATATACTTTCTGCTTAAAGGTCATCAAATTCAGATCTTTCAGCATTGCACTGATCCGAGTATATCTATTTTTTCTGAGTATCATTCTCAAAGTTTTATTTTGCAACACTGATTTGCATTTCTTCTTCGTTAGCCAAAAACAAAATACTGCTGCAATAGTTGATGTGAGGAATAATAACAGAGTTGTAAACTATTATACAAGACTCAGTACTAATAAAACTTCTGATCCTTCCCAGAAGTGAGATTTTCATAGAAATCTTTTTAGTCGCGTATCTTATATTTTGCGATAAATTAAATTTTGAATGTATTATGACTCCCAAATATTTTATTTCAGTCACTTCCTTTTGACTTTCACTATCTATAACATTAACATGAACATAGAAGTTTTTAAATACTAATTATTAAATATATTAATTATAAAGATATACATATAAAATCAATTTTATCGAAAAATATTATTGTTGCGCTTCCGGGATCTCTTTTTCCAATCCGGGGAAGGTGCGTTACCAACTATGCTACAGCGCCAGTATTTTTGACGACCAATTTTCGAACCTATATGTTACACTTTTTCAAATTAATACATCTGTCGTTCCATTATTTGAAAGCCATCTACATTATTTTTACGGAATCTCAAATACCTTTGAGTAAACCGATAGCAAACGCCAGAATTAACAATTTATTTTTATTGAACTTTTGGACACATTGATACAACTTATATATTATTAAGGAGAACACATTGTGAAGTTGCAATTATTCAACAAGAATATTTTTCGATAAAATTGATTTCATATGTATATCTTTACAATTAATACATTTAATTAGTATTTAAAACATCACAGACCGTCTGTTCTGAATAATTACAACTTCACAATAAGAATATGTTCTCCTTAATAATATCAGTTTTAGTTATTAGTGCCAGACTCCAAGTAATAGTGTAAATTATTTTCGCTTACCTCATTCTGATCCGATCACAAGTCAATATGACACTTGATCACGGCGAGATTGTCGGTCGACAGCGTGCAGTGTAAAGTTTCTCGTGATTATACTATTGGTTTTTTTATTAAAATCGAACATAAAATAAGTATTGTTCAACCGCATTTGACTTAAAAAAGCAAAGATCGAAAGAGAAGAAAAAAATTATGTTTTTTTTTTTTTACATCTTCACATGTTTTATATCAAATTTGAATTTGAAAAACTTGATGATTTATTTTAAAAGTAGTAACTGACCTATTTTTTTAGCATTAGTGCAAGAAAAAAATAGCTGTACATTGTAAATGGTAATTATCCGAAACTGTATTTTATTCATCGACACATATCTCTAGAGCAGCGAGGATTTATTATATTAGCTTTAAGTGTAAAGAATCCTATCACTCGTGCAATGGGGCACATTTCTATGATATTATTAAGCTCGCAAAAGTATTCCGCACACGGAGTGCAGTGGGCACTTCCTGGCAGCTGACTCGCTGACGCAGGTGATGCAATTCCACACTTTCATGTGTGCGTTTGGGTCATATTCACTAGTCATATAGACTTGTAATGGAGCTGAATAATTAAAAAGGTTTTTGGAAAACAGTTTCAATTAGTTTAAAGATACGAACATACGGCGAAAGATGCTTAATAGCGAGAACAAAAGAGTGTGACGTCCATCTTCTCTGGTCAACAGCCAACGAGAAACGACGTTACTGTTAGTACTACGGGAACCCACACCCGGGATCCCGGCCCAGTTTATAGTATTTATGAATACTGGTAGCCAGGGTCAACACATATAATCCCGAGACTTTAGGAATAGATATTTTGGATTAATTTCGGGGTACTAAAATTAGATCAAGACTAAATGACTTAATGCTTTATGTTACTACAGGCATATAATACATCTTCTTCGTCCTCTTTATCCTGATTGGGTCGCGAGTGTAACGCTTGGACAGTATTCTTCCACCGCTCTTTCTTAGCAGAGTCTCTCCATTTGCCTTTTTCACGTTATCCTGGATAGACTTATAGGTCTTCTTCCCTTTGGCGCTGATGAGAAAATCTCTTTAAGCAGTCTTTCGTTTTCCATGCGGATGATATGTCCAAGCCAACTTAGCTAAAAATTTTCCATTTGGAGCAGCATGTTCATTGGGTTCGTCCCGAGACTTGATCTCTTAACGTCACTTGCGCTACTCCTCTTAGGTATCTCATATCTTCAGCCTGGATTCTCGACAGATTCCTCTTCATCAATATTCAAAATTGACTGGCATAGGTCAAGGTGGAAATGTACACTAACTTGAAAATCGCCAGTTTTGTATGTATATTTTTTAATTTAAAAATTATATAATAATATTCTTACATCGAGTATGCAACACTTTAGAAAATATTAAATTACATCGTATATCAATTAGCATTAGGTAAAGAGATTAAAATTACAAAAGAAAATAAATCAATGAAAAATGATTAAACTTAGATACTACGTATTCTGCACTCAACCTACGAAAAGTAGCAAGACTAGCCGCTTCCTTCACATTTTCTGACAGCTCATTGAATAATTTGAAACCTTTATTGCACAAACTATTTTGTGTTCCTGCCAGACTTGTTTGTGGAAGTCTAAAATCCCACTGACTTCTCGTAGGATAAGTGTGGACCTCAAAATTGTATTTTATATTTTTACTCGTGTATAATAATAATAGATAATTTGCATAGCGCCATTTTCGTAAAATTTTCACCTTAAGGGCGATTTACACATAAACTGTTTATAGTTCTACAATTACCTTTGTTTTTAAAATTAAAAATGGTCATTTTCACTTATGGAAATGATTTTTTGAAAAGGTGCGTTTTTAGTTTCTTCTTAAATAAAGTCTCCGATGCACTGTTTCTTATGACGGAGGGCAAAGAGTTCTACGCTTTTGGGCCTGCTACCGCAAATGCCCGTTCACTAAATTTAGACTTCTGGCAACGGTTGATCGGTTCTACAACCCTCCCTGCGGCTGTAGTAGAGGCCGACCTGAGAGACGTCTACCATTCAAATTGTCTGAGATGAAAAGCTCTTAAAGATACAGAGCCGCTATGTTATGTGTCGCCTTGTACATTAACCGGTACAATTTAAATTCAACTCTTTCGGCAATCCAGCTGAAACATTGGCAGGCAGGCCATCATAGACACGTGACACTACAAATGCATTTATAAGTAGACGGGCTGCCTCAAGAGAAAAATGTCTCCGAATACATTCAATCTGTGTCAGTTGATAGCAGCATGCACTAACTATTTTGCTTATTCTGATTTGATTAAACTGATTTGTTTATTCATTGAAAGATCTGAATCAATATGCACGCCCAACAACTTAACTGCAGATTTAGCATTCGCAGACATTGATTCCTGTATTAAGTTTTGCTCTCTATAATAGTTCCGTTTTGGATAGATTCAATGTAAGTCTATTCTGTACCATCCACTCGCCTATTTTATCTACGCATGTTGCAATTTTTCCTTTTAATACCTGTCTCACCTGACTTGCAGAAAAAATAAATTTGCGTATCGTCTGCATAACGATCGGGATCGCTACCAATCAGAGACGCATTAACATCATTACGAAAATGATTTAGTCCAGTTTCCTCCAGGACCTCGATGTTATGGTTTCGTATGATGGAATAGGTTTTTTAAAAATCAACATTGGAATGAACAAGACGGTGATCAAAAAGTCCAATATCAATCACCGGCAGTTATGGGTCTATCACTATTACGATTAATAATGATTCCTCCTGCATCACGTGTAGGATCTCTGACCAACTGCGTGCAATTTAAGTCATTAATAGGCTATTAAAATATTTATAATCCTTTTCAATTTTTAAATCACCTCTTATTATAACAGTCTCTGTGCGAACTGGAACCCGTTGTAGTAAGGATTTGATTTCTGAGAAAAATCTTGCTGAAGTCGGTTGTGAGACAAGCTGATAATCTCAAAAGTCTTTAAAAGGAGTATTTTTTAAACGAAAATCTTATTATGCAATGACAGCAATACCTCCGTGGTTTGTCCAGGTGAGATTATCCGTTTTATTCCCCGATGGTTTTCTAGCATCTTCGACAATTTTAAATCCTTTACTGCGAAGTTGTTTCATTGAATTTGACTCATGATCATCGTGCCAGATTTCTGTTCCCGCTAAAACTTATATTTTTCTGTCTGAATAAAGTTCACAGATCTCGTCTATTTTATTTCGAATGGAGCGAGCGCTCCATGTCGCCAGTGAAAGACTCTTTGATATAATATTGATGTGCCTTTGAACGTTTACTCTGATAATATTTTGTGTATGATCTACGGGTTGATATCGAGATGTAACTCGGGTATAGGCATCTGATTCGGAGGCTTGAGATATGGCGGAGGTGGAGCTGATGGTATTCTCCGATTGACCTGTCCACCACCGCGGCAACCTCTATACCTCGATTTAATCTTTTAAGATTGAATATTGTAACAGTGTATTTTTTGCAATGTGGTAGCGTGTATAATGGCAATTTTGTATATCAATACTAGAACATTTTGTATAATTTTTTGCTTAACCCTCATTAATTTTAGTTGTTATAGCACATTACATCTTAAAATAGTACTGTTGTTTTGTCTTTTTGTCGAGCTCTACTTTCTACTTTCGACCGTAGAACGCTGCCAGCCGAGTCTATCCATTTATAAATTTTGTTGTCCCGACGCGCGTCATTTGAAAACAGTACTCCTTGAAGGTGTCAACTTGTTTCAATCTAGTGCCACGAGTCTGTATTATACATTGCTGTCGTTCATTTCTGCCAATGGCCATAATTTCGGTTTTAGCTGCGCTAATCAACATGCCCGCCTGTGTGGTCTCTTTGATAAAGCGATTTGGGCACACCTGCAGGGCCCTCTGATGTACTTGACAGTTTGACAACGTAATCTGCAAATAGGAAACTGTCAATTTCGATATCGCCTCGGAGAACTTTGTCACTGGTTTGGTTCCTCCTTGTTGGTCCATATAATTCATAACAATAAAAACGTTTCACGTGAAAATTATTTGTCAATCTTGCATTATTATTTTACGTTATTTTTTTTTCAAAGATTCGTTACTTATGTGCTTACTTAAATAAAAATATTTTACATAAATAGTATTTGTTCTTTTTTGGTATTTATTTTTAAATTTTAATTTAATGTCACATCAATATTCTTACAATTTTCAAACTAAGCTATACGCTTGTACTATGAAAATAGGACTAACTTTATGGTGTCCTGGAACAAGGCGCGAACCCCCGACCACTAGATCGCTAGGCCAATGTCTTAACCACTACACCAACAAGATACTCATGTAACAGTAATAAACAAATGAGCATTTTGTAAAGCCGGGATTGCAATTTTGGCGCAGGTTTGGATTTCCCAGTTAGTGCATATTAAACGAGAAAATAAATTTACATTAATTGCTCATCGATTGGATGAGAAATTATTATATTTTTTTAGTAAATTTAACTGCTCCGTTTAACATTATTTTACGTATTACAATTTCAAACACAGAAATGATTACCGTACAGTAAATTCAAACAAAATTAAGCAGATATGCTATGTACAGTTAAACCCTTTCGAACTAATTAATTCCTATTAGTCCTAAGTACATGTAAATAAATATCCTTAAACCGTTATAAATATTACCTATCTGAACATAATTAAATAGATACAATATTAAAATGTATTATATTTTTATGTGTATAATAGCATAGTTAATGGGATTAGAAAGACAGGGTCGTTGAATGGCTCAGTCTTGTGTAGAACGTATGAACGAGAAACGGGTGGTAAAGACAATATTTGATGTGAGTGTTGAACGCAACATACCCGGCACGATCAGATAAACCAGGTATTGGAGAACGGTCGTGTTCTTCAACTTCAACAACCGAGAGCGTGCATGAGAAGACGTATAAAAGTGAGCAAGGCAAGAGTGATATGTCAAGACAAAGTGTGGTGTTCTATTATCTCTGTTTACCCCTGCGGAGAATAGGTGTGATGGTAAGTTAGTTAGTTAATATATTTGTTTATCCCAAATTTTAACATCCACAGTTGATTTGTAAAGACAAATTAAATTGATATTTATTCACCGTTATTAAGATAACGAATATTTATTTTAATACAAATTAAATTAATCAATTAGAAAGATATACAAGATAATTCAATTTAACGAAAAAATATTTTTGTTGCTATTCGAACCTGAATCCTGTCCTATCCGGGGAAATGCGTTAACCGATTACATCACATCAATATAGTAAGTTGACGACAAATGTATATGCTGCAGTTCTTTCAAATTGATACATCAATTATTTCAAATTTAAAAACAATCATCTTTTATTGCGAAAATCTCAAATACCTTTCGCTAGGAAAAATATTTCAATAGGAATAATATTCAAGGAAATATATTCATTAAAATTCAAATAATATTCGCTAGGAGATACCAGAAATTAAATTAATTCCTTTTTATTCAATTTTAGATAAACTTTGATACAACTAATAAGGAGAAAACATTATTATTGTGAAGAACTATCTGAAAAAACTGAAACATCACATTAATAATGTGTTCTCCTTAAATGAAAATATTTATTTGATAAAAAAAACACGAAAAATAATATAAGATAATTTTACCGTAAATTCTAGTAAATGTATGCCATCTTCTCAAATATTATTGCCCTCAGTATAGCACGAACGCAAAGAAATATACGAGATGCGTGATATACAGAATGTTGCAGACCTAGTCTATAATATTTTATGGGTGGTGGATACCTGACTAAATTACCAGTCGAAAATGTTCAAAAAGTGTGTAATAATTATGTACCATAACGGAAAATATTATTGTATGTGATTTCTTAGACAATCATGTTAAGCTCTAAGTACTTCTAAATAAATATTTGCAAAATTGACCCTATATAATTATATATATTTACCTCAAGCCCTAATCATGTAACAAAAACTAATCTGCGCGCTCGAAGATCGATGACCTTTTATTTTTCGTATTCAGTACATAATGTATAATCAATAAAATATTTCAATTAATCGAAATAATCGCTTAATTAAATTGTTGAGATTAGGCAATATATCCTTGAACATTTTCGACTCGTAATTTAGTCACGTATCTACCCATAAAATATTGTGAACTAGGTGTGTTACACCGGTATACAGCAATTTAAAATAATAATAAAAATATGAATATAATATACAAGTTTTCTACAGCAGTTTATTATAGCCACAAAGAGAGTCGTTAGGCTAAAATTAATGAACTAAACATATTTCGATTCAAAACAGAATTGGGTTTAGAAATGGTTAAGTAAGTACATCATAATATACAATACATTAGATAATACTCACATTTGTTTAAATGCTCGGTATATTTTGATATTTTCAAATTACCGAAACAGTTAACTTAACTATTAACTTAATTTTTTAAGTTAACTGCAATGTTTTTTTAAACAAAAATATGCACCCCCTTAAAATTGTAAATAATCGAAATGAAATTGTTTATTTCAAGATTTTTAATAATTAACACTTATTATTTACACGCAATACGATTAAAAGAATAACTATTATCATATTCCTTTTGCCTACTAACTAAAACAAATTGAAAACCCGTTCAAGTGATTACGAATAGGCTGACTAATAAATTAGATAGGATAGCCCGCTTAAGTAGGATTCAGAAAAGGATTTGTACAGTAGGCTATTTATACAAGAGACAACTTATCAAAAAAAAAAAATACAAGCCGCTCTAAAAGACTTTCAGACTTCGAAAGGGTCATTGAATTTAGGCAGTTGAGGCATGGCCATATGATAGATGCGCCAAAAATACCAAATTGCAGATACAATAATGTTATAAGAATTCAAATAGATACCAATGCAATACTCACTGTCGATATGATGGTTTAACCAAACCGAGGCCAATACAATTCATACAACATAGGCAGGGAGATATTATTTCTAAGGGCCGGTTGTGTGATCGGTAGTAACTTTTTACTATAGTAAAAAAAGGTACTAAAGTAAATTTTTTTTCGAAAACGGGTTGTTTGATCGTTGGTAAAAAAATATTTACTTCTCGAAAATACATCCCGTAGTAAACTCATTTTACTCTCCGATATCCGATAGTTAAATATGGTGGACTCTTCATAGCTGTTCCAAAATATAAATATACTTTGAAAGTTCCAGTATACGACAATTGATCATTAAATATCGCGCTATTTTAGAATTGAGAGTTCGTACGATGATGATCTCGATGTTTAATATATTAATGTATACATTAGCACATAATACGAAAAAATTTCACCACTAAAGTGACAGATTTCAAACACATAGGCAAAAAAATCCATAGATAATGCATAAAATAAAGCATATTTCATGATTATTTGTCGCGCCTATACACATATCCATCCATGCTTTGACAGTAGTAAACTTGATGTATCAACAACCCGAAAATGATTTTTACTACGGGCGTTAGTAAAAAGTTACTATTGATCACACAATCGGCCCTAAAGGGAATACATTATTATTGTAATGTTGCAGTTTTTTCAGAACATAGTTCTGTGGTATGTTCATGATGCAAATTAAATGTATTATAATGCTTTTTAAAAATGGAATAACAGATGAATCAATTCGAAAGAGCTGCAGCACATAAATTCGAAAATTTGTCGTCAACTTTCTCGGTTGGCGTGGTGTAACTGGTAACGCATTTCCCCTTAAGAAAAGATCCAGGTTCGAACCCCGGTAGCAACTAATATTTTTTCGATAAATTGATTTTTTTCTGTCTATCTAGTTGATACATTTAATTTTTATTAAGATACTATTCACCAACACATTCAGAATACATTCGACACGCAATTCTGAGAACACTATGAAGAAATGCTGTCACACCTTCAATTTGCCGACGATATCGTTGTGTTTGCGGAAACTGCCGAGATACTCGTGATCTTTCAACTAAACACAGATTGCAGAAAAGTATGCCTCTACGTAAATACTGATAAGGTGATGGATGACGAGCCGAGAAAACTCGCCGATTAGAGTTGTTTGTTACAAAGTAAAGCCAATACGTCCACTTCTGCTTTGGCCAAGTCATCAGATTCAATAAAGATATTACACATTTGTTAAGAGTTCACGACAGTGGCGGTCGATGACTTTTTGTAGAAAGGATGCTGGATAATAAGTTTATGCCTATATATTATAAAATGTACAAATATAACATATAATCGAAGGATATTCAATATTTCAATAATTCGGCTTCAAGTATATCAAACTGTAAAAAAGGGGTCACACAAACGAATTCCTCAAAATAATCCGCTCGCTTCGTAATGTGTATGCTATTTTGTCGATTAAAGTCGTTTTTTGTACGTTGGATGCTGTTAACGAATGCATATACAGCATTCGAAGACCTTGACAGGCAGACCTGAATGTCGAATACTTTCAAACTTTGCGAATACGAAACGAATAATAAAATCCACTATTGCTGGTATATGTGTTTCTTTTTGACTGTGGAATACAAGGGATGCGGAGCATCCAAAGCATGCATGAAGCGACCGCGCCTGGTTCACGAGGCAAATAGCACTAGGCAGGGGAGGTTCGGAAACCTCAAGATAGTCTTTAAATCAAACATGCCACGACACCTTAAGCCTTTCAGTAAGCCTGTCTCGACGCACATGCGTGAACCGTGGACACCCACGGATGCTATGCTGACGATGTGACCTAAAAACTATAGACAGATGGGCGAAAAAGTAGCTAGCGGACACTGGACTGGAGTACATTATGTACTGGACACAAAGATTCTGATGATGAAAAGGAATCTACAAGATTTATATTCTTCCTTAAAACCATCATAAAAGTTACGGTTTGTCTTAAAACTAATCATTCACTTTGTATTAGCATTGCATTAGCCGCTAGCCATTGTGGAGTATCACGTATCGATAGAATTGTGAAATTGCTGGCCAGATGTTTATAAAGTGCTTAAGAATAGGTGATTATCCTGACCCCTTCGCGTTCTAGCGGATACACCCACGTGATCATCGGCAACGAGTTAAATAAACACATTCACAAAAAAAATATTTTAAGATTTCACTGACTATCAAAACTAATTTAAAACTAAAACAAATAGTACCTATCTATAAAAGAATACATTATGATTTTATAGTTTCGTACATATATAATCTATGTATATAATCAACGAGAACGCAACGTTCCTTTACAAAATGTTCAGTTCAGTTTCTGCGAAGTATTATACAATAACAATTAATTAATTAGTTAGTTAGAAACAAATACAAACTCATTTAAAAAGGTTCAATGGATTGATCTACAATAAAAATATATATTGCTGAATATGTACCTACATTAATAATTAGTACAGCTAAATGTTTTTATTCTAAAGTTTGTTCAAACTAGATCTTGCGATTAATGTACAATTTTAATATTCATGACAAAGCCGCCCCCAGAAGACAAAATTATTTTATTTGTAGGTGCATAAAATAATATTCTTCAATTGTAACGACAGAAATCTTTATTATGGAAGAAATATTTATGTTTAGTTTATCCCAATAAAAAAATAAAGAACTTACAATTTGAATCCAGCACCGATTTAGAAAGTTGAAGGAGTCTTTATAAATTAATAATAATATTAATACAATATGGTACGGTGAATTTATTTACCTGTCATATTCTCGGTTATCCTCGTCACAGCGCTCGTCCTTCATGTTCCTCCAGGACTTGCCGTGCTTGCAGGTGGTGACCAGGACCATGTCCTTCTGGTTGTGCAGGTGCCAGAGAGAGTTGCGCGTGTCGCTGCCGATGCCGTGCACGTAGCGCTTGCCCTTGAAGGCCAGCAGGTAGCGCTTGTCGGACGGGAAGTTGGTGGCGCCGCCGGCCCCCGGCTCTCCGCCCTTCTCGGGGTGCTGGCGGTGGAACAGCGGCAGCGAGATGTCGAACCCCGGCCGGAAGTGCGCCACGGAGGCGCTGGCCTTGGCCAGGATGGCGCGCCCGGGGTCGAAGCCCAGGCTGTCCTCGGCGTAGTCCGGCCAGGTGCCGGAGTACAGGTTGAACAGGACGTGGTTGCGGCCCCCGTTCCAGTACGGCAGCCGCTGCAGCCGCTGCTGCACGTTGTGCACAAAGTCCGGCGACAGCGGATCCCGGTCCAGGGTGTCGATGCCGAGCACGAAGAGGCACGCGCGCGCCGGCTCCTCCGTGGCGTAGCGCGACTGGCGCAGCGCCGACAGCACCTTCTGGTAGGACGGGCTGACGGGGCCCTCGGCCGGGTAGGCGTACACGCGGAAGTCGCCCTGGCAGCGCGAGAAGTCGAAGCACGTGTCCATGCGGCACGGCAGGCCCGGGGGCGCGCGCGCGCGGCGGGCCGGCCGCTCGGCGCGCTCGCCGTCCGAGCAGAAGGCCGGCAGCCGCGCGCGAGCCGCCCCCTCGGAGCCGCCCTTCAGCCGGTAGCCCCCGAAGTAGCAGTAAGCTAGGAAGGCGCACGACACTATTAACAGTATGTATCGTTTCTTCGCCTGCATCACGCGATTAGTTAAAATCCTACCTATTCTATTGACATACTCACTGGTCGCGGAGTGGAACTACCTAGCGATGCATGTTGACGTTTGACCTAACCTAGAATGAACCGCGACCGACGGAGAAGACGGTTCCTCCGGAAGCCCCGGGACGAAGACGAGCCGAGCTGGCTCCTGTCAGCGCGCCCTGACACATGACTCGGATGACCCGAGCTGCCGACCGCCGTTGGATCGGCGCCTTATTTCACTTTGACATATCTCACATTTATACACTGACACGCCACTGGCACCACAGCACACTCTCGAGAGAACTGAGTATATATTTCACATTATATCAAAGTTTATCCGATCATCTTGTACGTGAGAGAAGCCGAACCCGACAACCGACCGTCCTTATTCCTATGTTTTATCTGACAGATGCACGGCGCACGGCCGAGCCGAGCAGTCCGACATTAGTGACGCTAGCGGCGCCGCCAGGCGGCCGTTCGGTTGTACTACGGAACGTTGCCATGGTGACGAGACATGCGCGGCTGACATTGTTGACATGGCAGCGCAAATATTTCAAATTTGGTTTTTATTCAAAACCATGACACGAATCTAATTATTTACCTCGTACATATTGTATGTGTACTCAAAATCATGATTATTTTTATAAAATCGTATTATATAGGTATTTCTATCACGATCAACGACGTAAAATATTCGTAGCCAAACACGATTATTGTTAAATGAATAAATATTTAGGTGTTGGGAGTCAGTTTTGAATTATTAATATTATATACATCGTGAACGAACTACTAGTAGGTTATAAAACAAACGCTATAATACGTTTTTTAATATTTTTGAAATAGGATAACGAAAAAAAAATTCTTCCAGTTGGACTGGGCACGGGTACAGAATAAAAATATCAAATATGTCTATTTCTGTAAAGATTTCGTAACGACCATAATTAGATTTTATTAATTTAATTTTTAACCTTAATTGAATTGAACTTAGATTAGGTATAGTCGTATCTATTTCACTGTAAGAGGACCAGATAAGGCACATCGACAGATGCTGTTTGTTATTAGGTTTTACTGGCGGCTTAGTTATGCCACATCTTTGGAATTGATAAAATTGTACAGTGCCTTATAATTATTGCAGATCGATTAGATATTATATTAAATTTAAAATCTATAGAGCACGGGCACTATATGATGTACAACATGAATCACAGTTTTGACATATGTTCATTCACAGTAAAGTTTATGGTTAACCGACGCTTAACATGGGGACTTGTTTGTATTTCAAAACTTTCACCTCCGTATTATCATTAGGTATCTATCTCTATCTAAACCTAACTTTCACCTCCGTATTATAATTATTTTCATGAAATTAACACAATAATATTATCTCAATACAAATAAATAATTATTTAATGTATTAATTATAAATATATACATATAAAATCAATTTTGTCGAAGAATATTGTTTTTGCACTACCGGGATTCGAACCTGGATCTCTATTTCCAATCCGGGGAAGTACACTACCAATTGTGTTATAGCGCCGGTATTTTTCATGGCAAATTTTCGAACCTATATGTTACACTTTTTCAAATTAATACATCTGTCGTTCCATTATTTGAAAGCCATCTACATTGTTTTTACGGAACGCCAGAAATCACAGACCTATATTCTGAATAATTACAACTTCACAATAAGATTGTGTTCTCCTTAACAAATAAATAAATTTAAAAGGCAAATATATCTACTGCATGCATTAGTTATCTGCCGAGTGATGATGGCGGCTATCTATTCAAAATCTGCAATATTAGTATCGAATGTTTTAATTTCTATTTATTTATAAACGTATAATTAATTTCTATGCCAACAAGAGCAAAATGGTCAATTCGTCGTAGGATGAGGGCGATATCGCGTATATAAGCATACAAACGAACTATTATATAGGGTTATGCAATAAATAGTAGCATTTATTAAAATTTTGACAGCTGTCATTGTTATTTTTATACACCATAGTCTACCATTTTACCATGGAGCGTTTCACATTGGAGTAACGTTTACAAGTTATTTAAACTTAAATCTGAGCCAGCTATTCGTCGAGTTGTGAAAAGTTTTAAAACAATTATTTTTTACATGATGTGAGGACATCGGTAAGATAAAAAAAATTCCCAGAGCGAAACCAATATTACCGCTGTCCAAGGGATGATCCAGAGTTATTGATTCCTCGAAGTTCGCAACATTTAGGCTCATCATATGGCACAACATGGCGTATTTTGCGTGAAGATCGTGGCCTACACCCCTACAAGATTCAGCTAGTGCAAAACCAACAAAAATTGAACAATTAAAAAACATAACTCGTCGAAAAGGTGACTTAAATTGGATCCGAAGAATACATTGTATCAAACGTAGTCGCGGTGCACATTTGAACGAAATTATATTCACTGTTTCCGAGGTAAGTTTGTAGAACTACATAATCACATACATATGTGAAAATAAAACACTTGTTTCTTTATTCTACCCGTTTAATTTATTTGAGACGCGTTTCGCCTTGTCAGGGCATTATGAATCTAACAATTTTGTTTTTCAATTGATTCCTGGCAAATAAATTGACTTATTACCTCGTACTAATATTATCCGAAACGTGTAACGAGTTTATAATAAATTATCTATGCATGTGCAAAAGTATTCCTTTACTTTGTTTATTTTACCGCGTAGTTTTTGTATGAAAAATATGATATATATATATATATATATTTGTATGTAACTGTATAATTAGTCAGCAAATGAGTTTTGAATGTTTCTCCCCAATTTATTATATATTACCGTGTTGCAGTTTTTCTTGGGTTGGGAGAAGTAAACCGCTTTTGCATTACTATTTGTTTTACTCTAAATTGTTCTAGAAAATTTATACATGACAATACTAGTTCTTAAATAAACTTCATATCACTAGTTATTTTAACCTTATTATTTTCTCATTTTTCCTTTATGATTCAGTTTAAATATATGCTACCAATCACTTGGTAAAATGTATATACAACCGAACTCGGTTATAGTGAGATCGCGGATATAATGAGGAAATACTTATTATTATATTAATTCAGGCCTGTTTTCATACAACTCTTCACTGTTAAAGTAAGCTCGCTTCACTGATACAACGTACAAAAATATTCTTAACAAGTTAACAAAATGCACTACATGGTCTAAAAACCTTAATTCTTGAGAAGTCATAAAATCGGAAGCAGCGTCTGCCGACGAGGTTCCTTATTATTTACGATTCGGGTTTATGAATTCTTAGAAAAAAAAACAATGAGTGTTTATTTTGTGCGGGTAGTAAGTAGTTGTAAGATTTATACTTTAAAACAGAGCAGTATTTTGAATTTTGTTAAGAAATAATGTGATTGAATGTATTAATTTACTTTAAAACGTTTTTGTTTACACACTTAGAGATTTTTGATTTTTTATATTTATTTGACTTGCTTTTAATTTTATTGGATATTAAACATTTTTTGTAATAACGATCAAATTTAGCTGCTCCCTTCGTTCTCGTTATAACCGTGTTCGACTGTAAGAATTTTGTTAGAATTTGTATTTTTTTTTATTTAATCAAATTTAATGTTAGTCTCAACTTGATATTATGGAAGCCTTGTATTAAAAATACAACCGTAGACTAATGATTTAAGAAATAAAATAAAATAAAATTTTACTTATAGAAGTACCTTCGCAAACATAAATATTGTACACGTACTGTTTTTGTGAAAATTCAATGATTTTATTACGAAAATGATTTATGTAATAGAATTATTGTGCTTTTGTTATGTTTTAAAAGAATATTAAAACCGTATAAAACTAGTGTGGGCAGGCTTTGGAGGGTTGTCCTAAGATTTTATAAGTTCTACCCCTAATAGCCCGATGTTGAACGGTGATGACCTACGGCACCGAACTTCTAATATTAACTAACGCTCATAATCGATGAAACACTCCATACTGCAGTATGGGCGATAGGTTACGTGCTGTATACGAAATGAAGAGATACGCCATACCATAAACAGCATGAATGCCATCTGAGTTAAAATGGACATGGACTTCCAAGAGCTGGGCTAAATGGTGGGCCAATTACACTGCTAAGCTACGGGCATTGAATTGACCGAGGAAAACTTCAGAAGTCATGGGTCGATATTACAAAGGATTTAGCAGGGACTAACACATGACACTAGTTGAAGAAGAGAGAGAGAGTGCAAAAATCCATTATCGGTGGCATTTTGTAGCTTGCCTAAGGGCGGCACATTGTCGGCGGGCTCGGCTCTGCATAATGTGGATAGACAAGAAAATATATGTGAGAAGATGTTGGTAGGAGTGATGTGATGAATAATTGATTGCAGTACTGTGCGTTGCGGACTAAAATGTTCTTCTTTCTTTTCGAATATTTTTTTCCGTAGCCTGGAACTCAAGGAGAATATTTTAATACAAATTAAATGAATCAACTGGAAAGATACACTGAAAAAAAATTCTATCGAAAAAATATTTAATTATTATCGAGATTCGAACTTGGACCCATCCCTGGAAGCGCGTTCTCCGATTTCGCTATAGCAATCGAATACATTTTCGACAAATTTTGAAATTATAAATTCTGTAATATTTCTAATTGATACTATTCCATTTTTAAAACCAATATAATTTAATTACGTAATACAATTGAAACATAATAATCATACGTAAGGAAATTATGTGAATGGAGTATTTAGTTATCTTTTACAGGTTTAAGAACACCACGTTTAAACATTTCCGTGTTTGTATATATTAGCATGTAATATTACATTTTTGAATTTTTATTTTAGACGTATATATGATGTAAATAATACAGAAGTCCCAATACATGTATAACACATGAATGAATTTAATATTTTTGTTGTTTAAAATATATACATATTTTTTAACAAAATAATATTTTACGTAGCTTTCGATAAACTCTGATTGCCAGTTGCTGGGCCTTGCAGGCAGCTGAAATGTAATTATTAAGGAGAACACATTCTTATTGTGAAGTTGTAATTATTCAGAACAGACGGTCTGTGATGTTTTAAATACTAATTTAATGTATTCATTATAAATATATACATATAAAATCAATTTATATCCCGGTAGTGCAAAAACAATATTTTTCGACAAAATTGATTTTATATGTATATATTTATAATTAATACATTAAATTAGTATTTAAAACTATTTAAATGATTTATGTAAACTAAAGAACATTTTGTATAACATTATATGAAAACTTTTATATATTCATATGTGCGTATATACTGGTTGACTTTTTTTTACAATGTTATAAGTTGTATCAATGTGTTCAAAATTTAATATAAATTAATTGATAATTCTGGCGTCTACAGTTGGTTTACTCAAAGGTATTTGAGATTCCATAAAAACAATGTAGATGGCTTTCAAATGATGGAACGACAATTGTATTCATTTGAAAAAGTGTAACATATAGGTTCGAAAATTTGTCATGAAAAATACTGGCGCTATAACACAATTGGTAGTGTACTTCCCCGGATTGGAAATAGAGATCCAGTTTCGAATCCGGGCAGCGCAAAAACAATATTTTTCGACAAAATTGATTTTATCTGTATTTATAATTAATACATTAAATTTGTATTTGAAATGTAATTATTTAATAAAAACAAATATTGTTAATTTTTCTATGCAATCAACTCGGTCTGCCTCTCAAGCTCAACCAATCGACAACCGTTATACATCTACCTGTAGAAAAGCCTGTGACTGAAGCCATATATATATACCTTTCGTTTCCTTTTCACGGCGCGATATCATTACTCGACAATGTTTTCTCGTCGTAGGGCCGTGCGGCCCCAAGAGCAATACGCCGTGATGTCGTGACGTATGTCTTCTCAGAATTTACCACAGCTTTTTAGATCGAACGCTGTCTTCGGCTTGTCTCGTAAAGTTTAGTTGTGCGAACTGCATTCTTCTGCGATTATTACACGCGTTGGTGATATTTGAAGATCTAGGAGGGGTCAATATTTCCGTGCGCGCACGCACAAGATACTACAAAGTAATGGCTATTGAATAACTAATGTCAATGAGATTGGAGATTCAGCAAATGCGTTATAACGTGTGAAACAGGTTGTTTCAAATTAATGTGTAGTAAATTTAAATTTCTTTAAGTTTAAGTTTATTTATATATTCGACAATGAAAAAACAATAGTAGAGTTATGCACCCCCAAATAAGAAAGATCTTGAATTATGGGGGTAGCTTTCAATATTTCTATAATACAAGATCAATATAAACTAGATGTAAGAGTTTATTTACAGTAAATGAAAAAAAAATTAAAAAATATACATACGTCTATAATAACACAATATAAAAATTAACAATACATAAAAATGTTGGGAAATTGATCAGATTATAAATAGAGAAAGATGTCAAATACATAGTTTAATCCATTTTATAACTTATGTTTTGTAAACATTTATATTTGCAGCTAATTTAATTGATTTAGGCATTTGGTTATACAGTCTAGGAGCAATGTATGATGCATGTCTCTGTCCTATTTCAAATTTTGACATTTTTAAAATAACATGTTCATTAGTTTTGCTTCCTAGTGTGATAGTTATGGTGAATTTTTATTTTATCCTCTTTAAACAGTTTTTTTTATATAAAGGAGATAAATTTAATACCGGAAAATCTTTAAAAATTGTTTGGTTGGGTAATCCTCTTGCCATTTTTAAGTAAATGTGACAAGACATGGTAGCAATGGAGAAAAATAAAGTTAATTTAATGAGACATGAATTAGAATAATAAATACAGACATGAACAAATTATAAAACACAAGACAGTTGAAAGAGATTATGTAATAGCACAGGCATCAAGTCTCTGGCACTCATTGCTACTATATTAACTTCGGTGGGGTCAACCAAGCTCGGTGCAGCTCGAACTTTACGCAAGTTCGCCGCAACTTTTTTCACTACTGACCCGGTCCATTCCGGTCGGCTAGGTCAGCCGATAATTTCTACAGATTAATCTCCTAGGAAGACGAGGTCTGCCGAGAATGCCTTCCGGAGAGATAAGCCTGCTAGAAGGGTTAGAGGTATGATTCATATGCCTTCGATGTATATGTTTTAGTGGAAGTAAACAGGTGTCATTTGGCTGAAAACTATTATTAGGTATGTTTCTTCTTAATTTAAGTTCGCAGGTATGGCCTTGTTCCTAAGGCTATTGCCGAAAGATGTGCTCGACAATCAGTTCCTTGAAAATGTGCCGATTTGGAAAGACTGACAGCATTGACTATAACAAAGCTTATCCGGTGTTAATACTGCGAAGTAATGGTTAATGAAGCGAAATTTACCTTCACTACCAAGTACCCGTATCTCGTGGTATACTTGATTGCGCGAGCAAGAAATAATACCACTTATATCATTATCTTCTTCTGACTTCTCCCAGGTATCGTTGAACACATTTTTTGACAAGCAATATTTTACACTGAATTATGTCCACTGTCTAACTTTTTCCGAGAGTTTTTGCTTTTTTTGCCCACATTCAGATCTTTTCGTCAGGTGGCCCGGGTACCCCAATTTCCTACGCTTGGTACAGGTCAATTTTTTACTCATGGCACTTTACAGTCGGCCACTGATGAAGCTGTTCCTAGTATAATTTATTATTAGTATACATAGTATACATAGATTTTTAAAATTATTTTATGGATAGGAAAAGAAATAATATTAATCGCATCTTAACAATAATAATGATTCTGTCGATGTCCTTCATCAGCTGAAACTGGTAGGTGAAGAAAATAAATTTTGATTAAATATTTTATTATATTAATATAATAAATAACCACCAAAAATATTCGGAAAGTTTTACAATCCTTAAACGTTACCAAAATCTAACAGAAGTACGACATAAAGTGCGTTGTTGCATTACTGTCTAGCGTGAAGAGGTCATATAACTTTGTCTCTTTCTCCCTTAGATAGCGCACATTGACGTATATCGGGTATCATTTATCGTATCGTTATCATTTTTGAAGAGCCATAACCAAAAAATCGACCTGTAAAGTTCAAGAGAATACGGCTTGTCCTCATATTTACTTATTTACTCAGATATTTTATATTAAGCTACTACTGACTGATTCAAGTTAGATTATTCACGATCTGCTTGGGATGCATCGTAGTGATGAGAAAAAATGCTACTCTTGATTCGCTGGTGTGATTGTGATTGGATTCGATAATATCAGTGATTAAAAACTGGGTATTGATATCACAATACACGAAATAAAATATATTTTTTATATTATTAAAACTTCATTTGCATAAAAAAGATATTCTAGCATAAATAATTATTAAAAAATTACTACTCGCACATATACATTAAAAATACAAAAAATACGAACAAAATTAATTTACCAATAAGCTGGCGTAAATATTACCAACAAAACAGATTCTAATAGATGGCGCTAATCAAATTACGAAAAATCCGAAAATGGCACTGTTTTCAAGTGATAATCGATTTAAATGGCGGCGTCAGAAAATAAATAAAAATAAAAACAAAAAAAAAATTTCAAGATATTCAATCACTGATAGTGACTCAAAGATATTAGTGATGACTAACGGTTCATGATTTTGAGCTCATCACTAATGCATCCTTCATTTTTTCGGATACTTTGCCCGCACAGAGGGTGATAACCTGGAGAAGCTAGTAGTGACTGGAAAGGTAAAAGTCCAGAGAGAAACAGTAACGATGGACCGACCAGATCAAAGATGCTACTGACGTTTAACATCAAGGACATCAACAGCAGATCATAACCCGGCGAACACAATTCTCAGTATTAGGGAACCGACTGAAAAAAAAAATCGAGTCACGCTTAATTAAATTTGAGGAATATAAAAATTAAAAATACATATGATAAGTACGTGACGTGTAACATAATTTTTTTCAGTTTACAAGATTTTTCCGCGTTTCATAAGACGAAAATTTATCAAAATACTTTTTTTTTAAAACTTCAACATTTAGCATGCCTGTCTTAAATCTGAGAATTCAATACGTGTCCGGTATTTTTACAGTACTTTAAAATATTTAAGATTCTGTTTAATTCGGTCGAATGCATTTCACTCGTAAAAAGGGCGGAAAGTCGAGCGCGGTAATAGGATATTTTAAATACTAATAACATAGCTTAACATCCTCTCTATTAAAATGCCACAAGAGTAATCTCAGTAAATTATGTCATGAAAAAGTGAGCAAAAAATACGTCACATGGTGGCTACATACTCATAGTTTATTAAGAACCTACGAAAGTCAAAGTTACGTTTTTTTAACACTTAAATTCACATGTTCCAACTGACACTCACATATTCGAAAATTAAGTCGTATATTCTCATCCCGGTAGGTAAGTAAAAAAATCATTTGTAATTAAGTGAATTAAATAACTAAAATTTAGGGAATATAACTAAAACTACGCATACAATGTTAAGTAACTGTTTTCTAACAAACAAACATTAAAAATAGCAAAAATAAATGTGCATTCCTTAATTCCCAGCGAACTGTAGATACATGATACACACACATACTTTTAATAAATTTTTAAATATGAATTAAATATATTAATTATAAAGATATACATATAAAATCAATTTTATCGAAAAATATTGTTGGTGCGCCACCGGGTTTCGAACCGGATCTCGTTCCTAACCGGGGAAGGTGCTTTATCCAACTAAGCTACAGCGACATTATTTTTAGCGACAATTTTCGACCATATTAATACATTTAATCGTTCCATCATTTGACAGAGCCATCTACCTTATTTTTACAGAATCTCAAATACCTTTGAGTAAACTGATAGCAAACGCCAGAATTATCAATTCATTTTTATTAAATTTTGGACACATTGATACAACTTTATTATTCTTATTGTTAGGTTCGAATCCCGGTGGCGCAACAACAATATTTTTCGATAAAATTGATTTTATATGTATATCTTTATAATTAATATATTTAATTCATATTTAAAATATCACAGACCTATGTTCTGAATAATTACAACTTCACATGTGTTCTCCTAAATAATAAAGTTGTATCAATGTGTCCAAAATTTAATAAAAATGAATTAATAATTCTGGCGACTGCTATCAGTTTACTCAAAGGTATTTGAGATTCTGTAAAAATAAGGTAGATGGCTCTGTCAAATTATGGAACGATTAAATGTATTAATATCAAAAAGGTAACATATATGGTCGAAAATTGTCGCTAAAAATAATGTCGCTGTAGCTTAGTTGGATAAAGCACCTTCCCCGGTTAGGAAAGAGATCCAGGTTCGAATCCCGGTGGCGCAACAACAATATTTTTCGATAAAATTGATTTTATATGTAAATCTTTATAATTAATATATTTAATTCATATTTAAAATATCACAGACCTATGTTCTGAATAATTACAACTTCACAATAAGAATGTGTTCTCCTAAATAATAAATTTTTACATATTATAATACATACATAATTACATACTAATTGTACTCGATTTGTTTTCATTTTCATTACCTAATATAATTAAATTTTAATAAACAAAACCTAATTTCCATCATTCAAAAACCGTCAGATATTTCTCGTTACGGCAAAGGTCGATTTGAATGAGTTATTGCATAATTTAATCAAGAATTCATTTCAATTCAATCAATTCGAGGAAACAAATTTTGCACTGTTTAATTATCTCAAATGAGCACTCACCTAGAATACAAAATGAATAGATTAAACCCACGTCAAAACTCGGACAAATACAAAGTTCATCATTATCCATTAAAAACTTTTATATGATGTCAAACATTCCTAAAAACCCGGAATATTCTGACCGCGCGCTTTCCTTCTTGTAGGTAAATTAATATTTATTAATTATTATTTTTGCTAACTTTCGAAGTGTTCGGCAAATTATGCGTTGAGATGTTTTGATTTACGATATCAGTTACAAGTAATACCTCTTAATTAGTAAATAATAAAAAATTGTGAAAATATTATTTTAAATAAACTTAATATGAATTAAATATATTAATTAGAAAGATATACATAAAAAATCAATTTTATCGAAAAATATTGTTGTTGCGCCACCGGGATTCGAACCTGGATCTCTTTCCTAACTGGGGAAGGTGCATTATCCAACTATGCTAAAGCGACAATATTTTTTTAGCGACAATTTTCGAACCTATATGTTACCTTTTTGATATTAATACATTTAATCGTTCCATTATTTGATGGAATTTCTTTCTAATTAATATATTTAATTCATATTTAAAATATCCCAGACCTATGTTCTGAATAATTACAACTTCACAATAAGAATGTGTTCTCCTTAATAGTTATATTTAATTATATACATTTCTTTGCATAATATTGTTATATTTTAAAATAAATAATAGGCGCTTATTTATCAATAGAAATAGCAGCAAAAACATTAAAAAGGTCATCATATTTTTAAGTCATCTTTATTCGCAGCGTAGAATGCGCAATACGTATTATTGTGCGAATTATTGTTTCGTTTCTTTGTATATTTGAATTATGTATTTCCCATTTTCGGCTTATATTATATTTATGCAACACCGTGTATATTTAGAACTAAGTAAATACAAACTTTCCAGTAATGTGGAGCTATCTTTTTATAAGAACTAGTATTTAAAACCCACTGTTAAGCGTCACCTTGTCTGAACTGGATCATCTTTCATATTAATTAATTACCACAACACCGCCAAAATAAATTAATAATCAAAATTATATTTTGTACTCGACGATTTACCATTTTGTCAACATTTTCCCTACGCACTCTGTTAAAAATGTCCTTACTTTGTCGCGCTTGCTTCATCTAAACATCGCCAACGAATCGAAACGAATTATATGTCAAGAAAATAGTTTGACGTTTTAATTTTGAAATCCGATCGTTATGAAATAATTTACTACCTACCTCTATATAGAATTACTGTTATTAATTTAAATCACTTGTATACAGCATTATTAGAAATATTCCTTCAGAACAAATATGTCATATATGCATATTTCAAAGGAATTTGTCGCTTCTCTGTATTGAAATATATCAATTTCCCATTAAATAAAATTATGATGAAAATAAAGACATTAGGGTTTTGTATAGGTATATACACGAATAGATATTTTTTGTGAAACCTAGGACAAATTTTAACTTTTAAAATAAAATATATTAAAAATTGTGGAAAAAAATAATTGAAACAAAAGAATTTTACTCGCTCCAAGAATTTTAGACGACTCGCTTTACTAAATGATTTTTTATATGACTTTAAATAATCTTATGCGAACGCTAACAACATTTTTTATGACAAGTACCTATTTTATATCCATTTCAATTATATTTCCAAATAAATCTCATTTTAGCTTCATAATCTCCTCGTATTGTTGAATATAATCAATAATTCCTGGAAAAAATATTAGTGCCGTATATACTTTTTGTTGTATTGGAATTATATTTATTTTATTTGTTGTACAATAAAGAGATTTTTAAATGAAATACGTACTCGTCTCTTTTGTCATTGGGATTCTATATATTATTGGGAAAGTTCGGTATAAGGAAAAACCTTTGTAGACCCAAATCACGCATTATGTAGGTTTTCATTATGTAATTTAATTTGAACACATAACTCCGTAATATTTACACTGTACTCCGGATGGCCTTCGATGATGTGCCATCGTCCCATGACGTACAGCGGAGCTTCTCTGATCTCGCATATTAATGCATGGACATGATTGCAAAAGTTAGCGTCGCCGTTACCGTTCTGGGCTTGGCTCCAAGATACGGTTTATCGAGGGGTTCCGAATTAATACCCGATACCATTTGGCAGATCTTGAATATTAATGTTGAAATTAATTACCTAACCTATATCGAGCGATATTTACTTTATTTAAAATACCAATGGTATGCTTCAGGATCGGGTTTGTTAATCATTTGAAGCGTCCAGTGAAGTTTGATTGAAAATAGATGAGAAATACCAGCGTTATGATGTACGACAGACACAAAAAAAAAAGACAATTGGACAGCCCGCGAAATTTAAAAATTCCGCATTCTTTTTGACCAAACCTCGTAAAACTAATCCAATCATGAGCCGACATTGTTTCGATTTTGATCCCAAATATCAGGAAGAGTTCCGGGATTATAAATTTATGTTATAAATAAATAGCAAAAATAGCCAATACCACTGACTAGTAAATGAATAGACAAGATATGAAGTGTTTATATAGGAAAGGGGTTTAGAACATTATTTGCGGGGCCAGGGGCATTCTACACACATACATCCATCGAAACATAAATCCGATGGATTATGACACATTTATGCAACAGTAATAGTAATTAATCTTTAAAAATTAAATCTTTATGTAAATAAGACGTATTTGGATTCATATAAATGAAACAAAGTTATAACTCTACTTGAGTTTATTAGCACTACTCGAGTTTTGAGAGACTCTCATTGACAGGTGAAGTATTATACTAACTATACACAAATATAGGAGACAAGAGTTACTATTTCTCTCGAAACTTGAGTAGTGTTAATAAACGAAAGTAGAGTTATAACATTGTTTCATTTATATCCAACCATTATAATGAAACTCTACAAAGTTAACGCTGATTCTATCAATAATGTAAGACGTATTTTTTTTACATTAATATATATTATATTGTCAGCGTTTAAATTTTCGTTCCAATCGAATCATAAATGTTTTTTAAAAAAGGCGCGGGGGGAGTTGGGACAAGGACGTTAGTTCGTGTATATTTGGTGGTATGTGGCCAGTACAATGTTTGTAATATATTACATTTATATTCAAGTTAGTAAGCAAAAAATAGTAAGAATCCTAGAACATAAAAAATCACACAACTAATAATCCAAAATTTCAAATAACAATTTGAATGTGAAACAATTTTATTATGATAAATAAAATACCCTGTGGTAGCAAAATATCGAGTGTTTCATCGATTAATCTTTATTTAATAACGTCCCCTGAAATTAAGCCAAAATATTAACAGCGATAGTTTCGGGATTATACGTACTAATCCTGGAATTCATAATTCCTGTAAACTATATCCCGGGATCCTGGGATTGGATTCCCTCAATATAATGGATGTTTAAAGGAGGGTAGTCTCGAGGTTTTCCGATCATGGTCGAAAAGAGTGCATTGTAATTTTTAGGAAGTTGCGTAAGGTATTTCTATCGAAATCCGACTAAAACATATTATTTCAAGTACATCTTCGCAACATTAATTTATGATGCAAACTATTAAATATTTTTTCTAATTTATTTATGTAAGTACTCACCAGTACCGGTCGGTGACTTTTTGTAGAAGGGATGCTGGATAATAAGTTTATACCTCCTGCAATATACAAATCTATAGATTAGCTCACGAATACTCGTTTACAGCGTTAGAACACGTTGGTGAAGTATCCATGTTATTTTCTACATTAGATAATCAAAGGATATATAATATTTCAATATGGCTTCAAATATTCAAGCCAAACTGTCAAAAATGCGTTACACAAACAAATTCTTGAATACAATCTGCTCGCTTGATGTATACTATTTTGTGCATTATACCCATAAGCATTTAAGTCGTTTTCTGTACATTGGATGCTGTAACGAATACGTAGACAGTATTCAAAAACCGTGACACGCGAAACTGAATGCGCATGTGCAAAAATCGAATACTTTCAAACTTTGCGAATGCGGAACGAATGATAGAATCCAATGTTGCTGGTATCTGTGTGTTTACACGATTTATAGATATTCTAAAGATGAGAATGTATATGTATTTCGACCTGCTATGTACGCTCGCCGCGTCGCAGTGTGTACAAATAAATTCATCCTGTCCTAAAACATTGCTGTTTTCAGGTACTGGTTTACTGATTTTTATCAATCTTCATATAATTTTTTAGACTTTACTGAACCTAGTAGAAAGATGGGTGTAGATTTTTATCAATCTTCATATAATTTTGTAGACTTTACTGATAATAAACGTAGTAGAAAGATGCGTGTAGGATATGATACAAGTATATCAGAAGATTTGAAGCGTACTCGATCAGTGAATAAAAAACAGCTTGTTGTTAAATTTATCGAAGAGATTTATCGGGAGTTTTAACGAAGAGAACTAACTTTAAAAATGTTCAGCGTGTCCTGTATACGCAGATTTACAATATTGCCCACGTGTTATTTACTCGCGTGCGTTACCGAGCGGATGCGATAAAAATAAAAATACAAATTAAATAGTCCAAGTGTTACTTTTAACGCGTGAATTCGGACGCAAGTATGTACATAGCAATATGAGTACGTTATATACATCGTTCACGTGTTCCTCATTTGAACGTTGGCGCGGTAAACATTACATAACATTTACCGGAGGTGACTCGGAGGGGCTCGCGCGAGCCCCTTGTTAAATTTGTTTTAGGCTTGTTCTCATATCAAATGAGTACCTAACAGCAATTTCCGTAGATGGTTTAAATATACTATGAAACACAAGACTTTGTCGCCTTTTAAAATTTCTCCTAAAATACATTTATTTCAGGTGCATAATAAAAGAGCGCTAGTCGGTTTTTATGTCTAAGGTCTAACAATGCTTGAAAATGCCGATGTTTGATATATGTAGCGCCTAATTCCAGAACCCCCTAAAACGGTTTTATGAGCCGGTTGTGTGGTCATTAGTAACTTTTTACTAACGCCCGAGGTTAATATTTAAAACGTCTAATTAAGGTCTATGGGCATGACAAATAATCATTAAATATGTTATATTTTATGCATTATTTATGGATTTTTTTGCCTCGGCGTTCGATCGCATTATGTATATTAAACAACGAGATCATCATCGGACGAACTCTCATCACTAAAATAGCGAGATATTTAATGATCAATTGTCCTATACTGCAACATTCGACGTGTCACAATGTGTCAGATGACTTTTGGAACAGCTGTGCAAAGACCGCCATATTTAACTATTGATTCTCGTTTTTACTATCGGATTGCGCAGAGTTAAATGAGTTTACTACGGGTGTACTTTCTAGAAGTATTTTAGAAATATTTTTTTACTAACGATCAAACCCGTTTTTGCAAAAAAATTTACTTTAGTAAAAAGTTACTACTGATCATTATATGTGTTATTGAGTTATGGATGAAAACGTATATTTTGAAAGCAAATGTACAAAATGTTTGTTTTTACATCAGCATTTTTTAAAGAGACAATTCTGTAATAAAACACATTCTGTATATGTAGTTCTAGCAGCTATACCGGATCACGTGATCATCAATAAAAGTGGTGATTGGCTGATTTCTTTTTAGGGGGAATAGCAACTTATTCTGGAACTTAAACATCTGCTCAATCTATTTTACAAGATGAGGAAGCAAAGGGTTTCTGCACTACTTTAGGAACCACGCCAGGAAGCAGATGACCCAGCCTTTATGACGTTTGCAGTGCGAGGAGACACCAAGTGTACATTACGGGGTGACACGGAACATCAAAAATTGAATTCAAACTGTGGATTGCTCCTGGAGAGCCAAGGTTCTTGTGTCTAATTGTTGTGAAGGAAATTCTTAGTTGTAAAATTTTGAAGAGGTAGTAAATTATAATGTTTATTCTCACATCTGATTTTGTTGTAGACGATTTGTTGAAAATCTTTTATTAAAATCACACTGAATGTAATATTATTTTTTGTGCTATATTACCTCGTACTCTTAATTTTTTTTATTCTATCATATTTAAATTTTGTATGCAAAAGCTAATTAATTATAATGTAGTAAATCTAAAACTTATTCTATTATTTTTTTCTTGAGAATGATTACTGATGTGGATGAGAGACAGTTTGATGAATTCTGTGCATAAGGACCACACATCTCATGCTTTCCATTCAGCGAACCGCAGGACGAACACGTCACAATATATATAAATGTAAGTTATTAAATTCACTATCTTTTTTACTTTTCCATTATACTATTCACGTATAAGTATATAAATATACATGTTTATATCATAATTATCATTATCAACCGTTTTCTATCTACTGCTAGATGAAGGTCTCCTCAAGTGTCTCCCATTCGTCCCTGTCCATCGTTATTCGCTGCCAATTATTTCCGCAGAATTTGATCATTTCGTCAGTCCACGTGTCAGTCTCTTGATGTGACCTGCCCACTGTCATTTAGTTTTATTGACGTATTCAATTATAAATTATGCACAACATACATCTTCTCATACCTCTTCGCATTACTCTAAGGAGACGAGCCACAGCGGTGTCGCGCGGCGGGAGCACGTTGGCCGCGACCTGGAATACAATTTTGAATCTGTCTATCCGGCTTATAATGAGACTTCATGTTTCCTTCCTCGCGTGGGGCTATCATGATTGAACGGCATATTCTTGCAATGGCGTCCTATGGTTTTCAAAGAACTCAGGAAATTAATATTATCTAGTACTGAAGTCCCCTGCAATATTGACAGAATTACGAGAAATTGGTGTTTACATCTGCATATTTTGAAGAATAATTTTACCTTAATCCACAAATATTTCGTATTCTGTTTATGTGATTTACTGTACATGATTAAACTAATATTACATGAGCCATTCCATTAGAAGTTATTTGCATAATATTGCATTTAAAAAATATTATTATTTATTTAATGCAAGTATGGAATAAGCTTGATAATGCAAACAGATATCGCATATAGTGCACTGTAAATGATTGCATTTGCATTGATAAATTTCATCCGTATAGTTCACATTCAATTGATTCGACTCGGTTAATTTCTTGTCATAATACCAATCTATTTTTCAGAACTGACAAAAATATACATAAACATTCCTAAAATTAGAAATATTTTATAAGATCTGAAGAAGTTAGATACAGATTAATAAATAAAATTTGTGCCGATATCCTAAAATAGTTTCTACAAGTGATGAATGTAAATTTTTCTTTTGAAAAGGTAAGTAAGTAATTTTGATGTTGAGGACCCATATTTCTAATGCTTCTCCAAATAAGCTATCGGTGAAGATCTAAGACTTCTGCCTTACATCTAACAATATTTATATATGTATAATTTTTTATAAATATATTTATTTGGGGGTGTGATTAAAATTATTTTACGGACATCAATCTAAATCCAGCACGGCGTCGTGAAAGGGAGTAAGTAATAGTAGAAAATATGTAATATACATGGTTCAACAGAGTTTACTCTAATGTTTACATTATTTCTGTGTAAACTTATTATTACAGTATTTACATATATAAATATACACACCGTGTACGAATAACGTCCTATATTGAATCGGACCTAACCGAAATCCGAACAAACAAGAATTGTATGCTTTCAAAATGTGATTCTAGAAATGAACACAGAAATTTGATACATCATTGAACATGGATAACTTCAAATTCAATTTGCAAGTAGGTATTTAATTGTACTTGTATATAATAAAAAAATAGGTAACTTCATTTATATATACTTTTAAAATCAGCAATGTTATCTTTGTGGTTAAGATTCATATTTTTATTTATTTTCTTTGTTTTATTAACCACTAAAATGAGTTTAAATACATCTACCGGTTTCGAAAAATACCATTTTCTTCTTTAGGATGTCATAACTAACTAAAACATATATTGTTTCTTTGACAGAATCTATTTTAAAAAAATCTATTTTTAAAACATTTTTTTTTTTAGTACCTAACTCAAATCATTACATCAATCAAGAAATTTTAATAGAATTTAAGAGTAAGGGAGCATTTGAGATGTTTGAACAATAGTGGGTTTTCAGAATTTTCTAATCATTTGATAGAAAATGGTCATGATTTTGATAAAAAATTGGGATTGTCAATTTTGCATATAAACGGTGTTGGTCACAAATTAAATAATTTGGAATCGTTGGAGATAAATAAAGCGTTTAAAACTAATCAAAAAATTATAAACAACCAACTAAATTTAACTACGAGTCCCATTCTAAAATTTTTTCCTAAAAATTAAATTAATTATTTAATTTAATTAAAGTAAATTTGTATTAAGTAATGATTTGAGTTAGGTACTAAAAAAAAAAATAAAATTAAAATAGATTCTGTCAAAGAAACAATATATGTTTTAGTTAGTTATGACATCCTGAAGAAGAAAATGGTATTTTTCGAAACCGGTAGATGTATTTAAACTCATTTTAGGTGGTTAATAAAACAAAGAAAAAAAATAATAATAATAAAAAATAAAAATAAAATTATATATAAATTATATAAATTAAGTTACCAACTATATATTTTTTTAAATTCTTACTATTTTCAAACTATGCTTAACGCCTATGTTAAATAAATATGACCAACTTGTAGTCCTCCAGAGTTTCGAACTCCTGACCAGTCGAGTGTCTAAATTTCAAAATGTAATAATTTAATTAATTAATACGAAATGTAAGGCACAGTATGGCTGCCATTAAGAATACATTAAATGAATAAAAAAATGTTATTTTTAATATTTTATTTTGATGTACAGGAGCAATGATTATTGAGCGTCATTTTATAGCGGTACTATTTGTCAATTTTATAAATTTACAATTTATCAAAGATCTAACATACTAAGTACCAAACATAATTATTTTCATGCAAGACTACAGTCGTTAATCACCAAATAACAATAAAGAAAAATATTAGCATAAGGCAAAATATAATTAATAAACCTCGATTTATTTAAAAAATCAATGAAAATTCAATAGCAAAATAATTTACCTTGTTTGATGCGATATCTACACGTTTTCACGAAATAGAAATGACTTCAGTCATGATGCCATGCGACTCAAACAGCTGTCAATATATATTTATTTTATATTGCTATTCGACACGGACGGACGGATACAAGAAATTTATATATGTATGTAGATTTTAGTGTCATAAATTTTCTGCATCGACATAGTCACTAATGACAAATGTGTTGATTCAATTTAGAAGCTAAAAGAAAAAGAAATCCTTAAACAATAAAATCCCGAAAATCATAATATTTTGACCTTTTCACGAGACTTTTAGAAAGTATCAGATGCCGCATCTCTCATTCGGGGCAAAATTGCTATAAGGCGATGGTTCGGAAACCCCAGTCCAACTATTTCAAGCTGCAGCAAATGAAACTGATCGCCGACAAGATCGCCAGTGATCATAAAGCAAAACTAGAAAAATAAATTATTTACAAGTGAAATCAACAAACGCCAAAATTTATTGAGTTTTCCCGATGATACGAAAATGTAGCATTCATCACGCGCCAGAACCAGTTTTGCTTATTTTCCTGTTTTTTCTACCTCACTATTATCCTAATGAGAGCTACATGTAAAGTATCCGCATATATACAACAGCATCTTCAGACAATGGACCGTGGCTCTGTGCGTCTGGTCTAGGTAAGTATCTACCTCCAGTTCTTAGGACTCATTTCAACAAAGATCGCACCGAAAAAAGAACAGTAATGTTATATAGTAAAATAAAACGGTACAAATTATCTAGTAGATCTCGGGAAAAGATACTTAGATTTTTCCATTCATAATTAATCAAGACTTGGCTGGAGAAAATATAATACTCCCTGCTGATCCCTAGTGAGTCGCTTTTAGATAATTGATTTAGATTTACTAAACCAGTAAAATGTTATGTATATCGCAGACGTACTAACGTACCTTGTACAGTATATTACGAGTTAACCTACCATGTCAATTAGTTAAAAATACAATATCATCGCGTAACGTTGTAAAAGGCAAAGAGGGAACACAAAACCTTTTTTCTCAAAGGTGAAATTTACATGGGCTTTTAAGAGCGTTGTTGACTCGGTCTATCTGTTTCTTGAAGGTAGTTTCCTTTCAACCCGTGTAAAGTTCCTTTAACCCTCACAATCCCAAGGTACCTTTAGTAGGTCCAGAGTTCGCATAAATTCGCCTTACATCTCACGCGCTTTCCGGTAGATATACATAATAAAAGTGTGGCGGAAGATGTAATATTAACAAGCTTTTAAATATTTAGTATCTTCATAAATTTGTGGAAGACAGATTACCTTAACATCAGACGACTACCGTATCCGAGTGCTGGGTAACTTAACACCCAGAGGACATACCTGGAGCTGAAATTCAGTAATACCTTAATAATAACTTCCTCAATAGGATCTGTGTACGGGGGTCTCTGAGGATATAAAGGAAGTACTGTTTTCGTACTTATTTTAAATCTCGTCAAATCTTATATAGTCAATTTCACCAAGCTTTCCAATATGACATTTCTTTTTTACTGTTTCCGAGGTAAGTTTGTAGAACTCAATAATCACATATGTGAAAATAAAACACTTGTTTTTTTTATTCTACTCGCTTAATTTCCTTGAGAAGCATTTTACTTTGTAAGGGCAACAATTTAACTTAACAACTTGTATTTATATTTATAGTGAAGAACAGCTATACTATTCTATTTACATGAGATGAAATGGGACATTATTCATTGGAAATCTTCAGATTTCCATAATTTTTTTATTAATTTTATATTTTTAAATTGCTTATAATTAAAGTATGTAACCATTCTAATTTAACACTAATGATATTTTAATATCATAATATCATAGGTAAAAAAATATTGTTTTTTTTAATTTTCTTAGTTTTGATCTAGGTGTGCGATATGTGATGACACATTTCGTTTCAACGTTAGAAAAATATGTATTTTTTTCATAGACTTTGAAATATATTTAGATTGAGCAGGCTAACCTTATAACAGATATAACTTAAACTAAAATATACACTAATCTAATAAATAGGCTTAAGTACCTATATTTTTATTAATTAATAAAATATATTTCAGTTTTTAGAAACTGATAACTTTGTGTGTTTGATAGATGTGTTGTCTTTGTGTCAATGTCTCTAATAGCCCGTGTGCACAAATAAGATTTTTATAAGATTTAGGTTAGATTCTTTGGAGACAAGTCTCGGCTTTTGTAGTCACAGAGATTCGCCATGTCGCGCTCGGAGATTGGAAGTCTCACTTCACGCTTAATATACATCAAACGTCAAGTGTCAATCCATTGATCATTTATGTTCTGTTCGTCAGTTGGGTGAATTTGAATCTCCTCAGTAGTACACGGAATAAACGTTCGTAATTTAATGCCAGTTTATCTAATTTTTCGGAATATATAGTTGTAGATATCTATGGTTCTAGGTGACGTTGGAGCGCATATGTTACGTATTACAGAACGAATTTGCAGGTTTTCGTCTCTTTCTTCTAATCTAAAAATGATTTATGTATCCATATCAAAATCGCAACACGTGTACGTGGTACCGAGACTCTAAAACTAAATCTCTAAGATTTATCTCACCGTGTCTCATCCCGTAGTCACGCGTCATAACAGTCAGTGGCCTAACTATACCAATGAAGCCAGTGCGAAGCTCAAGTTACATACGGGCCCAAAAGTTCGCGACCTACAATACATTTGACATCGATACTTTTGACATTATCAATTATTTTTCCGATACTGACATATATATTTTTAAACTTCTCACAGCTAGAAATAGAATTATAAAATTATTCCCCGCTTATATATAATAGACTAACGGAAAGCAATGTAAAAAAAAATTCACGAATTACGAGTGCATAGTGCTTTAAAAAAATGGACATTCTTAAGTTAAATGAAGTGTTAAAAATATAATAATATAAAATAACACTACGTTTAATAGAAGTCTGTTCCAAATGCTTAAATGCGATGCGTAGTTTAAAGCATTTTCGACAGTTCAAGCGAAAACATATATTAAGAATGCTGTGTATTGGTTTGGGATAGATTTTTTCGAAAAATTATGCGAAACACATGCACATACATGCGAAATATTATTTTTTACGCGATAACTTACATACGCACTCAATACATAATAATGTTTTTAAATTTATTTCCCAGATTTTATATTACAGTTATGCACATATTTTTGATTGCATGAAGTGTACAACCCTGCAAATAAATACCTATATCCTACAGGCTGAACACTGTACAGGTATAGTATCTAATAAACGGTTTTTTTACCTATATATCATCAATTTTCCGATTTAGAAGAAATAATAGCAAATCAACTATTACATATTATATTAATTTATTTATGTAATATTTTTTTATCATATAACAATATTTACTATTGTATATCTTTGGAATATTTTTTCATGTTGCATATAAAATATACACACATACGTCACGTTTTATTGCCATAGGAGTAAGGGGAGAAGATATAATGCCACACATTCCTATGCTGACACACACGTACATATCTTTACCCTTCCCAACGTTGATGACGTCACGATATGACCTTTTATCACAATACCTTTTACCACAATACTCACTGCCTCTGGTTAAAAAAATATTCATTCTGTATTTATAATTGAACTTTGCTCTTAATTTAATTTACATTTATATATAAATACTTATTCCTACTTATGTCACCATCGTCATCTTCTTCTTTTAAATAGGCAATGCACCCTAACCATCGTCATCAGCCATTGTTGATACACTACTGGATGAAAGTCTACCCATAACTCTGTCACTCTCTTCGATTCTCAGCTAAGCTTTGCCATGTCACTCTCGCTTCTCTGATAATTTAGTATATTTATCTAGTAGATAACATCCAAGAATATTTTCTATCTACCGGTTACCTCTGCGTCTTGAAATGTGGCCTCTCCATTACTTTTCATACTTTTTAACATTCACTGTACGAAGTATAACAAAATTATCGGCGCTCCGAACAGGGGGACGAAAAGACCCCTAGAACATTTCCTTTTATAAAGGATTTTTTTTAAACAAAAATGTGTTTATAAGTGCGTGAGAATAATTATTATATGCATAATAAGAAATTTTCTATCATTTTTAGATTTTGAAGATTTTAATATAATATAAAATTACTCCTGAGTTCTGTCATTTCACCGTCTCTGTTGATCGCATTATAACTAGTCCGCATGGCCTGCGTACCGCTGACCAATACACGCTTGTGTGACCGGCGTATAGCGGTACTTCTCAAAATGTAATATTTTTTATAAAGTATTTTATGAAAAATATGGGAGTAATAGAAATATAAAGTTAATCAACCACAAACCACAATATAAGAATAGAAACACACAAGAACATTATTTATTTATTACCATCAACGCCCTTGTAGGCTTTTATATAAACAATAATATATTCATATTTTTATTTAGATATAACAGTACATAATTTTAAAACTAAGTATATTTCAAGTACAAATATGTCTTCAAATCAGGTATGCTCCAGCAACGAAACTCAACTTGTTGTCAAGCTGATGCATACGTGTTATTGGCACGGTTTACGGTATGGGTATTTCTACAAATAACACTTTATGTTGTTTCGTTTGAATTAATACTTTATTCGAAATCATTTGTGTTAATTCATACCTCATCATCCAAGTCTTGCTCATCTGATGGTTCTTCTGTAAAATCTACTTCATTAGTCAAATCTTCAAAATTAGGGGCATCGGCATACACTTCTTCTATATCGCTGTCAAAATCGTCATCAATATCATTATGGTCATCTTCTATCCTCTCTACATCTTCGTATTTCCTTTTTTGAGACATACCTATATATTCGTATTTCTGGGATATTTTTAAAACAAATCTATAAAAATCTAAAAAAAAAAAACAGCGCGTTTACTTACGATTACACCGGACGTTACACAAATACACTGACACACTTCACGAACCAATTAGAACAGAGAACAACAAAACAAATACCGACTATTAGCAACGGGTGTTTGGGAACCACTGACCCGTCTCTGTGGCGTGATCGTTATTCATTGTTTGATTCTCAGAAACAGGGTGAGTATTGTTTTCTCGCTCGCACGCATTGATGCGAGGGCCTTCAATGTATTTGCCCGAGTGAAACAAAACATAAAACCCGATACGTATACACCCTACACATTGTGATACTGTAATTAATTGTAATATTTACATTTTTATCGTAAATACTCAGTTTGCACCGAAAATTTATAGAAATATATATTCCATATCCATCGATTTAAGATTACCGAGTTATCGGAATAAATGTTGATATGGGGGATACAGGATCCCCCGCTTCGGCAAGGCTAGGTTTAGTGACAATTACATTCTTTACCTTGGTCTATATTCTAATCCTTGTTTCTACTCGTGTAATAGTTTTATTACATGATTCTATGTAAGTATATATGTTGTATGAGATGAGATCAGAAGGATCGGATGTGAATAGTAAGCCGCCTCCAAATCTGTTTATGATTCGTATTCATGTATATTGCGGTAGTCACCTTGGTTTTTTGTGAGGGACGACAGGAGTGTGAGTTCATGCTTATATAATCATACTAAATAATTTATCGTATTACAGTTTACAATGTTTACTAGATATATTATATATAGAATTTATGCGGTAGTATATGATACAGAGCGCGCGGCATCCGGTCGGTAGCTGCATTTATCCTGTACGTTGGCTAACGTCCCACAGCGGTGGTTGGGTACTTATTCCGACAGGTGAGTTCAGTACTATGTCTCTGTCACTAATTAGATAATAAAAACTTCACGTGCGACCGGCTGCCCACATATAATATTTAAACAATCCATTACCTCAGTGAAAGATGTACAAGAACACCGCACATCGAAACGTTATTACGTGACTAGATTTAAATAACCAAGTTGTGATGTTCTCTTTTCTAAATTTATCATCTCTTCTTTTCGCACAGCATCTCAACAGCTTAAATATAAAGGATGGCGACACTGTAAAAAAATTAGACAACCGTAACACAAATCATTTAAGATATGGAAGACGTACGGAATTTTAATTACATCCAGAACTAACATTAGGATGGCATTGTATTAATGCCCTAACTTAGCGCAACTAAGTAATTTCACTTAATAGTTTAATGAACATATTCCAGTGCCGGGTTCACAGGTACTCGGGGCTAAAGCTCTCCCCGGTGGTCTTGCTTAAGTCAGATTTATGCCCCAATCTACCCCCTCCCCACACAAGTACATTCGCACGCTCGCACACACACGAAACTAGGACCTCCTTTTTATCAAGCCCCAATTACTTTTCCTTCGGAGCATTAATTTGAGCTTCCTAACTCTTAAATGAACTGTAATCCTTTATTTAATAACTTATTTATGACTCTCGTTATTATCGCCAGGAAAACTGATCGCATGTATCAATCTTAATGACGTTTTCAGTGGTGTATCCAAAATGTTAATTAACTTAATATTAAAGGTTAAAAATGTTAAAAATGAAAAAATCGGACATTTATCACATTTTTACATAGAAATTTCAAGAAATTAGAGATAATGAACATTTGAGATGTCTAAATAACAATAATTATTCAGAATTTTCTAATCACCTAATAGAATGTACTCATATGCACTATTTTGATTTAAATACAGGTTTTAAAATCTTACATATCAATACTAAGAGCTCTCACTTAGATAACTTAGAAATATTAGAAATTATGAAATGTGTTAATAAAAACTTAAATATTATAAATAATCAAAGTGTTTTATTATTTTAGTTATAAATTTACATTTTCAAATAAAACACGATGAGAGAAATTATGTAGGTACATAGAAAAAACGTGCAGAGTTCATATGATGGCCCTCGATAGCGCTGCCAAGTATGCGCCCGAACGCGAGTCATGCTTCAATAAATTGTTGCTCCTCTATTAGCAATTTTGTTTTAGCCAGTTCATACAACTGTCACTGAATTGAATATTGAATATATTATATGAACTTCTTCACGTAATGCTATTTACTAATACTGCTCTTCTATTATTTTTGAATAATTTTGTATTGTTTTCATTTTCATTTCATTATTAAGGAGAACACATTTTAAATACAAATCAAATGTATCAATTAGAAAAATATACATATAAAATCAATTTTATGGAAAAATATTGTTGTTGCGCCACCGGGATTCTCTTCCAATCCGGGAAACGTGCATTATCCGATTATGCTATACCAACACAGTGGATTAACGACAAATTTTTGAACCTATATTTTACACTTTTCAAATTAATACATCTATCGTTCCGCGAATACCCTATAATGTATATAAATATTTTATGGAGTCCATTGAATCTGAATTTTTTAGGTATTTTATGATTTTTTGCACAAAAATTCAATTATTTGAGGTAATTTTCATCCAGCTGTATCCCGTTGATAGAGCGGTTCGCCTCCCGAGCGCGGAGATAATTTTAAGTTGAACTTTTACTTTTAAAATCAATGGCGGTCCCGTATAAAACAATTTAATCTTAAAACCACCCTTAAGTGGTAGCAGAATCATTATCCAGCCCCGAGCACTGGAACTAATCCACATTTAATTTGAACCAATTTGAACCTCTTTATGTGCTCTTGACCTTCCTATCTAATACATCAATTAATTTTCATTGCAGGTCAGTATAAGAAGCACACGTAAAGTAATTAATTCATATTATTACCCGTATTATCCCACAATCCTATTTCAAATATAATTTTTCTCTCTCATCGATGTGCTCATGACTGAGCATCGTGGTCCTTTAATCTGCTTCTACAGTACGTACTGCTTGCTGTCCTTCGTGATTCTGTGCTTTGAATAGTGCAACGTGTAGTGAGACTCGTCGTTTGTCGGTCTCGGTCTGTCTACGTTTATCATATTTTATTATCTTAATACATATTAAATGAATCAATTAGAAAGATATGCAGAAAAAATAATTTTATTATCTTGTTTAAGATCTAAAAATATCTCATTATCAGTAGATTTCTTTTACATCTATAAATAGAAATATGACATTGAGTATTTCCTTAAATTTTAATAGTAGGTTAAATACTAATTAAATATATTCATTATAAAGATATACATATAAAATCAATTTTATCGAAAAATATTGTCGTTGCGCCACCGAGATTCGAACCTGTATCTCTTACCAAACCGGGGAAGGTGCATTATCACAGACCAGGAAAGAATGGTAAGAAAGATATATGACGCAAGTGTTGATGGCACCAGAAATAGAGGACGTCCGCGGAAGACTTGGCACGACCAGGTAAACCAGTTAATGGAGGATGGTTCTGTTAGAAGCCTCAACAATCGGCGAGCTTGTATGAGAAGATGTATGAATGTGGATGAGGCGAGAATTGTGTGTCAGGACAGAAGAGTGTGGCGCTCTATCCTCTCTGCCTACCCCCGCGGAGAAACGGCGTGATGGTAAGTAAGTAAGTAACGTTCTGAATAATTACGACTTCATAATAAGAATGCGTTCTCTTAATAATTAATAGTAAGTAATTCTAAATTTTAAATAAATTGCATTACAATTTTGAAAATATTTTTTTAGTTAATTTAAAAAGTCAAATTATAATGAATATTATTATTGAGTTTTGCTAGTTCTCGTAAGCATTATTGTATGTTACAGTAAAATAAATAGAGGTACTTACAGAATATTTCAACTAATCATTATTAAGGAGAACTCATTATTATTGTGAAGTTGTAATTATTCAGAACATAGAGGTCTGCGATCCCGGTAGCGCAAAAACAATATTTTTCGACCAAATTGATTTTATATGTATATATTTATAATTAATACATTAAATTAGTATTTTCAACTAATCATTTACCGAAATGGGAAAATTGACAATTAAGCTTTACCATTAACAAACATAGACGTTATACTTATTAACGGGAAATTTTTAATGATAAGGTAGTTAGTGCCTTTGAGAATAAGGAATATTAATATAAATCGGTTTCACCGAAACCACCTAATTACCCATGGATAGAGGAAGGGGCAACTAAAATCAGTTAAATAAGTCGATTGCACGTGGTTTATCCACTGTTTGAAAATGGCCTTAACCGCCGAAACAGCTGTAACATATAATGTTTACGCAAACTAGCAAAACTCAATAATAATATTCATTATAATTTGACTTTTTAAATTTAATTACAAATAAACATGGAGTTTTACAAACTAAACACAATGACAATAAATATTTTTTTATATCATAAATTTTGTTGTGGTTTCTTATTTCGGGGGCAATGTATTATATAAAGAGTTTTTGTACAGCTACTCTTAGCGTTCTTTTATAATAGTAATTGTTTCAATGGGGAATTTGAAGATCAGCTTAAACCAATTACCGTGAATTATATGTATTAGGTACGTCGTGCATTTCCACATTATAATTAATTATAAATTTGTACATAAGTTCTTAGAGGGTAATATAGGTATACAAAACTGGGGGGACTGTCTTTTTCTGGTGTTATTAATTTTAGAAATCTAATTTGAAGAGATTCTATGTGTGTCAGTTTTAAAGGATATTAGGATTCCATCATTTATAAGATTACAGATCCGTCTAAAGATCGGAATACTAACATGTAATTTTTTCTTCTGTACCAAGATGAGCGACATCTCCGCAGGACAGTCGGTCCGGTACTCATACATTTTATTTTTTACTTTTCTTGACGATAATGATTTCCGTCGAGTGGGTTTATGTCCTATGACACTGTAATTCATAACTAGCTGGGGTGGAGCCGGGTCAGATGTTAATCAAAAGCGCGCTCCTTTTTCACGAGGCTGTCGCGGTGGGCGCGCGCCATTCTGCCGTGCGGATGGACTCGGTCCGATAAGGGAAGCGTACACAAAGCGCACAATTACCCCCAAACGTGTAGCGGGGAGCGCACTATGGCGGCGGCGCGCTAATTACAGGAGGGCGAGGACTCGACCAGAGGGCGCCACGGTGCTGAAACGTGACATTTTAATGCAGGTACCGGTAGGTAAAAAAATATAACGTCACTCTCGCAAAAAATTAATTAACATATGACATTTTCAGTTTGACATTCCACTACTTGATATTACGATAAGTTAGGAGTACCATCCTTCCTATTGCCTTCTTCATGTCAGAATTTACATAAAGTGGCCCCAATGAGATGAGACTCGGCTCGTATTGCACCTCCGCAAGTCCCGGTCCTGGGTGTCCCTCACTCCAGCTGACTCCAGGGATCCTCAGGGCATTGTGGCACTCTTCCAGGTCTCCTTCGGCCCGAAGTTATGCTCTGAATAATCTCCGTTTCATTTTAAGATATTTTAATGGGATTCAAATGAATGATAGGTTCATAGGTTTTATTGATGTTTGTGCAAATCGAAAACCTGAGGCATTATCAGAAATCGTTTTAAATAAATTAAAAGATTTTAATTGTACTAGGAAATTGATAGCACAAACTTACGATGGTGTCTCTGTCATGTCATCTACTAAAAATGGTAATCAAAGAAGAGTTAGAGAGTTCTCACGCGATATTTGTATAGTGCAGCGCGCATGTTTTAAATTTGGTCTTATCAAAATCTTGTGAGAGAATACCCGAGACGAGAAACTTTAATTTAAACTTAAACTTTTTTTTTTTTTTGTAATCGGTCTGAATTTTACAATCAATTTTTACTATTATTATTTATTTATGTTATTATTATACGATGGGGGTATCTTTCGCGTACAGTTCATGTTATTTACAAAGAGAGAATAAATCTTATAAACATCGTTGAAGAAATTATCGATTATCCCCAAGATTGTGACCAAGACACATTCAACTTATCTGCTACCTTTTAAAATTCATTAAGAGATTTTGAATTTACGTTTTTCTTAATAATTTTCGAAAAAATATTTGCTCAGCCTGATATTTTATTTAAGATAATTCAAAAAACCACTTCTGATATCGGATATTGCGTATCAAAAATTAAGCAATTTGAAACTTTTCTAAATGATCTTCCCGTCGATGATATGTTTGATAAAGCGCTTTCATTAACGAAACAGCCGAAAAGAAAAAGAAATGTCGCTGATGTTAAAATACATTTTAATCGCGTTTTCAAGGAAATCGTAGATAATATTTTAAGAAAAATTAGAGAACGGCATGGAGCAATAAAAGAACTTACCTATATTGAATTAATGAATTCTAAATAATTTTCTATATTAAGGTAGAATTTCCAATACAATTGTTTTCAAAATTAGAATCATTTCATTCACAGGTTTTCGATTTTGATCGCCTTAAGAATGAATTAAAATTTGTATATAGTTAATCAAAATTTAAAAAAAAAATGTTTTAGAAATTTTAGAATATTGCCTTGAAAAAAATTTACAAGTTATTCCACAATAAATTAAATTAACCGTTTAAATTAGCACCATTCCTGCTAGCAGCGCGCCAGCTGAACGGTCGTTTTCGTCACTAAAACGAATTCATACTTATTTACGGAATACTCAAAATCAGACACGAATTTTGGATCTTTCCATGATTACTATTGAAAAAGAATTGCTTTTAGAATTAAAAAGATCGGGAACTTTTTATAACGATATTATCGGCGAATTTACGAAAATATAGAGACGGATTGAATTTGAATACAAATAATTTTCTTTAGTGTTTAACATTACACTTACGCTGCAGCAGATGATTAAGCCTTTTTCAAGGCCATCCCGGGTATTCATAAACTGGATGTCATTTATATTATTCAGTTATGATATATCCGGGGCAGCTAAGAGAGTTCTCTTCTGCTCTAAAAACCCAAGCATATTCTGTATATATATACAACCGAGACAACCGCCTCCGTTTTCTGTATAGTTACGTATAAGTTGTCGGTAACAGCATAGCCTAAGTTTAAGCCTACTACATGCCACTGAATGCTACATATTGATTTCAATTTAAAACGTTCACTCATATCACTGATGAATTTCTGATTTTGTAATATGGTGTTTGTACTTTAAATATAGTCCAATTTGAAAACTCAACGTAAACTAAACGTGGTGATGAAATAAAAAAAAGATCACAAAATAAGTTATCCTTATAGATTCTCGCATTCTCGCAGAAAAATGGTAAACCTTGCGAAACAATGCAATCCAAATAAAGACGTGTAATAAGTATGGCATGGCCAAGCTAAGTACGATATTACTAGTATTTAGTTCTGTATTTATCGCATATCGTTCATTAAGTATTATAAAATGCCTGCGAATTAAGACGAATTATGTGAACGAGCAATGTCAAACATTTTATAAGGAAATTATTTGATTTGATTATTATTTAACACGTAATAACCAATGTTGAGACTAACTCAGGCCTTAGTAATCAACAACATAATATATTTGTCCGACCATCTGAATGTAAGATACACGACTCGACGCATTTTTCAAAGGACCTATGTCGGTGAAGGTTTACCGCTCGCGAAATAAGAATAATCTACCATTTTATCAGCACCTGAAAATGTAACCTTCCGCCCACATTCACCTTAATGACGTTCATCCGCCGTATCTACACGACTAACACGCGTTGATATAATGAAGAGCCTTAAAATGCGGGTGAAAATACCTAAAAAAAATCTAGCAGAATTGAGCGGAAGAAAATAATTCTACAGTTTTTAAAAAATATCCTATTTTTTCGTATTACAAATGTAAATTATTATTTAACGATATCTTATCAAGGTAATAATAGTAATAAATAATTTGGAATCGTTGGAGATAAATAAAGCGTGTAAAACTAATCAAAAAATTATAAACAACCAACTAAATTTAACTACGAGTCCCATTCTAAAATTTTTTCCTAAAAATTATTCGAGTAAATTTGTATTAAGTAATGATTTGAGTTAGGTACTAAATTTTTTTATTTTTTTTAAATAGATTCTGGCAAAGAAACAATATATGTTTTAGTTAGTTATGACATCCTGAAGAAGAAAATGGTATTTTTCGAAACCGGTAGATGTATTTAAACTCATTTTAGTGGTTAATAAAACAAAGATAATAAATAAAAATATGAATCTTAACCACAAAGATAATATTGCTGATTTTAAAAGTATAATAATAGTTTATTTGACTTGATAAAAAATTGAAGACGTAATTGTATTTGATTTATTATTTCATCGTGTAGGTACTTATTATGAAAAAGTTTTTTTTCTTGATTTTCATACCAAACCCATCAATAATAAAAAATCTTTATTTCGAATCAATGATATTTATACTGTAGTCGCCATTGTTTGCCAATTTACAACTATTGTAGTGCATGATGTAATAACCAATATCCTTATGTTTTAATTTTATGTTTAGCTAATAGTTAATTTATTCCAATTATCAAGTCGCATTATTACATGCAATTACGTAAATGATTCTAAATTTACTACAAACATGAAAAATAACTTACTAGCAGCCGACAGACTAGGGCAGTGCCTGTATTTTAATAGCAAGCGCCAAAAATAGGTGACAATTTTTTTTTTATCAATATTGTAGCCATAAATACTTCGAAAACTAGTCCTGGGTTTCTATAGGTAATGTTGAATACAGTAATTCAATCTATGCAAATCCAAAATACATCAACCTTTGTGAACCTGGGCTGGTAGACGCCGATGTCGCTCTCCTTGTAGTCCGGTGGTTCTTAAATCTGCTGGCCAGCCTCCGAAAACTTTCTCACAACCGATAATCCGAAAATACACATGTAATACAAAATGTTTTTATATCACCATCGTAAATAAGTCCGTCTGAACCAAAAACTGTCTCTGTTTCAGAAGCAGCTTCGCTTTTGTTTTCTGTTTTTAAATCTACACAAATAGAATACACGTATTCACAATTTTATACCAGGCCTACCTATCGAAGTATAAAAGCGTATCTATGTACAATAACTATTAAAAATACGTTGAAAATTTATATTTATAATTATTTATTTCACGTTTCATGTTGATTTTTTTAATTAATCAAACATCGTATTTTTTGACAACCCGGTTGTAGCCAGATGAGCTAACTAATGCTTAATATTAATAGTATAACATAATATATTAATAAGAGGTCCAGGTTCGAATTTCGATAACTAAATATTTTTTCGATAGATAGATTTTAGTTCATTAATTAAGGGGGTATTTAAAATAAATTATTCTAGAAGCTTCGATGAAGATCGTATAGGCGTGCCAATTTCCAACTCCCTATCGCATCTAACAGTTTCTAGTAAAAATACACGTTTGCCTTACTTAGTATTCAGTCAATATTCAAACTACCGTATTGTTCTTCCTCTCTGTAATCTTGTTTAAATTTTTATTTCTATAATATTCACTAGTTGTTATTTCTCACTATGTAATGGATCTATTTTTTCGCTTTTGTTTTCAGTTAGTAGGTATGTATAGCTAAACATAATAATAAATAAGTAGTGATGAAATAATAAGACTGTGATTAGGAGGTAACTGTGATTGGATCTGTGATTATTCGTAATTGCGCAAGCAATCACACACAGTACACTAGAAATTAAACCTTTAAAACACAGTTACCATTCAATTCAATTGCAGTTAGACACCAATCGTACAATCATAGTTTCTTTCGTTAATAAACGTTATGTATGTAAGATTCTTGAAACAATTACGTGTGTAAGATTTTTGAAACAATTACGTGTGTAAGAGCCTTGAAACAATTACGTGTGTAAGATTCTTGAAACAATTACGCGTGTAAGAATCTTAACATAATATATTTAAATTAATTCTAATTTCTGAAAAATAATAATTAAGAAATAATTTTTTGATTCTAGATCTAAAGTAGATATGTCATATTCTATTTGTGTTATGAAGTATGCTGTTAAATAGATTGTATTTCGTAGTACAGCAGGAAGTAAATCGGTATTCTATTAATAAAATAACCAGTTATGACATTTGTTGCACGCCAAATTGAAAAATAACTATCTTCTTATTAACAGCCTTCCATCTAACGGTTAAAAAGCTGCTTTATTAGGCTAATTTTTACATAATAATCACATTTTTTATACCTTTTTATACGTGTATGTGTGTGTGAGTGCCGCATTGCCGGTGTGCGTGCGTGGCTATAAAGAGCAGCGCGCGGCAGGGCGCGGTCTCCTTCTTTGCGTGTTTATCGGCTTAATCGTTTGACCTATACTAGTGATATATCTTGTACTAAATTGTATTGTATTGTAATAAATGAATAATTGTTACAAAGTCTATTTCTTGGACCTTCACATTACGAGGTGTACGCTGAAGACGTACTTAGAAGACAAGTACGTAACACTTATGCTTTTCTATTTTATATTATTACTGTTTTAATAATGAAAAAACAATAGATATAAAGGGAAAAACAAAAAAAAAACTACCCTACAGTTATTAATGTTGTAGGTACTTATAGAAATCAGGATATAACCTTAAAAAAAATCTCGATAGGTTCGAACTATATTTATATATGTATTTTCAATATTATTGTTGAATGGAAATACATAGTTAAGAAATACACTATTTCTTCCTGGAACAACTTTAGTTTTACGAAATAAAGTTATTATTATTATTATGGGGTCAACAGGTCACTTAATATATTTTTAGCTCTCGTGCTTTACTGCACGTGCACAATTGGTCAGGTTTCGTCTTATTGCGGTCACTACATACTTACTCAATTTACATCTGCAGTTGGCAAATGGAAGTGACTACGTTAAAGTCTTTAAAACACTGAATGCATAATACATTCAGATCACACAGCCACATGTTCGGTTCGGCGGTCGGACGCCGGGCGGCGGGAATAATTGGCGGAACGGAACTCCGGAATAATTGACATTCCGCGAACACCATAAACGATGACTATGTAAAACGTGCAGCTGAATTATTTAAAGGCTCCTCACCAGATTAGTCTCATTTGACATTTCAATGATGAAGAAAATGACAAAGAATATTCTTCTTCCCCTTCGTCGTCGGTCTCCCGTGACTCCATTTTTCTCACCATCCTACGGATCTGAAGGCTGTCAGTAATTATTGATTTTTCTATTCAGCCGGTCCAACGTGTTGAGGATCTTTATCTTCCTGCCCATCTTTGAGACTTGGTCCACTACAATAAGCTTCTCCAAGCTAGCTTTTTTTCTGGCAGGATTTCCAAATAATTGAAGGAAAAAACGGATACAATTTAGAGCCCTTTGCAACAACGCCGTTTATCGATTTTTACAAATGTTGATAGATAGTTGGAGTAGTATACAGTGTTGTTGCAGGGAAGATCACTAATCAGGGATATCCAATCTTGATAATTCAAATCAACAGTTGTTGGCCGTAAGAAATGAAATCTATCACAGCAATCATTTGAAATGTAATCTTTTGTTGAGAAAATCGTGAACATATGTAAATCTGTATGATTATTACAATACATTCTGAAGTATTATTCTATCTTTTAACATTTATTCAGTGATGAATCTAACATGAAGCAATAATTTGTACGAAAAGCTTTCTTTCAACGCATCAAATGACACCCCGCACCTCTGCAACAACCCTGAATATCGGTTTTTATAAATGTTGATAGTTACAGGAAGCGTCAGCCATCTTGGATGATATACAGTTTTGTTGCTATTGCTGGGAAGCTTACTTAAAATTATGTGTAATAGTATATTTATTTATTTTATATGGTTGTTTAATTATAGCATTCGATGCCCAAGAAGATGTACAACGTTGTTGCATTAATAACTTAGATCTGTCTAAAACCGACATTAAGTGCTGTTGCAGGAGTAGTCTCATTTGTATTTCTCGCTCTCAATGATACGCGCAACATGTATCTCCAACACCACATTTCAAAGGTATCAGATAATCTGTCTTCTTTCCTTTGTCATGAAAGTCTACGATTCAATTCCAGAAATTTCTTGAAAATATTTAATACATCAGAAACTACACAAGCCTAATCTTATATTTGTTTTATATTTAACTAGTATTAAATAATTATTAATTGCTGCTAGGCCCTGCGAGTGGCTATTGTAGCTGCTTCGCGGTCAATAGTGGCAGCTACGCGACCACTGGTGACCGCTGCACGGTCAGGGTCTCAATAGAATCTATTTTTCAATTCGGAAATCCCTTTATATTAATGTAGTGTACTGTGTATTTATTGCCAATATGAAAAAAATTACTATGTTACAAAATCATATTTTCTGCGTTGAAAAATAGATTTTAAGAAAACCTTGTTCGCGTTTTCCTCAAAACAAATCACACGTAAGTGAAATCTCGTTGTAATTAAAATTATTCCACCTTTGTAAGTAGCACTGTTAGCTGTCAAAACGAAAAAAATAACATTTAGATGGAGATGTAAGAATCAAACACAAAAATGGTATTTTATCAGTATAATGTGCATTTAAGTAAATAATGAATCGGATGCATTGTTTTCTCACTCAACCTAGAACACATTAAAATTTTTGGTTATGATGAATTATTCCCGCGCAGATAACCAAAAATGTTATTATCATAACCAACAATTATTCACGGCTTCTATGTTACAGTATATATTTTATCTCTATAAATATGAGAGATGACACCATAGATAAGAAAAGAAGATGCCAGACGGTCAATACACTTGCCAGTCGCCAACCGGCAATGACGTTACAGTCCGAGTCCAGTGTTGCGTAACCAACCTTGCCTTGCCTTGCTCCTGAACCGACACAGAAATTTGCACGGTGTTTTTCTAATATTTTTCACATAATTCTCTTTCTACCTCAGCGAACATATTGTCAGTATAGTCGTCTGGGTGTGCATTGTGCACACCGCAATCGCTCCCAAAACTGCAATTTCATATTACTCGCCATTCCACAGCATTCCTCGCACGAGCTTAATAGATCCTTCCAAGTGAATACTCTTCTGCTCTGGAACATTCTGCCATTATATACATTATACGAAACAGTGACACGATTGAATCTTCAAAAAACTTTATACACAATGCATATCTTATATTTTAATTTTTTTTTCAATTTTATTACAAACATATTACATTATACTTTCAATATTTGCCAAACTGCAGAACAGTTTTACGTCAACGTTTGCTCTTCACTTCACATAGTAATTATAGAATTTTTATCAACAATTTTTTTAAAAATCAAATACCAAAATAAAAAATTAGACCACAATGTGTCATTTCATTTTATATTTTAGGGTGGTCACTGGGGTCTTTTTATTTTTTTATGATGTTTGATAAGTATTTATTAATTTTATTCAATATTCGTGGGACAACACATTATTTTGTTCTCTCACCGTCGGTGGCGTAACTACAAAAATTAGACCCTAATGCAAAATGGAAAAGGGGACCCCCTGTACGTATATTGTATATACGATGTAAGTAACAAGTGGTTTTATCTATTAAATATTACAAACAAAAAATTTCTCCTATAATATTCATACTATTTGTAAACACTTGCAAAAGGAAAAAAACCCTACCTTCATTTTACAGCGATGGTCTGGTTCCTAACTAACCCAACACATTAGTGGCGATCTACTATTTACATCAATAATTATTTTACGTGTGTTCGTAATGCATTTTAAAATCTTATAATTTCATTTTAGCCAAAGTGGAAATTATGAATTAATAGTCTATATTAGCGTTGGGAATAGTATCCGGTGGAAATATTAGAAGATAGGAAGGCACTTACTTTTTCGGTCTGCTGGTCTGGATGCTGATTCAATCGTTTCTTCCCTTTCCACCAGAAGGACTTGCGACGCAGAATATGTAAACAAGCACTGTTAACACTAGCGTAAATAATTGTTTTTATATATTAGCGGGATTAAAGTTAATATAATATAATAGTTTAAGCGTAAGAGGTTAATTATTATGCGACGGCAGTTAATCCGTAAGGTTCCAAATGTACACTAAACTTGTTGCAGTTCGAGAATGTTGATTGCGGCGAACTCTTATTTCTTCCTCGTGCTTAAAAACAGGTTAGGAAAAAGAAAGGGAAGGAGATACGCAGGTTAAATTTTGATAATCGCTAATATAGAATATATACTTATGAGTGTGCATGTTAGTGAATATGTTAAACGGCGCTAACAGAATCAATACCAAAAGTATTACAGCACACGAACTTTTTGAACCGTTGCCTAACGTGGGCCCCAATGCGCCGCATTGGCTGTATTGGCGTAGTAACGCTATTGCTCACCGTACACATTGTTAGCTATCGGTACTGGTAGAATAGCTATAGTGAGTATTCATATTTACATTATTTATCAACTCTTCTAATATTATACTATATGTTACTTTTTTGTCAACTGGTAAGCTTTTGCATACTATTGTTAATAATTTATAATAATCATCTTTATACAAGCTATCTATCTACTATATTATCTACTATAAATTTTAAAAATCTTAATTTTAACTTAACTTTAAGGTATACTTTAACGCATTATATTTAATATGGTTTTATTCTAATATTTATATTCATTACGGTAATAAGTAATTAAAACACAAAAAAGATTTGCTGTTATGTTTGAAAAGTACACATTTTATTTAAACCAAATACAAGTGAAAGAATAGATAAACTTGCTGATGATTCACTAATCAAAATTATTTGAAAGATGAAAAGTTGCTTTGTGCTTTTTACAATGGGTTTTGTTATGTTTAAAAAATGACAGTACTGTCAACAAATAATGCGTATTATGTTCCAAAAAGAAGTCAATATTTGTGCTTCAAGAAGATACTAATACTAATCGTAAATAATATACATTCATCACCCTAATACTTCTGACGCTAAAAAATGTGAATTTAAAAAAAAAATCATTTTAAATATTCACTACCGTATTTATTTTTATTAATATGGATTAGACTTACATATGATATAATGTAATTATATTTAGTAGGTACATATTCCATATTTACAGTTGTTTTAACGCCGTAATATAAATGTAATAATTACATTAGTTAGGTTATTATCTTTCTAAAGTGAGGTTAAAATTTTCCGAGAAATTTTACAAAAGGAGAATGAAGGTGCCATGTCTTAAACTAAGCACTTTATTGCGTTTACGTAACTTAATTTAATTTCTCCCCTTTTTATTTATTACATAATTTTGAAGTATATTTTCGAATATAATAAAACATAGATCATAAAATACGGGAGTTGTTACCAGATATAAAGTTTTTTAATACAAATTAAATGCATCAATTAGAAAGATATAAAATATTTTAGTCGCCACTTAAATATTGAATTTATCTGTATGTATTTATTTCTAATTGACTCATTTAATTTGTATTAAAATATATAAGAACTATGTTCTGAAAAATTAATACTTCACAAATAATAATGTATTCTCTCAAGAAATAAAATAAATTAATATAAAATTCATTAAAATAAAATTACATCTGTCGATGATATGAAACGTGACTAAGCACTTCATTTAGGCTCATTGCCAATTTTCATCGAATAAATTTGGATATTGATGGAATTATTGGACCTGCAATTATTTCGTCCTTAATAAGCTCGTTATTCCGGGAATAATATTTTTTTTACGTTTTTATTTATTAATTTGACTCTAATTAGTAATTATTTTTTTACGCCACGTAAATATGTAGAGGTTATTTTTATTTGCTAGTGAGCTTTATTATTCAGCTAATTAAATTCATTCGAAGTGTTTTCATTTCATTGTACCCGTACAGTGTAGGTACGTAACATTAATTTTAACATTTTTATTAAAAACACACCTATAAAATAGTTTATTTTACCTAAAATATTACACCTAAATGAAAAACAAATTAGATGAATCACTTGGAAACATCTCTTAAATAATATTAATATTATAAGTATTCACGTCGAATTTTTGAATTTATTTATACATCCGTTTTTTTCTGTTTTAGTGAGATATCTAGGGATAATAAGAAATGTCGTAATCATTTTAATTTGAAATATAACGTCTCACTATAATAATATACATATAAAGTACAACACATGAAGTTCAAATTCGACGTGAAAGCACTTGATTAACGTAGTGTAATTATATATCTCCTGGCAACAGATATTTTGGATTTGAGTGTCGGTGATAATATTTTTTTGTTTTTGATAGATTTTTTTATGTATGTTCTTGAATGATATCGCGATTATTGCTGGTCTCTAGTTATTTTATATAATAGTTTTATCTATATTAAAGTAACCTGTGTTACGTACGGCAATTTTTTTGGGATAACCGAAGCTATAGTCGGGGGACAAAGTCTCGCTATGGTGCTTCCATCTTTCCCTGTCTTGCGTTACTTCTGTATCTGTTGACCAATCAAGTGGTGCATGTTGCTGTTTATCCCAGCTTATTTTGAGGCGACCCACCGACTGCCTTCTCTACAGAATTTTCAATATGATACATCTTCATAGTCGTTTCTCTAGCATTCGCAAGGCGTGTCCAAGCCACCTTGATTGAGATTTTATTGTATATAGAAATAGGGGCTACATGCCGATGGTCTTCTATATCTTTATCTAATAGTGATATTCCTGCTACTTCCCTAAGATAACTCATTTCGGCAACCTGAATTGTTGATCTTATTCTCTCCGTAAGAATCCATATATTAAAGTGGGTTAGTAACATACACAGGTTAGTCAGTCAATTTGATGTTGACACTTAACTCGGATTTTTTTTTCACCACACTGCAACGGCAACGTAAAACACTGCACCCTGTATATTATTTAAAAATTATAATATCAACGTAGTTTATTAATTAACCTTTCCTCTCCGATGATGTAAACTGAGTTTGTTGCGTTTGTTGAGTTTGTTTGTTGAGTTGCCTCTAATTATGTGAATATCTCTGTAAATGTAGTATACTAAATACAGAGTTCATATTTTAGGTATTCCTCTGTAATATATTTATGTATTGAATAAAATAATTACAATATATATGTATTTACCATACGCAACAATAAAAAATGTTTTCTAGAAGAACCTGACGTGAATTTGTCAATATGCACTTACCAGCCGGTCACTTTAAAGGCGGACCGTGCGCTGGCCAAGTTAGACGTGTTTTATGCGTCTTTATGCTGTCGTTCATGATGATCAATGTTTTTTCTCATTTTAAACACTTTTACACCATAATTGATATTTTTATTTTTTTTGTAGCATAAATAGTATATATGACTATTACTATTACTAGACGTGGTCTGTTCTAAAGCAATTAATTACCTGTACAGTTTCTAAAAGTTGTAATTGTTTAAAGGTAAGTAAGTATAATGTTATGTAAGTTATAAAAAGTTATGTGAAAAGAGTACAATCTGAAGTATTAAAATATTATTGTCTGTAATATACAATAGTTGAAGACAAATTAGATTCATTTTGCTTTCTACCCACATCAAGCAACCACTTTGTTATTTTTGGTTTAAAGTCGTTAATCACTTTAGACCCTTTAAGGTTTAGTGGCAATTTGTTAAATATTCACGGAGCACAAAATAGGAAAGTCCGTTGTGCGAATTTTGTATTCAATTTTGGCACTGAAAAGTATCCTAAGGCTTTGCGTTTAGTTTCCTTTAGATCGGATTGTGGAAGTAAAGTTTTTTTTTTTTTAAAATAGTTTTAAGATTGAATTGGTAAACAGTTATATCCAAAACTTGGAAAGATTTAAAAAGTTCTTTAGAATTGATGACCCATTTCTGAGCTTTAATTAGAGAATCCATTAAAGTAAGAGCTGCACCGCCCTATGCACATATTGCGTTACTGATGAGATTGACAAAGTGAATAGAATATAAATTAATATTAAATTAAAATTATATACATTATCAATAATTATTTTAATGATGAATATAAATAATAAATGTTAAATATTCGTATTTATCCGACTTAAAAATTGCAAGTCTACATGCACACAGAGTTTACAGCATCGGAACAAGCGTTTTTATTTTAACACCGTATGAGAAAGGTTAAGCAAATTACACCAGTAAGACATTCAAATGAATGGTTAAAAACATACTAATTATTAAAAAGTATCAATAAATAATTAAAAAAAATTGAACTACATGAAACTATGTCAAAATTTGAACTGGGAGGTAAATAAGTTTACTCTGCAAAACAGAAAGCTTTTATGACATCCTTTTATCACATTAATTGTTGTTCCCTGGCAATAGATGCATTGTGATGCAGCAGCCGCCGTCATGTCCGACTGCCTGAATTCCGAATTGTTTGTTCTGCTTTCTGTGTCAACACAAACATCATTTTAGCCCTTTGTGATCATAAACAACATTCCGAGTTGTCATACATTTCATTAACTGATACAATTTACGACTAACGCGATAATGTGAGCTCATGAATTATCAACCTGAAAAAACGTGCGAATGAATTTGGTGTGTATTATTGAATTACGAACTTAAAACAGACATTGTAAAATCTCGAAAATCTATAAACAGATGTCGCCCTAATAGCGCATTTCAAAAATAGTTTAAATAATAACTTTCACCTTTGTGAATAAAATATGACAGAAACATCACCAAGTTCACTAAGATGAAGATTGTCAGAATACCAGTATTCGACTGCACGAGCGCAGGAAGATTAACGCATTAGAGAGTGGTGCCGGCGGCGTATGTTACGAATTTCACAGACAACTCACAGAACAAACAGCTCCACTTTACAATAAATGATACTTATACATAACTCACGAAGGGTTTTTTTGATTTTATTTTTTAGTAAAATATTTATAAAAATGTGATTTTTCAGAATTATGTTTGATGAACAATTTTATGTAAATGCTCTCATTCCAGAGCACCACTGTTGCCGATTTGCGAAGTTCTGTATAGGAAATTCTGGGTTTTCTGGGGTTTGTTAACACCCACTCCATTCAAGGTCAGTGTTTCTCAAGCTAGGGTCGCAGCCCCCAGAGGGTCCTGAAACTCCTGCCAAGGAGCGGCCGAACATTTCAGAATTAAAAAAAACTTATTATATTTATAAATTATTTTTAATTAATTATTTTTATGAAAATACCGAAAAATTTAATAACGAGGTGTTATAGTTGAGCAGTTTTATGTATATAGTAAAAAAGAAAAAAAATGTTAAGTGAGTGTCATGCCACACCGGATATTAATCACATCCCTCTTATTACATCTATTGTTTTTGTAAACTGTATCAAAAATGAACACGTATTATTTTAACAATTCTCAATACTTATTTGATACCAACCTTCAATTATAAAACCATTATTATTTTAACAAATTTCAGGTATTGTCTTACATATTTTTCATGTTCAAATATTGCATCATTTTCTTGTTTTTTGTTATTCACAATTTTTATTTCCCTTTTTTTCTTCTTTCTTTCATTATTATCAATTTATTTCTACTGACTTATTGAATCAACTATGTAAAATATGATTATTGATTAACCATGTAAAATGTTTGCCTCGGCACAAGCAAAGCCCAGCATTCAACGCATTAAATAAATAAACAGTAAATTTAAAATAATTTTTTACTTTACGAAAGCAAATAAATGAGGTGTTCTATTATGATTATAATTATAGGTAAATAAAGTACGTTGTCTTGCTTTCCTCCTTCTCAAATACCATCACTTTCGACTTGTTGACATTCATAATAAGGTCACTTTTTTACATACATCGTACGTTCTACTCAGTAGACTGTGTAATTCTTGTTCATTCATAATAAGGTCACTTTTTTTACATACATCGTACGTTCTACTCAGTAGACTGTGTAATTCTTGTTGACATTCATAATAAGGTCACTTTTTTACATACATCGTACGTTCTACTCAGTAGACTGTGTAATTCTTGTTGACATTCATAATAAGGTCACTTTTTTTACATACATCGTACTTTCTACTCAGTAGACTTGTTGACATTCATAATAAGGTCACTTTTTTACATACATCGTACGTTCTACTCAGTAGACTGTGTAATTCTTGTTCATTATGTTCGTTATGTTATAGAAATTATGTTCCTAATTACGATATAGATCTCTTCCAACATCTCGACACATACTTTTTCTACCTATTCGTCCATCAATGCGGAAATCAGCGCTAATTTGGTCGCCGTCCTATAAGCAATACAATCTGTGTACCTTTTTCGAGTACATCGCGACATACTTTGCAAAGTGGCCGACGGTATCTTCTACAACAACTTCGAGTGTCTTAAAAGTGACTCCCAGCATCCGGCGAGGGATCCTTCAATTGCCGAGCGTGGAGAGAGAGGCGGGACTACAAAAGATCAGTGGTAGTATTCGAAGTACTGTGTCATCCTGTTTCTCTCTCCATATTTTCTTTCAACACGGTCCACGAGATAATCCCCAACACGCCCTTAATACCGCATTACCGGCGTACAATTGTTTACAGCATACAATTAAATCAAACAAATATCAGATATATCATAGAGACAAAGCTATGTTTTATTATATTTAATGAAAAATATATGTAATTATGGGGTAATTACAGGGCTTACGACCTGTCTTCGGCTGGCTTAAGTGATCATTTTATATAAATATAACATTCACCAATTATCACCCCTCCATCTCCACATTTATCAATTTTTTTTAAATGGTACATAATATGGACTCGCTTCGTGTACCACTACACCATCGCCATCTATGGACCAAATTTGATGATTCATTTTTCCCTTTTTTAAACAGCATACATGTCATCACTATGAGAACCTGTTTTTATTTAAATTATTTTAAAGCAATATTCTTAATCTATAAAATATTTTTTATCATATACTAGAATACGCCTGAAAAATCAAAATTTTTCAATTTTTTATATACTTTCTTATTTTGTTCAGTATAATAGATATATTAACAATATTTGAATATATCCAAGAACACACAATTACTGAATTTTTACCTACAAAGTTAAACAAATATCAGATATCTCATAGAAACAATGCTATTTTTTATTATATTTAATAGAAAATATATGGAAGTATGGGGTAATTACAGGGCTTACCGATCTGTATTAGGCTGGCTTAAGTGATCACTTTACATAAATATAACGTTCACCAATTCTCACCCCTCCATCTCCACATTTATCAAATTTTTGAAAATGGTATGTATGTTAATATGTGGACTCGCTTCGACCACTACACCATTGCCATGTATGGACCAAATTTGATCATTAATTTTTCCCTTTTTTAAACAGCATACATGTGCCTTTGTAGGTAAAAATCAAGTAATTATGTGTTCTTGGACATATTCAAATATTGCTAATACAATTAAATCGCCCATTTTTACTAGAACAAACATTTTAAGGTAGTCTTGAATGTGTTGATTAAGATTTCTGGCGCAGTAATATGAAAAGAATCGAGAACCTCTGCTTTAGGTCACCCAAGGAACTTAGCCGGGTGCCGCCAAATTCGTCGAACGTGGTGATCAATTGATTTGCGAATTTCGCGAATTTATTCATTTGCCAAAAATTTTCACACGTTCGACATTTTCCTCCGAGAGGACTGAACGTGGCCTCCCGATCGTGGCGTGTTGCTCGCGAAACCTTGTTTCTAGAAATGTTCAGTCAAGCGGCCAAATGCCTTGCGTGAGATTTTTTTTAAAGTAATAGCCAACAATGTTTGTTCTACATATATTCTAAATTTATGTTAATTTTTCATGATTAGACGCGCTTGTGGTCTAGTGGTTACGATACTCGTCTAGTGGTTGGGGGGTTCGAGCCTCGTTCCAGGTGGTCATCACGTTAGTCCTATTTTCATAGCACAAGTTTAGTTTGAAAATAGTAAGAATATTGACGTGACACGTATTCCATATACGTATCTATATTTAAAAAAAATAATTCCTTAATCACTTTATTATTGAAAACGACTAAGTACATTTTTAATTCGCCGTCGTGAATTCCTATAAAAATAATATTTACCTACACTACATAACATAAGTTTAAAAACATTAAATTAATTTTACAATTCATTAATATTTATTACAGCTGTGCACGTCTTAGTATGTCTCACTTTTTTTAAATCTGTCAAAGAGTTCAATTGTCAAGTCTATTGTGGTGAGTCGTTAAATAATTTTAATCAGCCGCGAACGAGCGGCGATTATCATATTTTTATTTTAGCTTGTTTTGTTTAGTTTAGTCTTTAATCAAAATTAATCAATTAATCTCTAAAAATTCACAGTTGAGATTCTTGTCTCGTCAATTTTTGAGAAAAGGATTACGTTCCCGTGAGATTTTTTAAAACAATTCTATTTTCGTAGTCCACCAAGCTATAGAGATTTGAGCACCGCCATTTCCCTTGCGCCTTATTTCACGCTTATTGTACACCAAACGTCAAATATTTGTGCATTGACCATTGATGTCTCGTTTGTCTATTGGATAAATTCGAAGTTTTTATGTAGCACTTCAAACAGAATAAATATTCGTAATTTAATGCCTCTTGTTTGTCTATCTTTCAGAATAAATACAAAGTTTTTGATATATATGGTTCTAGGTGATGTTGGTGCGCACGTGTTGAGTTTCACTGTCAAATTGAACTCCGCACACACGGGTTGGTCCAACCAATCTCAAGGGATGGTTTCTAAGTTTATCTCCATATCAAAATCTTAACTGTACTGAGATTTATCTCAATTATATTAAACCATCAGCAATCAATAACAATCGGCGTTAGCTTTTCTATAGTTTATAATAAAGAAAAATCCAATTTAATCAACCATTGACGTGAAAGAGTTCTTAAAGTATAGGCACTCGATCGATGGGGGAGCAGTTGTCATTTTTAGTTATTAACATTTTCATTGACTGCTTTAAAACTAGCAAGCTTTTAACATATCAATAACAAGATAACTAATCATTCTGATTGTACAATTCTCAGATGATTCCAGCCACTCTAGTCATATACAGTTCTGCGGCAAACACGGTCAACATAGCCCAAAAATGTACGGAGAGGGTTGTTGCAGCTTCCGCGGAAGCGAACAATGCCGCAAATTGCGCCCGCTAATATCGACACATTAGAGCCGGCAGACTAGCTAACCTTCCGTGCAAATTGTATCGGCAGTTGTGGGCTGGATGAGCCGTGAGCGCAAAATTGCAAATATCTCGAACGCAAATTTGGAAGCTTCGCTGTCAAGTGGATAAATCCCAATGATGGTAGAGGGTTCAGCCCCTAGGCAGGATATCCAATGCAGGATTTATTGAATCTAGATAGTAAACGGATGCACATAAATGTACAAAAAAACTATTTCGCACGAATAAAAGATAAATTCAGGTACCTCGATGATACTACAGAAATGATTGTAGATTAGCAAAATATATGCAAACAAATATCATATCAGCTTGAGAACTCGACATTTCTGATAACAACCTTGCGCATTGCTGAAATGTTAATATTGTATATGTAAAAATTTGTATAATTGTATTAAAATTGTAATATTATTGTGGACTTCGACGAGTAGGATCATTACCCAAACGCGCTACTGCGAATAATTCGAACACAATAAGGTTTTAGGAGTTTTTGTAGTTTTCGTGTTTAATGGGATCAAGTCGGAAGGATCGTTTGTGTGACTGATAATCCACCCCCAAACTAGGCTTATAATTCGTGTTTGTATATTGGTACTCAGCTTGGTTTGCTGTGTAGAAAGAGGTAGGTATTCGTGGTAGTATCGAAACAGTTGAAACACTTTGCTTACTTAAAAGCACTTCATTACTTAAAAGTTCATTGTTTTAAATTTTCAATAATTACTAATACGCGGGTAGATTTACTATATTACTACCATATTTTAAAAAACACGTTGATTTTCGGGGAATAACGCAAACTTCACGTCGTTGGATGAACATTCTCTACAATGTATTAAGATACTAAGGTTAACATTACTATTGGTAGTATTAGAAATTTAGGCCTTAACGCGACTGGTTAATATACTAACCAATTTCGGACATTACCCTATAAAAAGTTAAGCCAATAATATCTCTTGTCCACAATGTTGGTCTCTATGATTTTTTTAAACGTGATAAACGTAACAAAAACAATGAATTGTGTCTCGATGACTTCAATGGTACGTGAAAGTTAAGCAGACCAACAATCTGGGGGCAGTCTATCATAGCATCGATGATCTTGTATAGAAATATAAGGTCGGTCATCGTACGCCTCAATGATAAGTTTAACAATTTCAGACGGCTAAGGAGATAATCATAATTGATATCCTCAGAGCGTATATTTAATTTAAATGAATAAATCTTAGATTTAGGAATTAAATTGATGATTTTGACAAATACAGGAGAATTTGTAGGCAGTTTTTTTATTATATAGATCATCTACACGTATCCCTATTAGTGGCATATATCTATGTTTCATATCTATCTAACATTAAATTGATTTAAACATATCTAAATATACTAATTAAATGTATTAATTAGAAAGATATATATTTTTATATATATGTAATCAATTTTTTCGCCACCGGGATTTGAACCTGAATTTTTTTCCGAACCGGGGAAAATGTGTTATCCAACTATGCTACAGCGATATTATTTTTGACGACAAATTTTCGAACCCATATGTTACACTTTTTTCATATGAATACATCTATCATTCCATTATTTGAAAGCCATCTACTTTTTTTTTACGGAATCTCAAATGCCTTTGAGTAAACCGATATAATATATTTAATTAGTATTTAAAATATCACAGACCTATGATAATAATTACATCTTCATAATAAGAATGTGTTCTCCTAATATCTAAATATGTACGATGATATCAGCGTGATCCAATCAATCAAAATCGGAAGGCTACATCAGTATATAAAGCGTGCGATATGCCAGACCAAGAAAAGGAACCAGCTAGTAAGGTTTTGTCCAGGGCTTCGAACTGGAACTGAACCGAAAACCGGAAACCGGAAAATACGTTATTTTTGTAGGAACGAAAACCAGATCTGAATAAAAAAAAAAATATCAGTAACACAATCTTACTCTCCACTTCAGTTATTATTTTATTATAGTTATTTTATGAGACAATAGAAATAGTTTAAATTAAAATACTCTTCCCTAACCGGGGTAGGTGCTTTATCCAACTAAGCTACAGCGGCATTATTTTTAGCGACAATTTTTCGACCCTATATGTTACCTTTTTGAAATCAATACATTTAATCGTTCCATCATTTCCCATCGAATCCCGGTAGCGCAACAACAATATTTTTCGATAAAATTGATTTTATATGTATATCTTTATAATTAATATATTTAATTCATATTTATTTTATATTATTATCATATGTATATTATATACTTCTAGTTCTAATTATTATACCTTTAATAAATAATTATTTATATTATATTCTATCAATTCATGTAGTATGTTTATTACAAAAGAAGAAATAAAATGTTCTAAATTATGGTAGAAAATAAAACATTTAAAAATTAATCACTTGAAACTGAACCGAAAACCGAATAATCCGTTATTTTTTCCGGAACTGAACATATATATATTTTTTAATTGAACCGGAAGAAAAACTGAAATGAAAAAAAAACGGTTTGGTTTTGTCTAGCAACCCAGAGGAGCGTAGAAGGAGAAGGAAACCGAAACTGATCTGGAAGAACGATGTCGTAGAAAATTCACTAAGATGGAAAAATCCACTGCGATTTGCTAGCCACAGATTGTCATGGATTTATGAAGACGATGATGATGACATTTTATCTTTAAATCAATCAAATATTATCGAAAAATATTGTTGTTGCGCCACCGGGATAATGCACCTTCCCCGGTTACAACGATATTTTTCGATAAAATTGATTTTATATGTATATCTTTCTAATTAATATATCTAATTCATATTTAAAATATCACAGACCTATGATCTGAATAATTACAACTTCACAATAAGAATGTGTCCTTCTAACAATCAAATGTCTCAGTACGGGGTTTAAATATATGAAAATAAAATTATAGAAGATTTAATAATTAAGACGTAGATTTTTTTATACTTATACGACTGTTTTTTAATTTTTCTCTATTGTTAAAGGCAATTAAAACGCCAGATAACACTACTCTTAGAGAGAATGCGACATCCATACACCTTCACAGCATGATACGCAAGATAATCATCAATCCCAATGTTATTTTGAATGCGCATTGCTAATTCAGCTGGTCTGAAACTTCGTTCAGCTCAAGTGATCAAATTTGCAGCGAGCACGCCGCAATGTCCTGTTGCAGATGAAATAACAACCCAAGCGGTGTAGCCACGATAGACTAACCGCGGTTAGTTCTCCGTTCCTTCCTAGCCTCGTTCCGGCCCGACACACTGTTTCATCAAGTATCCACGGCGCCGGGTAAAACAAGACGTTTAATACTTGACTACATACACACGACGCTCTCAATGTTTAGTAACTTTCTGTACACTTGTCTTCTTGCATATGCACTGAAAATAGATAGATACCAAAATGTGCAACCGTACAAAATATATTTGTATGTTCCGTGTACACGGGACCAAGTGCACTGCCAGCGTGGTTGTCCTTATCCAATATTCCTAACCCAAATTATTTTCTTCACCGCTTTGCAAATTACTCTACTGCGCTACGTTAGTTGACTACTTCAATTTGTATAGCGCACCTTGATTGCGACTATCCGATAATTACTCTCTTATTTTTCAATAACACTTAACCGATTCGATATCTTCGTATTTTAGTTAGAGTGCAACAACATAAATGTATGTACATCTTAATCGAAAATATCACTAGAATACTCGTAAAGTGTGTCCAGTGGAAAATTTCAAGATTAAATTGTAATTGCTCGTAAACCACCAGGGTGAGGTACGTGATTTGCGTATTTTCCAGTCGCAATGAGTCACCGGTCGGGAGAGCACCGCACGTTTGCAGTTGAGCAATATTTAAAGTGCGGCGATTCATTGGTTCGTGCGCGTCGCGCTTTTTGTACTCACTTTAATATTCGACGAGCAAGTGATGGGCCGAGCACGCAACTTAGTCATCAACGTCAGCAGCGAGGCCAGAACATGTGACTCAAGTTTGACGTGAAATTATGCGAAATCCGCGTAAATCGATAAGGAAGATTGCAGCCTGTGCTGTAATAAAAAAAACAACAGTGCACGTTATTTTGAAAAAGAAACTACAGTTTCACCCGTACAAACTGAAAGTCGTGTAGTTTCTCAACGAAAATAACTATTCTTTACGTGAAAGGTTAGCAAGAACGATGCTGGAACGTTTTAGCCACTCCACACACAGCTAGAGTTTCAGCTGAGGGGTATTTTTTCCCAATAAATTAAACTGCAAGTACGGAAACATACCCTGGGTACCTCGGTCACCGGACCTTGCACCGTGCGCCTTTTTTTTGTGGGGATACCTTAAGTCGTGAGTTTACAGCAACAATCCTCGAACAATTCAGGCCCTACAAGAAAATATCTACCGTGAAGTTGGTGCCATTGAACCAACGCTTTGCTCTCACGTGTTCGCAAATTTAAAAGCCCGATTGTAAGAGTGTTTTTTAAACTTCATTTTTTATAAATAAAATATGAGAATAACATTGTGGTTTTTTTAAATTTAATATTAAACCTGAAAATTTTCCGCTAGACACCCTTTGTAATGTTTCCACCACGATCGTGCGTAGTATTTGATATCATTTTATATTGTATGTGTTTACTAATGTAACTTTATACTTTCAATTATGTACATGAACATATTTTTTACTATTTACTATGGTGTTTACTCTAGTTTGTTATATATAATTACTAGCCTGCCCGCACCAGCAATCGCACGCATACCCTGCAGAGACGTAGTACAATTAAAAATTCGCTAATACACTTTGATAAAATCATATAAAGTGTTTCGATAGGAAAATAATAAGAAGAAGAGTGAAAGATAAAAATCCATGTCCCCATCGCGTTTATTTATCACTAGAACTTTTAAATTTAAGTATTGAACTAAAGCTGACAGAAAATCATAATGTGTCCACCGGATATCTCTTTAGCTCAAATAATAAATAATGCGCTAATGGAATACAAATCACTAACGCTAAATGGTGTACAAATTTCATTAAACTGGCGCCAGCCCATTATACTCATGAAAAAATATTTATCATTCATCAAATCAAGATTTGTAGTTAAAAAAATATGATAAACACTTGTAAGGCAGGTACAGTACACTTTTGCCAATATCCAAAAGTTTTTAAAACATAAATAGAACCTAAACTCACAGACTGAATCATAAAACCATTAAAAGTGATATGACTGGAAAAAAGAAGAACATGAAGGGAGAGGTCAAATCTTTGAGAAAGGTTAGATTAGGTTAGGTTAGGTTATTTTACTACTACTACATTGTCTGGGAGCCTTCATCCAACAAAAAAAAAATACCACTTTTATCGGTATCCCAGAATTGGAAAAAATAGAGCCGATGTACATAACCAACAATACAAGAAGGAGGTTAGGTTACTCACTACGTTAAAAAAATACCACTTTTCTCGGTATCCCAGAATTGGAAAAAAACAGAACCGACGTACACAACTAACAACCCTTTTCAGCTGGTTTAAAAAAAAACAAACATTTTGTTAATACTCATTGATAAAACCATAAAATAATAAAATTATATATTACCATATTTTTTATTCATCATAAGAATTTTCCAAAATCGAAAAATAGTTTTAAATTAAAATCAGACAGAAATAAATTAATATAAAAAGAAGTAGCGTACTTTTATTACCAGTAGTTTTAGTACCATTAGTAGCAATCGCCAAAAAAAGATATTTGCTCTCAATTTCGCAGAGTTATAAAGTTAAGCTAGTTAAAAAGTATAATTTTTCAAAAAATGTCCAAACTAAAAGAGTTGTAACAAATAGAGGTGAAGAAGAAGAATGAAAAGATAAGGTTGTAAAGATACAGTCAACCTTTAGACGTCTGCGAAAAATGTCAGAATGCAGACTGGTTGCGGTTCAAATGCGTTTTTAAATTTACAAATAACTCCATTTATAGCTTAATATTTAAATTTAAAAGTTCTAGTGATAGATAAACATGTAACGCATATATATTTTTATCTTTCACTCTTTTTCTTCTTCTTATTTTCCTATCAAAACACTTTTTATGCTTTTATCAAAGTGTATTAGTGAAAATTTTTATTTTTTTAATCTGGACATTGACAACAGAGTACTGCATCTTTGCAAGGTACTTTTGCTACCGTGCGGTAGCTATGCGGGCAGGCTAGTCCTTAATTATAATTACAACTCCTGGAGGATAGAGACATTTATGCACCTTATAAATGCCTTTTTTTACAACCTTTTAGTATAATTTCTCGAATCGACATAATCAACCTTACAAATTATGCAATTTTATTACTTTTTAGTGTGTTTTCTTTACCACTTATACATTTTTATAACTTTTTACCTTACCTTACAAATTATACACTTTTATAACTGATTTGTGTGATTTCTCAAATCAGTATAATTATTAAGGCGAACACATTCTTATTGTGAAGTTGTAATTATTCAGAACAGACGGTCTGTGATGTTTTAAATACTAATTTAATGTATTCATTATAAATATATACATATAAAATCAATTTAGTCGAAAAATATTGTTTTTGCGCTACCGGGATTCGAACCTGGATCTCTATTTCCAATCCGGAGAAGTACAATATTTTTCGACAAAATTGATTTTATATGTATATATTTATAATTAATACATTAAATTAGTATTTAAAACATCACAGACCTATGTTCTGAATAATTACAACTTCACAATAATATTTTTTTTCCTTAATAATATAAGTTGTACTCGTATCAATGTGTCCAAAATTTAATAAAAATGAATTGATAATTCTGGCGTCTGCAGTCGGTTTACTCAAAGGTATTTGTGATTCCGTAAAAATAATGTAGATGACTTTCAAATAATGGAATGACAGATATATTAATTTGAAAAAGCGTAACATATAGGATCAAAAATTTGTCATGAAAAATATTAGCGCTATAACACAATTGGTAGTGTACTTCCCCGGATTGGAAATAGAGATCCAGGTTCGAATCCCGGTAGCGCAAAAACAATATTTTTCGACAAAATTAATTTTATATGTATATATTTATAATTAATACATTAAATTAGTATTTAAGACATCAGTATAATTACCTAAACCTTCAAAATGACTGATTTTTAAAAATAATAATTAACGTAAGAGGAAATGTCCTTTCTACGTGGAAAAATTTGTCGCGGGTCCAAATGGTTAAAAATGAGTTTAATAATAAACATATGGGAGAACCTCGTACTAACGTTGAGTGAGCGGTGCGATTTCCACATCCGGCGCTTTCCCGCTCTTTGCGTCACCTAGTCGAGTCAACATCGCGGCACTGTTTGCCCGCCCCGCAGTATACACGTTACACTACTCCGCATTGTAGAGTTCATCAACTGTTCGCGTACGTCATCAAATGCGTGCCGGTACACGAGAGATCAAACTGTAATGGCAAACATGGCCGTAATGGCTGCACGAACGGAAAATGATGGCATCGAGAACGGCGCGGCTGTTGGAACTGTTGCATGTTTAATGCCCGCCGCTGATCATAAAGTGCAACGGATTATTTGCAATATCGCGACATAGAGAGAGTCTGCTAATACCAGAGTGAAGTGTGGAGGGTGCAAATTCTCCCTGTTGACAAAAATATTGTCAACATTTTACTGATCCTAATGAGTTAAAAGTCTAATGAAATAAAATCTTCGTATTGTCACAACTCACAATCCTTACAAATAAATGTGTACAAAAATAATTCAATGATATATTTTACATTACCTATGTATATTTATACAGGTACCTATATATTTTTTTCGATTAATTTTTGTTTATTCTTGAAAGTACGTACCTAGGTACCTTGCTATTAGGCAATAGGAATATTACTGTTAGGCAATAATAATTAAAAATTGTATTTACATTTAACTTTGTTTAAACCACTCTGTTATTTTTACATCAACCGGTTTTGATACTCACGTATTTTCGTCAGGATTGGCATATAACTTTCTATTCCATAAAATTTAAACGACATCTTTTACGGGGTATAGGCGGAGTCTCGGTATGAGTGGATAGGTAATTAACAGGGAGACATTGAAATAAGGAATATATTAAATATCTGGTTATTTGTAAGGTTTGTAAGGTCACCCACCTCCCCTCTGTAAATTTTATGTATTAGTTTAGTCGTACGCTAATCTTGACAAAGATACGTTAGTATCGAAACCGATTAACGAAAAACTACACAGTGGTTTAAACAATGTTAAATATAAATTATGTCTAACCGCTGCAAACATCACGAATAATACCTTTCTAATAAAATAATTAAGATTGTAAGTAGATTATTATTCCCTAGATCCAATCCTGAGCCAAAATTACAATTACATTAATTGCCTATAATCATACCTATAATAATTAAGATTATCAGTAGGTACTTATGAAACTCTACTAATATATATTTTTAAATAATTAAGCGTATTATGAACACTGCAAATTTGGACCAACACATCTCAGATTTCTGTGACATAGTGACACTACGTGTAATTGCATTTATTGGATATCATTAATTAAGTCACGTCTATGGTTATCTGATCTTCAGTCACGCTTGAATGGCAGACTTTTTTATTGAATACGCTTCTGATTTCTGTTCCCTCGTCGTTTTAATGCCACGCTAATTATTTCAGTCATATTTTTTCGCTGAGCACAAATGGTGCCGTATTACAGGTAAAAGTACTTTGCGACAGCGGTTTCTTTCGACGGCCGCTCTGACATGGCTCGTCATCCCTATCGTTCTGACATGTTACCACACCTGTGCCCATCTAGTATGAAAAGTATGATAGAAATGGTAAATTTTTACTCAACTATTTTAATTAATGTAATAGAAATATTATATGTCCATCTGGTATAAAAACATCCTATTTTATCTCAGCATATTTCCAAATAATGACCCTTATCCTTATCCTCTCTCATAAAAGTTTTCCGGTCGATTTTGGCTCATTTAAATCATTGTACCAACATAAAAAAAGTTCAGCATTGAATGCAAAGCTTTCTTATTTAGGCAAATTTCGAAGGAAGTTGATACGTGTCAATTTCTTTTGATTTTTCTCTGAATTTGGTGCATAACAAATTCATAAATTATTTTACACGTAAACAGAATGTGAGTCATATATCATAAATGGCATTTTACTAGAATTTGTCCGACAGCCCGCATATAAGTGAGGTTATGTTACTTCCCACCATAAACCTAGACATGGCGAGTAAAAGAATGCACTAGACGGTATTTCATGCGGTTAGAACATAGAACACTTCCGTGCCACGAACCCAGTTGACATGTTACTATTTTTCTGTTATATTATTAACGCCACCAGATATTATATTTATGATCCGTGTCCACGAAATGAGACACGAGATAAGATTCAATGTTGAGATTTATCTAATTAAATCTGGAAACAAACTTAGAGAACACCGCTCTAGGTTAGGTTGAAGGATTGACATGGCGTTTTATTAGACAATATGCGTAGGCAAGTAACGCAGTGCCCAAGAGCGGCTCATTCTAAGGGGCGGCAATCTGACCTAATGTTAATTTTTGAATTACTGTCTCGTATAAAAAAATAATTAAATATCACTTTAAACATATTATGTAGCACGTGTTTGAGCAACCTTGCAAAGTGCCATAAAACTACGCTGTAAAAATTCGTCAAAATATCCCGGGACATACAACAATATAATGTTAAAGAAAAACTTGCATATAAATAAATGTTCATTTGTTTTAGTTTATGTTTTTTAATGAAAATACACCGCAAAAATTTTTTGAAGTATCGATATCACGTATTTAAAAATAATAAGGGGAGACAGTCTAAAATTCGCATAAGGGCGGCGGCGTCATCTAGATACTTACAACTCTTTACTCTGGAAAGTTAGACAACCATAAGGCAATTAAACTACGAATATTTATTATGTTTTAACTGCACTGCATTCAAATTTATCGAACTGACAAACGGAACGTTAATGGTGAGGCAAGCAGTGATACACGAATCCCTAAGGTGGTGAACTACGAAAGCCGAGAATTGTCTTCAAAGAATCTCATGGGAGCACAACCCCTATCTCCAGGGGCGTGCAGTGCATACAAGCAAAAAAGCTGTGCATTACTAAATTTCTGGGAAACAAATATAAATTAAATAATTGGATTAACATAAACAAAAACATTATTTTACAATTAGCCCCGTATGTGTACCAGTAGAGACTTTAATGACTTAGTTCTAAAAACTACCACGACTACTCACCGCTGTATCCATGGCACTCTTGTGTATTCACCGCATTGAGCTATTCACATTACTCTATTCTATCTTAAAACTAGTGAATTACTCAAGTCATATAATTTACTATTTACTGAATTGAAAATTCCTTTCGGTTGGTCTGTTTTGTATGGAGTCGTTACCTATACTGTTTTTTTAACAGAACAACGTTAGAAAAGCTTACAACTGCGTGCAAATCATTTAAGTGTCTACTTCCTCTTTTACTATCTTACTGTTTTTAACGTATTAATTTAATTGACCGTTCTTTACGTTCGAGGTGCATTTGGGAAAAACAAAAGCCAATTGGCAAAACTATTTCCTACATTAACCTTTAATAAAAATAATTATTTCGTTTAGTTAGTACGTGAAGAATTTTCAAACAATAAAAGAGTCATGTTTAGTCATAAAAAGTGTTCTTAAAAACTTCATACATCTTTTATATTAATTTTTATATGGATAAGAAAGTATTATTTTACTTTAAAACTAATACTTAAAAAACACTATTAATAGTATTCTAAAATTACAAATAAATACATGATAGGGTCGTATAAACTACGGATTCATTTTGTCTAAAGATGTTAGTTAAAAGAAAGTTCATAATCCTATATACAATATATATTGTAGTATATATATATGTAGTATGTATATATTGTAATATATACTATTGTATAATATCACTGGTAACAGCATAACCTAAATCTATACCTACTACACGCCACTGCCTATCTCAGAGATTGTTTCGAGTCAAATATATCCATGGACACGGGCCATAACACCTATTTCGGCATTACTGCTGGTACAGAATGGAGTAGAATGTTCCGGCGTCTTAAAGATCTCTAGACACGAACCGTATTCTGTAAAAATATACCCGTGCCATTCTAGATTATCCCAGTTTTGTGCAATGGAGGGTGCCAAAGAGGTCGTTATTTATTATTTAAAAAAACGCACTGCATGTTACAGCTATATGAATCGTACCACCCCAGAATAGATTGTCTTTAAAAAAATCTTATGGATTATTAAACTATTTTTTTAATACCGTTTAAAATTAGAACATGTATTAGCGCTACTTTATGGATAAACATAATTATTTATTAAAATAAAAAAAAATGCTACTAACCACGATGATTATTTCGATATCAAAATTAATAATACAAGTACGTTAATAATGTAAATATAATATGTATGTTTCAGACGTACGCACTAGTATATTAAGTACCCACAGATCAGGCTTGTGCAGTCAGTACATTTAAAAAATGTTAAGAAGGACCCCATCTCTGGTGATAGATCGATGTGAAACATCCGGTTGGTGGGTATGCACATAGAACTGTCGTCTATGAATATAAAAGAGAGATTCCCGGTAATGATCTCGGCGTAGTTAAAAAGCCGTGCATAATACTGAAGTTTATAAAAACTTTTTTAAAAGGGTTTTATTAAATTGTTTTATTTCTGCTTTTTATCGTTATTTCGTATCTCGTACGGTTTGCCCATTTTACAAAAGTAAATTTCAAACAACACTTATCTTCCACATTGATATGAAAGAAACCCCAAAGGGTCCCACCCTATCCCGGAATCGTTTTGATAGTTGACTCGCTTTGATTCCATTCAACAAAGCAACGCGCGTAATATTTTACAAAATATTCAAAGCTTTTTTGGAATATAAATATTTTAAAGTTAGAACAGTTAGTTACCTTGTGACTTTCATTCATAGTTAACTTTTTTTTTCGTTATTATATGGCATAATTAATACATTTAGTCATTATTACACTTTTTTATTAAATTTAGTCATTAACTGATATAGGTTAGCTTCGGTATCATCGTACCATACGATATTTATCAATTTGACGTGAGATGCGTTATCATATTAAATTCAGAAGGCAGCCAGAGAGAAGCCACCGAAGTCATACACCCCCAAAAGGGGAGGGTATACGTCACATTTATGTGTTGAAGTCGCAAAACTCGGTCACAATCCGGCAGAAATACACCCTGTCAAGGTCGCAAGAGTGTGAGGGAAAACCACATTCGCGTACTAAAATAAATACATCGGGATACGATGGAGAGACTGATGATTAACAAGACTGAGTCGAGGGATTCTGCTCCCGCAGAAGTTCGTCGACTTGATGAACGGATCTGGTGAATATTTCAACTAATGGCTCACTTCAGAAAGCCGCCAGGAATGCTGCGAATCGAAATAGACAACGCTGGATAGTGATGGCTGTGGTGTCGCCATTATCACACCACGGCCGATCTGTCAAGAGAATAACGTGCTTATAACGAGCTTATAACAAGAGAATAGCGTGCTTATAACGAGCTTATAACAAGAGAATAACGTGCTTATAACGAGCTTATAACAAGAGAATAACGTGCTTATAACGAGCTTATAACAAGAGAATAACGTGCTTATAACGAGTTTATAACAAGAGAATAACGTGCTTATAACGAGCTTATAACAAGAGAATAACGTGCTTATATCGAACCACAAACAGCAATTGGCGATGAAACATTTGGTCGTTATATTCGCGGTCACTCCGTCGGGCGAACATGTGATCGGAAGCCATGTACAACCGTGTAGGAGTCTATTGTCGGTGTAGTATGTATCGCGTTTTATGAAAGGCGTAACATTGCTTCCGTAACAAGTTTTCGTTTCATTGATAATTATTCGATGTGTATTTACTCCGCCTGATATTTAACATCAAAAATACGAATATTTTTCTTCTCATAACAATCTGCGATGTACGTGACGTGCTCTCGAGAAGTGGACTGGGGCCGGGGCATCCTGCCGATGTCTGGAACGAATGAGCCGTGCATTATGAGTGCATTATTATTTTCACGCTTCGGCCGCCATTTCCGAAGAGATTGCAATTTCCGGCATGGGAAATCGAAGCTCCCGCCTTCCTCCTGCTAAATATACCCAGTAATGGCGTTATTTCGTTTATTTTAGATGGCACCCCTTTCTATGGGAAAATAAATTGGTTCGATTCCTCTCGCGGCGGGGATCGGAAAATGCATCAAATTTGAGACGTAAAATGTCACTCTGATTTATCTTTAATGGAAAGGAAATACTTTTAAATTAAATAGACATTACAAAATTACATTTTAATTTTTTTAAACCGTTTATTTTATCAAACACTACATATTTATTTATTTATTATTATTATATATGCCCTATTCAGGCATTAATATCATTTATCCGTCACCATTGAGTTGAGACATAAGAAATTGTAATAGTGTAGTCCTATAAAGAGTCAAATTTTCAGAAACTTATAAGAACTACCCTACATATCAATTCCCTAAAGAATGCATTTTGGGGACAGCGGAGTTAGCTAATGCATGAGTTCTGACATTACCACTGTAATAGAAGAATGAATTGTATCTCGATGACCTCAATGGTGCGTGAAAGTCAAGCAGACCAACATTCTGGGGGCAGTCAATTATACCATTGATGATCCTGTATAGAAATATAAGGTCGATTATCGTACGTCTCACTGATAAGTTTAACAATTTCAGACGGCTAAGGAGATAATCATAATTGATATCCTCAGAGCGTATATTTAATTTAAAATTAATGAATCTTAGAAACTTTCTCTGGATTCTTTCAACCGCAATCGAGTGAACAATGAAATGTGGCGACCATATGACTAGAGAAATGTATTACAAAGATTCGAAGAACCTAATTTAATATAATTGTGATGTCCTTGGAATGGTGGGATGGTGTGTGTATGTGTGCCGTACCACCGGTGAGGGTATGTGTGGCTATAAAGATGGCGCGCAGGAGGACGCTCGTCTCTTTTATCTGTGGTTCATCGACTTAATAGTTTGACCTATACTAGTGATATACCTTGTACTAAATTGTAGCTTATTGCAATAAAAGATTAATTGTTACAAAGTCTATTTCTTGGAGCTTCACATTACGAGGTGTACACTAAAGACGTACTAAGAAGTCAAGTACGTAACATTGGCGCAGTCGGTGCTGAATAATTGGCGTAACGTTACATTGGATAATTGACGCAATGTAATATTGGCGAAATCGGTTTAAGGTTTTCTTGATAACGAGCATTAAGGAAACAAGGACCATTGGATTTTAATTTGTTTCACGAGGAAACAAATTGCAGACAAGCGGCGGATCGAGAGTAGAGCAAAGAAGATCGGGATTGTTCATGGAGCAGTGATCGTTGGTGGACTTCCAGGAGCTGAGGATTTTTGAAAGATCTTCGTATCTAGCGGCGAGAAGGCTCAAGGCGTGCAGTCGGACGGAAGGCGCAAGGCGAGCTTCTACGGACCGAGGTTGAGAAAACCAGTTACAGCAGACGCAAGCTGAGAGGATCCTGACAGCAGGAGCTAAGCTAAGTATTAGTTTAGTCTTTCACCTGTGGGTATTATCTGTGGGGCAATGGATAAAATAATGTCATGTTTTTTCTACAAGATCGACGATTGGTTGGTTTTTAAGACGAAGTTCGATTGATTTCTGTTAACTGATGATGAGAAGGGAACAAAATCTAATAAAAAGCAATGTTTCTAACCGCTTTGTCCGAATAAACGTTTATATTGTTGCAAGATTTGTGTGTACCTAAAAAGATTAATGACGTAAAATTTGAATTTTTATTTGATGCACTCGACAAATACTGCGTGGAAACAATATCAATATTTTTACAAAGGGAAAACTTTTTTGAAATAAAACAGTTGGAACACGAATCAATTCGAGATTTTGTGTTAAGATTAAAAAAAATTAGTAGTAAGTGTACTTTCGGTAAAAGACTGGAAGACAATAATTGTCACTGGGATAAGAGATATTAAAACTAAAGAAAGATTGCATTTAGAATCGAGTGATGAAACATTAAATTATTTTGTTCAAATCGTATGTAATATTGAGGCAAATTCACGATTACGGTCGTCGAAAAAAGAGGTTTTCGCGGTTAATGTTACAAAGTATAAGGCGAGAGCGAGATCAAATAGTGGGATATATCGCGGGAGTTTTAAAAATTCGCAATGGAACGCAACACAAGTAGGTAGCAAATCAAACAATACAAAATGTTTTGCATGTAGTTCATTAGAGCACAGGAAAGATAGTTGTAAATTTAAAAATTCAATATGTTTAATTGTAACAAAATAGGTCACTTACGAAAATTATGTTAGAAAGAGTCGGTGAATATGTTACAAATACGTCGGTAAATAGTGTTATGAAACCAGTTATGTCACAAGTTCAGGTTGAAAACGTAAATTTAAATTGCATGCTAGATTCGGGAGCAGCGATTAACGTAATTTCATTTAATGTTTACGAAAGAGAGTTGAAACATTTAAAATTACAACAAACGGATATTAAGTTGGTCTCGTATGACAACAAACCGAGATACACGGAATATTGGAAGTTTCAGTGAAATTCCATGGTGAAAGATCAAAGACAATTTTTTTATATTATCAGGAATGGAATGGTGCCTATTCTGGGGAGAAATTTCATGAGTACTTTTAAAATTGGTTTTAGCGGTATTAACACTTTACATGTCGAAAAATAAAAAACGAATGAGCTAAAAAATAAATTTCTTCAGCATAATCTGGTTGTCAGTGTAAGACCCGATTCGCCATAAAAATAATATAATACACATTAAAAGAATCAATTAGAAATATATGCAGAAAACATATTTAGTTGCTACCGGAATTCGAACCTGGACCTCTTCCTAACCGGGGAAACACGTTCTTCACTTTCGCTATAGTATCCAATTTTTGAACATATATTCTGTAATATTTCAAATTGATACATATATTATTCCATTTTTAAAACAAATCCACTTTATATTATGGAGAATCTCAAACAGGCACCATTAAACAATATTTCTTCTATTGAACCACAGTTGGCCAGTAGCAACTAAAAATTAGCTGATTTATATTAAAAATAACACAGAACTATGTTCTGAAAATGCTACTTCAGAACAAAATGCGTTCTCTTTAAAAATGTTATTAATCGGTATCGGCATCAATTTGTTAAACGTTACCGGACAGACCGTAGCAAACCCACATGCCAGGCTTCGTCATACAGCACATAGTAAGTGTACCGTGGTGTAGATATAGATAGCTATATATTGATATAACACCCGCAAGCTCCACAAAACGTGCGCAAGTGGCAATACGTAATGATCATTGAAGTTTTAGTAAACGCATAATATTGCTGTGTATCTTTCTACTTATGAAAGTGAAAACTGTTTCGCACAATATACAACAGTTTGGCTAATGTTTGGCGGTTACGGTACCCACTTCTTACTGAGTGAATTTTGTACGCCGACGTTTGTAAAAGGGAAACTGCCATCGTACAAATGAATATAAAGCGATGTGCTTATATATTTTCACCCGTATACATAAATGTTTTGGCGTATAAAATTCCACATATTCTAAAAAGATATATATATATATATATATAATTTCATCCTCTCCCTACTCATCTATTCTAAGTAACCTAACCACAGTAGCGTGTAGTAGGCATAAGCTTAGGTTGTTCTGTTACCGACGATGCTAACTAAGTAGTAATAGCTATACTAGATATCAAAAAAAATCTAACTTTGTAAACAATTCTATCAAATTAAATTTAGAATATAATTGTAAATTTATTACTTTTAAAAAGGCAAGTTCTTTTATTGCTCGATGCCGTACTCTGCTTTCGATTTCGCTTAAAATATTTTCTACAATTTGTCTTTCGGACAACGGATTATAAAATGTAAAATTTAATTATCGTTGTCCAAAAACATTTATTTAAATAACTAGCTTTACAAATTAGTATAGCTGAAATTGTTTTATTTTAACATTTAATGAAATATTGTGTAATAATCTAACATAATAATATTCCGAAAAATGCAAACTGCTGCAAACGCTACACCAATAATGAATGATAACGTACAAATTTTACCTACGCAGATACACCGAAATACCGAATGACTGGGAATAACAGGTTGGAATGCATTATGAAAATAAAGCGTTTGATCTTAAGGATTAATCCCTTTCGAAGTCAACAGAATTAAGCACAAATTGTTTGAAATATGCAAAAAATTAGTAGACATAAAGATGCCCGCTTAGCTTGAGTAAGAAAATATTGAGTTCAGTATGTTTCTCATGAATGATGTTTGAACAAACAAATTTGACGCATACCGACGTTTACGTCCTGGAAAATTGAATACCAGAATGACCATGATGTTGTACACAAATAGTTCGCAATTTTTCTGAATAACCCACGGCTAGACAAAAATCTAGCCATGGGTTACGGTAATCCGGGTAATCACGGCTAGAATTTTATTATTACTTTATTACTTAATTTATTTTTATTTCCCAGAATTTTTAATAATGCACAGCTTTTTTTGCTTGTATACAGTGCACGCGGCTGCCTAATCCCTCTCACTATTTTAAGATCAGATTCACATTCGTTCTAATTCGTACACTCTTTACTCTATCATAAATGGATTTACCACATTTAAGCCTAAGCGACTTCATTTCCACTGCATTCTGTCTATGTTCAACCAATTGCTAGATCAGATACCAACTTAATTATTACCAACGACTCTGATAAATAAAAGTGAAATTCATATTTTTTGTTCCTGGGATAACAAGTTTAAATCTCGTCGAACGCAAAAATTTAATAAAAAAATTCTAATAAAAAGACTTATACATTTCATACAGTTTAGAAGCGTAGATATTAATACTTAACACTTACTTGCATGTAAACAGCTATCTATACTGATGATTAGCTGTGATTATAAGTTAAGGGCGTGCCTTCATTTTTCCAATTTGAAATTCGAGAAATTCTACACGAATTACATATGCTTTCAAGATGAAGTTAATAGTTAAATTCTTATAAGTATCAGAGAAATAATTAATGACGTTATTTGCTACGAAAATCATGCGAGAGAGGGAGGTTTGAATAGAAATAGACGACAATAAAATAGTTGATTTTTTCGCATTCGATACAAGTGTGAAAAATAACTCGTGTCTAGAGACTTATCCGGGCTTATCCAATTTATTTCATATTAATATTATGGAATAAGTGTTGTCATTTGAATTAATCTATCGAAAGTTAAATAATTTATCGAAGTACCTAATTCATATATATGAATATGTTTTGAAATCAGACAAAAGTACCTACATATATTTAGATGTCGCTTAAATCAATGTTCTAAATTTAAAATCTTTATGCCAGATGCATTTTGTGGTTTTGTTAATATTATCGATTTAAACTACCATGTTGCCGTTTTGGTGTCTGTTTCATAATTAGTATATAATTATGAAACAGACAGTTAGTGTTTAAAAGACAACAGTATTATATATAGACAAAATATTTAATTACGACTTACATAAAAATAACGCACAAACAATCTTGTTCAAAAAAACTTGGTTTTCCACTAAAATCAGTAAAAAAACATATAACTCATGAAATTTGCTACTAATGTTCTGAATAAGTTCAATACTAATGCATATTGTGGATAAAATATGCGTGAAAACATATATTTTCGACATTTTTAACAAAAATAATGATAGCGCGGATTCCACATCCGTAATAGCCGGATAAACCGGCGTATTGAAGGTCGATGAATTATTAAAATTATCGTCTTTTATAAGACTGAAAATATATTATTTAAAAACTAATTATTGTGTTTTTGATATAAAACTTAGTTTTAAATATTAGCTGAAGCTTCAAAGCAAGCGAATAAATCCACTATATTATTTTTAAAAAAACCTTGAAAATGGATAACATGTCCTGCAAATTGAATGGTTATAACTATAAATTTTTAAATTTTGTTGATTTGTCTTAATCGAAATTAGTCTCCATAATCTTTGCTTTAAGATTATAAGAAAATATATTTCGTTTAATAAAATAATTTTCTATACTTAGGAAATTTTGTAGCACACGGAAAATGTATCTAATGGTCGCGGTATTTCTTATAATGCTTGTATTGTCTTAATTATAAGAAATAACATTAGGTTTATTAGTTTTAAATTAGTGTAAAGGTCCTATCTAAGCAATAGTTTTAAAAAAGTCTAATCTAGTGTGTATATCTTCTGATATAAATAAATAATAAAAACCCAAATTCAAGTAAAAAACGCGAAAATTTGAATTATTATTGAAAGTCTCATCTTAAACAAAGTTACCAAGAACGGCGTAGTATGGAGGTGGAAAGATATTAGGTCGCTCCGGTGTAACAATGCCAATGTTCGGTGCAGCCAATAAGTCCCAAGTTAATAATTTGGAGGCTAATGGTTCCAAACTTGTCAATAGACCCAAAGGCGATGGTTCGGATATCTAAATAAAATAAATCCTTTTAGGTCACCTAGGTTCCCAGTTTTAAATAGTAATAATATTTTAATCGTTTCGTTTGCGTGTACCTGTTACATTTACGTTCTACGAATAATTTTGCTAATTATGTGGCTTACTTTACATATTTATGTGAGCAAATGATTAGATGTATAAAAAATCGACTATCACCAGTGGCGTAGCTACGCCAACGTAGTCAATAAGGTGCATCGGAGCCCACATTAAACAGGAGCCCAATAGGTCCGCGCCTTACAAAATGCTGCCAAAGGAAATATAATTTATAATATCTACCATATTACGAAAGAAATTATAAAATTATTTCTCACGTGTGTTACGAAAATACTAAAATTCCAATAAACTCTTTTTAATAACTAGTTCTTGCTTTTTATTGAGTAAAATAGTATAGTAATTAATATATATTTATTTAGGAGAACACATTCTTATTGTGAAGTTGTAATTATTCAGAACATAGGTCTGTGATATTTTAAATATGAAAATTTAATATCAAAAAGGAAACATATAGGGTCGAAAATTGTCGCTAAAAATAATGTCGCTGTAGCTTAGTTGGATAAAGCACCTTCCCCGGTTAGGAAAGAGATCCAGGTTCGAATCCCGGTGGCGCAACAACAATATTTTTCGATAAAATTGATTTTATATGTATATCTTTATAATTAATATATTTAATTCATATTTAATATATATTTACAATATTCTTATATTCTACAATTCATAAGGAGGGAGCCCTTTCTTCATTTTTGCATTGCAGCTCAATATTTTATGTAGTCACCCTTAAACCTTATAAAAAGATGTAATATTTTCAGGATGTGTTTCCTAGTCCCCCACGGAACAAAAATGAATCAAGGCAGGAATCGCCCGCTGACCCTGTCCTAGTTCATAGTGAAATATCATTTCCGATTTTGGTTCTCAAATTTGAAGCTGGCATCGTGTAAATAGTTCAGGAACCAACTTCTAGAGTTCTGTTGAACCTTTGACGAAGCCAATAAATGAAATTGACTTTGCACACAGTACTAGTAAAGTTATTAAAGGTAGCAATAAGCAGCGTACTTGTATTGAAATATATTTGTATGGAAACTTTAATTATGTAATTATCTAATAAATGTAATTAATAAAACGTATTATATTCATTCATTATATCGTAATATGATTCATTCATATTAGTTGTAATAATAATACAATTAACAGGGTTGTATTATTTGTCGAATACAACTAATTGTGTACGACCAATTATTTGCAATTACCGTGAAATCTCGACCGATCGTTCCTCGAATAGTCGTTTTCCCGCACGTATCGTTTATTTCTTTCAGTCCCTAATTAATTTCATACAAAACACCCAAAAATAGATCACATGGATCGTTCCCCTATGCATCATTTTACCGTATTGATCGTTTAAATTATGCAGCATACTTCTTAACTAAATGCCTGGTTGGCTAAACAATGAGCGAAACATACGAGAGAGATTCTGCTGCTGACTGCCGCTTGACGTTATACAATACTAAGTTTAGTTCAATATTTTTTTAAATATGAATTAAATATATTAATTAGAAAGATACATATAAAATCAATTTTATCGAAAAATATTGTTGTTGCGCCACCGGGATTCGAACCTGGATCTCTTTCCTAACTGGGGAAGGTGCATTATTCAACTATGCTACATCGACAATATTTTTGGCGACAATTTTCGAACCTATATGTTACCTTTTTTGATATTCATACATTTAATCGTTCCATTATTTGAAAGAGCCACCTACCTTAGTTTTACAGAATCTCAAATACCTATTTCTATACGTACAAAGTTAAAAATAAATATCTACGTCTTCACCTTACTCGCAATGAGACCAGTCGTGGTCATGGAACTGTGGCTAATTGCGGATGACGGCATAGACGATCCGTCGCTGTATTCCGGTCCGGAGCATTTCTTATGCATTCCACCTGGACTCCATCGTGTTGGTGACGAGATCTGTTTCCTTCCACTCTCCCTTGGATCATCAATTTTTCCATAATGGTCACATGGTCAAAATATCTGAAGATTCGAAGCTGTAATTGAGGATAGACGCTGTTCGATGTTTAAATTGTTTACGACTTGCTTTAATTCAGGTCTATAATAAAGAAATCTAATCCATATAAAAAAGTGTAGCGACCATGATTCAAATCTACCGCCATCTCAGTCGGCATCGACGCTAGCGACAGCGCTGCCGGCTGCTGCCACAAGTCTGGCTCAATTCACCGCCAGACAGTCTCTCCAGTTTCAGCGTTTCACAAGGGCGGTCTTGCCGGCTCGCCTTAGCCGAGCAAGACCACCAATTCATTTCATTTCATAATTTCTTACATCTTCATTCACTGTATTCATTTCTATCTGTCTTCATTGTTTTTATCATTCGTCACAATAAACCTCAACACACGCGCCAATCACCTGTATTTCATTTAACCACCGTCCTAACCCCCAAAAAAGTAATGTATAAATACTATTTCAGAAATATTAATTTTATCATTTTACCAGTAATCATAAAATATTGTATCTCAAACATTAATTTTAACAAACTCTATCATAGAACAATGATAAAGTTAAAATACATTAATATGTGCGCTTCTGTGATACATCCACATATAATTTATTTATTAGACTTTATTGACATACATGTTTTTGTTGTAACAGAGGGGAATGTATTATAATATAACATGATAAACATAAAATACAATTATATTGTAATACTCGTATATACTCGTAGTTTATTGTGCAGGATGGAGTAACTCCACCTCTTATATATATACAGCATTGTCCTGGCTACTTTGCTAGACTGCCGTCTGTGTTAAATTGAACAATTTTTTTCGTGCTGTTGTGGTGTTATTTAATTCAAGACAGATAAAGATTCAACAGGAATGAAAATAAAAATAGAGAAATTTTTTTTTTTGAATATAAGTGAATTATTAGTGTAGGCACTGTGTAATGATTATGTTAGAATGTTGGATAGATTGATCTCTACGCAATTGCATCACACATTGGGTCCATATTTGTGTAATCTTATTGGAAGTGAACGATTTCCAGTTGGTGTTAAGTGTGTTGTACAGTTTCGAAGCTAAGAACATGTATAATCTTTAATAAAATGTCGCTGTTGCTCTCGGAACTGGCGTGTAGATGTTCGTTGTTTGTCTTGTTTTCTGTCCATGATTTATTGCTTGGGGTGAGTTATTGTTAACATGAAAATATTGAACGAGTCTCAACATACAGATTTGTTTTCTGTGTAGAGCATTATACTCTTTAAATATAAGATCTGATGGATATCTAAAGGGACGACCACTTATTACCCTAAGAATTGTCTTTTGTGCACTTTTAGCCAACTCTAATATTGTTTTTTCTGTTCCTCTATAACATAATAATGTTCCTCTATAAAATAACATAAAGACTGTGACGGTCGCATCTCACGTGTGATGTTCACGTATTACGAATATTATTTTCAGCGTGAATTTTAAATTATTATTTAACTTTATTTAAATATAACTGTGCCGGCCGCGCGCCGGGCAATGCATGCCCTTCTTCACCCCGCTCCTAACATGTATCCACAGTGGACGAAGGATTGCTACCCCCTCCCCCGCGCATTGCCGGGTGGGTTTTGCCAAGCCGAAAAGACTTTCTTTCGCTCCACGCTTGTCGAACGCACCGAATCTACTCAGGGGTGCAGCTGGCCTTGCGGCCGGCCGCCAGGCAGCTCCATACCGACCGCCATTTTGCCTCGAGACGAAGCCACCTGGAAGCTGCGATGTGCCTCCTGGAAGGCATTCGAGGACCCCGTCTATACACGAGTTGCGGATATTCCTGCATCTCACAACAGAGGACCGGAAGCCGCCCACCACGGGACGACCGGACGCGGCCACGAAGACCACATGGCGAACGAATCTGCGGAGCCCGCGTCCGTGAACTGGACCAGGAGCGGCCTCCAGATGCCGTTTGTCGCGCGCGCCCGCGGCGGGCCACATGTGACCATGCAATCGGCCACAAATGTGAAGACAGACAAAAGTGAGTGGGAAAAACAATTAAACAATTAGTGCGCCCACATTTAATTAAGGTTAGATATAAGTAACAATAAGAATTTTCTATTTTTTTTCATATTTCCTTGTGTTGTAAATAAATGTGTGAATTTGTATATAAAAACTCGTGTTAATTTAATTTACCCTCCCCCCATCTCCTTGTGACCATAACAAATGTTGATTACGCAACGACCACGACGTTGCGTTCATATCAAGATCATTGAACGTAATCAATATATCCTTAAAATGTAAAAATCAAATATAGTGTCGGATGAAAAAATAAATTCGCGCTGTAAATTATATCCTGTATATTATTCTGTCTGTGCACAAAGGTAGAAGAGAATTTCGAATTTCTGTCATTATTACTGTCACTAGTTATTCTATAGATTTACGAACTCGGAACATCCAGTGTAGAATACATAAATTCGTGTCGTGTATGGTGAATTATTCACATTAACGGAACATTATTACTGGTTACAATTCAACACCACTAATCTGAAATTTAATATAGGTACCTATTAAAAAATAAATATTTTGGAAGTATTCGATGGATTATTTTTTATCTATGTCCCGAATTACACTCGTATTTATCAGACCCAATGCATGTTGCGACTGCTGCACATGTATGATTGCCTGTACACGGATGTGACATGTCTCAAAATTCGCCTAAAGGGCAGTACCTACATAGTTAAGGGCGGGGCGAGCTGTCATTTTACGTCTATTGTATTTTAAAATTAAAAATAAATTAAATATTAGAAACGTATTCCGTTTTACAAAAGACCAAATTGATATTCTAAAACTAAAATACACCGCAATCCAAAATAACTATACAAATATATCAAATAAATCAAGGCATCAAAATTTTTTAACAATCTCCCCATCACAATTAGAAAAATTACAGATTACTATAAATTTGTATCTAGAGTCAAAAAATATGTACACAGACACATAAATTATACACTCTCTTATTTTTTTTAACAATCTTCCTTCTCAAGATATAGTACATTTTCTCTTCTTCAATCCTTCTCTATACACGAGTTTTACTCTCATAGAGAAAAAATAAATATATATATATCCTACTGATTATTTTAAAAATGTACTATATCTTCTAATATTAAAATATTTTAATTTTTTTTTAGATGTACATATTTGATCATGGAAAGACTGCACCTGTGGACTGACTTCCGTGTCCTCTCGTATGTACTTACATTAGTAACTACAGCTTCCAATGACTGTAATGCATTAAGCTTATTTCGTGTGAAGAGTGATGATAATTATCACTTTGTTTTCAAAAATACCAACAACGTATAGTATTATTTATTTTTACATTACATGATTGACCTTTTTATTATATTGTATAAAATTATTTACTTTAATATAAATTGTAATTATTACTTTATAGTTTTATTTTTAATATTTTGTACGTATACATTGTTCACCTTTTATTCAGGGTGACACAAAAAAGGGAGAACATTTCGTAAAATGTGATATAATTACATCAAAATTAGTTTAACTCTATCAACAATAGCTTAAATAGTTTACTAATTTACTTACTTACCTATATTACGTTTTATTTCGACAATTTTCGGTCGCCATATTTGATTATTAATTGTCCCATTGTTTATATTTGGTTTGCAATATGGGGTGTTTGGATGATTTCTGATTAGCTAAATATTGAGCAAAAAAAGTTATATTAAGAATTATAATTAATTATATTGTGTTTTGAAATAACTCATGTGTTACGAGATGTTCATTTTTTGGGCCACTCTGTATATTGAAAATTGAATTCTATTCATAGATTTCAAGATAAAAAAGCCTTAAAAACGTTGTCGAATTAAATTCATCTGAAGTATTATTATTAAGTCATGAACCATTAAAGCTATGACAAAATTCTCCTCAGCCCAGAGTACAACAGGGTTCAACTATATATACCTATTATATATTAACATAGCGGATAATATAGAAATTACTACTCGGCGATTTCAGCCGAGCGCGAAATTATTTAACCAGGGTGTTTACTATTTAAATTAGGCACTAACGTTACATTCTCCTACTTCCTAAAATTTGTAACGTTATAAACTTTAAAAGGCCCTCACAAATAAATCGTATTGGCTAAATATTGTTATCCTCGTAGGGCCATGTTTAATTAACACTTTAATTACATTCTATTGTATATCTATAAGCGATATCGCCCCTATCCTCAAATCAGATTACTATCATATTTTTACATAAAAATCTCTAGTCATCTAAAGATGAGCTCCCATATATATATATATATATATATATTTTTTTTTGTAAATTTGTGATACGATGATAAATGCAAATTAAAACTGCTGATCAAAGATTTTAAATTGAGGCGCGCCATTCGCACAAGCGCAAACAGCAGCATTGACAGCCATTATCATCACTCGGCCTTAGAGATGGAACATGGCGGCCATTTTCTTACATACATTGTTTAAGATTCAAAGTGATATTATTGTAATACAAAATAAATGTATCAATTATAAAAATAAACAGGAAAATTTACAGAAGTATGTTCTGAAAAACTGCAACTATACAGTAATAATGTCTTCTCTTTAATATTATTTTATTATTCGTTCAACGTCATTTTCAGTCATTATTCAAAAATCAGTGTGAATAAAGATTTACAAAATATATATCCGATTTAAAGTAATAATAATACGAAGGTGAAAGTGAATTAATACAAATATTTGATGACAACTGCTAAATTAAAATAAAAAATAATAATATATTTTTAAAAAAGGTTTAGTTTCTATTGTGAACTTCACTTAATAAACACAGTGATCATATGTCAACAATGTGATTCCTCGTACGTCACACAGTTATTGACAGATATAAAATATAATAATTCTACTCTCATTTGCAATATATACTATTAATATTTTTGTTAGCATTATTACAATTTTTTTTTTTTAAGATCCGATTTTTTTAAGAATGAAAAAGAGAAATATTGAAGAGAGTAAAATAGACTGCTCTCTTTACTGTTTTATCAATTACTTAGCAAAAAATAAAAATATATATAACTCATAACGGGCAACACAAAGCCTCATCACAGTAACAGCAAAAGTCGTTAGATTGTTGCCAATATCTAATAAAGGAGCTGTTAGGTAGAAATCTAGAAAATTAAAATATTATAGAAATAACCGTAATGAACTACGAAGTATGGCAGAATAGAAACATCACTAGATCGAACAAAATTCGACTAGTTAGATTTTCATCTTTCTAATGTTTCTCTAAGGCGGCTCTGAACCGTGGAGTGTAAGATAACAGAAACACAGGAAGTTAGGCGCTATACAAAGTACATTTTTAATACACTCACACCACACGTACGACCGCTCTTTCCACGACTTTTTGCTACAAGGGCCTTTTTTAATTATGGCTCAATTTCGATTTACGGCCTAAAATTTTCGATATACGGCCAATTAAAAACGGGGAATCTATTTAATAAGTACGGGATCGTCCCTTTACATACCAAGGACCAATTTTTTAAACCAGGTCCTTCCATAATAGCGATTGGTGAAGTGGTGATCTTCAAGTTCCTCTTTAGACTCCGATAAGAAATGTTTCAATCTATGTTTTTTATTATATATAATGCGTCCCAAAATTATATGTACTCGCATTATTAATTAAGCTAAATATATGTTTTATAAGTTATCTCAAATTTTTCGGACCGATGTCCATTGTGGTCCAGGCACTGCTGATGACACGAATACAACATACAAATATTTAAATTTGTATTTGGGCGTGTTCTGCCCACAATGGCTACTTTAATTCATTAATAGATGTCATTTTTTCACCACAAATCTTACCTTTGAGGTGCACGCGTAAAAATCGTCCAGTGGCTCGAATGACAACACCCACATTTGAGGGAACGTGGGTGACATTCAATGCTACATATTCACCCAATGTTGGGTAGATTTTCATCAAAATACACCCGATTCTGAAATTCATGAAAATGTGAATTTCGTAATAATAAAATATATATCTTTATGATAATATCACAATGGTAATAAGAAAATGCTGAAAATAAAATCCCTCCTCGTCAACAAGTAAAACTTTTTCAACGAACTCGCTTCAATTCATATCTCACGTGCACACATTTTAGGGACACTTTTTTGGTCGTTTCCTTTGGTTTTCACGACCGTTCAGAATCTTCTATGTACAGTTTTTTGGGCTAATCTGCCGTGTTTCTGGCCGACATTTCAGATCATGTCAGAGAGATCAGAGTCGGCACAGATAGTGATCTTGACATAAACTTACACATAGCACAACACTACTCATTTCACACACCTGTTTTCGATACGGTATTGCAAGACAACACCTACAAACGACACACCATGCTTTCGACACGGTACAGCAAGCCAGTACTCAACACAACACCAACAGTCACACATCACATCAGCACTGATGATAGGCCCTGCAATGGGATCCGAAACATCGGCCAGATATATAAGGCAGATCTTTTAGTCATTTTTGTTTTCTATTTTTGCTTTCTTATTAATATGTAAAATGAAACTGTTATTTTCAAAAAATTAACTACGTAGTAAAAAAACACATTTTCAACTAATCCACGTTGGTTCCTCGTGAGTGAGGATCGTGATCTCCATAAACTCTCGCTCTCTTGACAATGCTCCTCCACTTTTCTCAGCACCCTGCAGATTTTAGAGCTATCACCATAGAAGTGCCTGTAGCTTTTTCCGCCCGGACGATCCAACGAGTGGGGGTCTTTCTTTTGGTCCTTCAACGTGGCCCAACAGCTTTTCCAAGCTATCTTCCCTATTCAAAAGATACCCAAAAAATTAAAGGTCAAGTCTCTGATAAATTGAAAGTTTGTCCTTGATATTCAGCTACTGAAGAATGTAGACATTCGTGCGTCTCGCTGTTCGTTTACAATTAAAAACTTTCAATATATTTCTTTGGAATTGGAACGGATTTTAAAGAATTTGTACGCGTTTGTGTCAAAAGAAATTATTCGTTATACGGTAGTGAGTTCAAGTAAGTATGAGTTCAAAATCACGAACCGTGAGTCAATCACTGATTTGTTTGAGTCATACTCACTATCAGTGATTGAATATCTAGAAATATCGTGATTATTTATTTTAATTATATTTGAGTGTGTACGGCGATTCGGCGCATGTGCATATGAAACGAAAATATTTATGAAGGAATGATGTTACAATTCATGATTAGCGCCATCTAGTAGATTTTTCCAAAACGTTTAACGCGAAATGTGGAGAATTTGACCCGAAAAATAAACATATGCTAGAATATGTTTTTTACGCAAATGAAGTTTTAATAATATAAGTAAATACGCCAAAAATTATGTTTTTTATTTATTTCGTGTATTGGGATATCTTGCGGCGCACGCATATTAGTAATGAAACTGTGATCACAGACACAGTTTTCAATCACTGATATTATCAAATGTCAATCACAATCACACCAGTGAGTCAAGAGAAACATTTTTACGGCATTTCGCTACGTACCTCGACCGTGATGCGAGGTGTTAATGTACCAATGACACGTATTATGCCGTCATGCTTGGACAATGTACAGCCCATTAGACTAATCGTATCAAATTTTGAGAAACTGAAAATTAAGCAAAATCTATCTTCATCCCCTAAGCAAGGTTTTCACAAAGCGCTTATTATAAAAATTGAGCAAAATGCTGGAAATTGATCAAAAATCAAACAGCGATGAATAATCTCTGTTATAGTCGTGGCCTCTCGCCTGCCGAGTGAACAAAGTCCACGGCTGGACTGACAGGGGCAGGACGCAGAAGAAGAAATATACTTCAAAATCGTCTGATTGAGCGCCTCATTAAATACAACCTCTCTTTCAGTCGATGTGCTCATGTCCTCTATTCTGCTTCCACAGCGCGAAATGTAGCGTAATTTGTTTAATGCGACGTGAACGAGGCTCCAATTTTGGTCTTCTAGAAACATGCCCAAAGTATGGAAGAATTATTTTCCTGGAGAACCTTTCTTCAGGGCGAAGTTATAGAAAATTTCGTTCGTTTTTGTTCATTTATTTTCTTCTCGGGGTCCAAATTGTATCTCCATACAAAGTTACGAAGAACACCAACACTTTTAATTACAATAATTATACAGAAATAAATAGTATTTCTCTTTTTATGTACGATCAGTGGTAGGTGTTTGCTGCGCCCGCAGCTGGCGGCGTGGGGACCGCGTGTAATGTTTTGTGATTTACACAGACGTGTTAACGTCAAAATTAATATTCGTAATCAGTTATGGAAATTTAATTTGCGGTTTTCACGTTTGGTGGAAGCCTCCCATTCGTGAATAAGTAATTGGGGGGATGAAATAAGGCTGTTGTCAAATATATTACATTCTAATCAAAATAAAGTACTCACATAAATTTACAAACTCAATTATACGAATTTATCTGCTTAGGTGTGCTTAAATATTAACGAAATTGTCGTGAGCCTCCCGCGCCGCACTCACTAGTTAGCGGGGAAGCTCGCGAATTTCACACAAATATTATATTTTGTTTTAGGCAAATGGAAGTGTTATTCGGCAAGACATATAAATCTTCTAAATTCGAAAACAATATAATTTGCCAAAGACACTGTTTTACGACCGGTGTGCAAAATTAATTAATTATTTATTTATAGAAGACTGGGTTGAAAAATTACACAAGTAAACAACTCGCGTAAAATGAACCGATCGAAGAAATATACAGGGTGGCCCAAAAAAAGGGAGAACACTTCGTAAAATGTGATATAATTACATCAAAATTAGTTTAACAATAGCTTAAATAGTTTACTAATTTACTTACTTACCTATATTACGTTTTATTTCGACAATTTTCGGTCGCCATATTTGATTATCAATTTTCCCATTGTTTATATTTGGTTTTTTCAAATTGTTGCCCACAATGGCAAAAATCACTGCAGAAGACCGTATTCTGATCAAGAATTTGCGAATTGAATAACGTCGGGGTACTAGAAAAATGATCAAAGAGCTTCAAAACAAATCCTGGAGTATAGCTAGACATTGTAGCATAACTGGACATTACAGCAGGACGGAGCTCCATCTCACACAGCCAGAAATACAATCAACTTTCTTCGTCGTGAGAATGTTAATGAGAATGTGACCACCGAACAGCCCAGATTTAAACCCAGTAGATTATGCAATATAGGGTGTTTTGATGATTTCTGATTAGCTAAATATTGTGCAAAAAAATTACATTAAGAATTATAATATGTTTTGAAATAACTCATGTGTTACGAGATGTTCTCACTTTTTTTGGGCCACCCGGTATACTTGTTAACTACCGGAAATAATAAATGTCTCACTATAATATAAGAAATAACATATATATACATTGTTACAGAGTTAATTAGGAACTCATTCTCCCTGTAAGAGAAAGTTCCAGGTTCGAATCCGGATAGGTATATTTATTCGATAGAAAGAT
>CM062848.1:22007200-22095388 GCA_031772225.1 Eubasilissa splendida | reverse complement strand
TCCGCACAGCATTGCAAACTACGGACGCGAGAAAAAGTGGCCCGAGAAATGTGTGAATAAGGAAGGGCCATTTTTTCCGCGTCACAAAACATTCCGCCCGGCACCCCGCGCCGCTGGATTTCCCCGCCACTGCGGCCGACGACCGCCGCGTGGAGGGGTAGCGGGGCGCTGCGAGACTCCGCCCCCCGCCGGCGCGCAGACTAAATGCCGCACTTAATTTTTAGTATAAACAACTAGTTTTTTGTTTTTAGAAAATTTATATTTTATAAAAATGTTATGAAAATAAAAAGAAATAGAAGGGGCGAATCGCCCGGCGATAAATATTATAGCACCTCAAAAAACATTTGGGTATTGAAAACGAGTTTTTCCCCAAGTTTGAGGTGCGATAAATTAATACCCCGGTCCATCTGCCCCGGATAAGAACGTAACAGGCCAACGCGAGGAGCAATATCAAACTAATAAAAAAGAAAAATAAAAAAAAGATAAAATAAAAGGATAAAAATAAAAAAATATAAAAAAAAAATAATAAAAGAAATAAAAAAAAAAAAATAAAAATAAAAAAATATAAATAAAAAATAAAAAAAATAAAATAAAAAAAAAAAAAAAAAAAAAAATATATTAAAAAAAAAATTATAATAAAAAAAAAAAAAAAAAAAAAAAAAAAAAAAAAAAAAAATAAAAAAAAAATAAATAAAAAAAAAAAAAAAAAAAAAAAAAAAAAATAATAAAAAAAAAAAAAAAAAAAAAAAAAAAAAAATAAAAAATAAAAAAAAAAAATAAATATAAAACAAAAAAAAAAAATAAAAAAATATAAAAAAAAAAAAAAAAAAAAAGATAAAAAAATAAAAATAAAAAAAAAAAAAATATTTTAAAAAAATAAAAAAAAAAAAAATAAAAAAAAATAAAAAATAAATAAAAAAAAAAAAAAAAAAAAAAAAAAAAAAAAAAAAAAAAAAAAAAAAATAAAAAAAAAAAAAAATAAATAAAAAAAAAAAAAATGGAAAAAATACTCGCGGTGCCTGAGAAAGTGAAATTATGAAGAGGAGAAGAGAAATGCCGGAGAAATTCAGAATCTGCCGTCCTCCACTTCGCGGCGAGAAAAATGAACAAAGTTTCGAGATCTCGCCGCCAGGGGGTGGCTGCGCTGGACCGCAGCGGGGCGGCAGGGGGACGGATCCGGCATTGTGATTGGAGGAGATCTCCTGGAGCCTGTAGCGCTCGGGATGTTTTTTGATGAATAATAAATAATGGTCCAGTGGCTGCAAAGAGCACTCTCGTCTCATTCGTCTCTCGCACCACTGGACTTGATAAAGCAAATTGGACTTTTTATTCTTCTCATCTTTCGACCTTGCTACTACTTGGACTATTGAATCTTCTGGCTTCCTGACTTGGCTTCGACTTTGGATCACGGACCTGGAAATTCACCCTGACATCGGCTGCTACACTGGACAAGATTTTGGACCCCCCTGGACCGCTGCACCACGCTGCAGATAATTTTGTCCGAGCTACCACAGAGCGAACCGGCGAACCACCCTACAAATACAGTTCTTGTTTCCTGTACGGAACAAGTGGTCCTTCGACACCGGATTGCTGCTTCGCTCTGCAACTAGCAGATATTCCACATCATGCCTCGATCTGGATTACGATCGGGACACGCTGAAGAGCAGGAGAAAATGATGGAGACCGAGGAGCAGAGACACGAGCCATCGGACTCAGACGAACGCCAGTCTGAGGATGACCGAGGCTCGCAGAGAGAGTCATCTACGACCGTGACCGAGGACACCATCCGCCAGCTGAGGGCGGAACTCCGTCGGAGTGAGCGACAGCATCGTCGCCTGATCAAGGAGCTGCAGCGTGACCACGGCGAGGCGCTACTCCGAGCACAGGCAGTCACGGTCGGCGCCGAGAATCTCGGCAGAGTGGCGGCCGGAGCCGCCACACAGCCCGATTTGGCGGCCCTGAGAGGGGCAGTTCAGCAGCCCGATTTGGCGGCCCTGAGAGGGGCTGCTACATTGGACGCAGCACCAAGCGCAGGACCGAGCGCGGCATGGCCCGCCGCGCCGGGAACCGCTTGGGCAGCAGGACCGAGCGCCGCACAATCCGCGGCGCCAGGAACGGGACGGACCGCGCCGCCGGCTGGGGGCCAGCAGGCGGTCTTCCCGCTAGACATCGGAGACATCGGGACCACGGGCAGGATGCCGCGGGCTCACTCGGATGACACCGTGCAGACACCGCCGCCGGATGGGGCCGCGGCGCACGGTACCACTTCATTCACGAGGGAGTGGGTTCGCGACCAGCGGGACCCGATGACAATGGTGGCAAGCGCCATCTCCGATGCAATCCGGTCGGCAAGGATCGGAGAGAGCCCGAGGACACACTCGGGCCAGGACGAGCCGCGCATGAACGCCTTCATTGCGCGGCAAGCGGTGGCAAAGGACTTGCCGCCGTTTAGCGGAGACCCGCTAGACTGGCCGACCTTCAAGGCGCAGTACGATCAGTCCACAGTTCTGTGCGACCTGTCGGCTGCCGAAAATCTGCTGCGCCTACAGAGAGCCCTGAAAGGGCGGGCCCGAGAATCGGTTGCGGCGCTTCTGATCGAGCCCCGCAATGTACCCGAAATCATGGCCATATTGGAGAGGTGGTACGGCCGGCCAGACAAAATCGTGGACTGCATGCTGGAACGAGTGAGGCGCCATCCCCGCCTCGCCGACACGGCCACCACTGAGGCGATCGTAGAATACGCGGTCGCCGTGAGGAACGTGGTGGCCACTGTGGAAAATTGCAACGGCAAGCAGCTGGCATCCGCGCAGCTGCTGACAGAAATGGTTGGCAAGATGCCAACATGCTATAAAATGTTTTGGATGGGCGAGCGCCGCGGCATGACGAAAGAAGTCACTGTGCACGACTTCTCCGCCTGGCTGACCGAGCTGACGGCGGAGGCACCGCATACCGGGTGCCTGGAGCCGGCGGCGCACGCACAGAAAGGGCGCCGGAGCGCCCAAGTGTACGCCACTAGTGAGGGGGATAGCGAGCCCGACATGAGTGCGCCCGCCGAGGCGAGCGCAGGCTCGGGCCGCAACTATTCAAGCGCGGGTGCATTCGGCGAGGAGACACTTCGCAAACGTGTGTGGTGCTCGATGTGTCAGTCGGCCAAACACGGTCTCGCCGATTGTGTGGACTTCGCCCGGCAAACGAAGACGGACCGGTGGCCGATAGTGCGGGACAGCCACGTCTGTTTCATATGTTTGAACGCGGGGCACCGGTATCAACAGTGCCGGGAGAAGCGATGCGGTGTGGGTGGGTGCCGCGCGCCGCACCACAAGATGCTACACGGGGCGCTGCGCGCAGCGGCGCCGGCCGCGGCATCGAACGCGCCCCCGGGGGGGGCAGAGAGCGCTACATCAAGCGCGGACATTGTGGCGAATACCTGGGACGAGAATCCATCGATTCTGTTAAAAATGGTTCCAGTGAGAATTCGAGGACCCCGCGGGCAAGTGAATGTGCACGCACTCTTGGACGAGGGATCGACGGTGACATTGATCGATGCCAAAGTGGCCAGTGCCGTGGGGGCCCGAGGACCGGTACGTGAACTCCAGATTCGCGGGGCGAGCGGGATGTGTGCATCGGATGCCCGCTCGCAGACAGTGCACTTGACAGTGGCGGGTGACGGCGGCGAGTACTCGCTGAGGGCGAGTACCGTGCGCGGGCTAGCGCTGCCCGCACAATGGACGATGCCGGCCCGGGATAGAGGGGCGCGCGCGGGCCGGGAGGCTGCAAAGAAGATTATGCCGCAGCTATTGATCGGGCAGGATCACGCGCACCTTATTGTCACCCGAGAGGTGAAGGCGGCGCACGAGTCGAGGATCCTGTCTCGTACTGTCCTGGGGTGGACCGTACACGGCACCGCGGCGCCGCATGAAGTCGAGGCGAGCGCCACCATTTTGACACTCGCCAGAATGCCGAGCCCGGCCGCCGATACCCGCCTGGAGGCGCTTGTACGGCGGCCCTACGCGGTGGATTCACCGGGGGTGACCGCCGCAGCCCGGGTAAATACAGAGGATGCCCGGGCCACCGAGATAATGGCAGCAACTACGCGCCAGTTACCTAGCGGCCGCGGGGAGACAGGGCTCCTGTGCAAGCGGAGCGACGCCGGTCTACATAATGATCGACAGTGCGCGGTAAGCCGGCTGGCCGGCATCGAGAAGCGATGCGGTCGAGACCCGGCATATGCGACCGCGTATGGGACCTGCCTGGAAGTGAGCGAGCCGTCGGACTCAACCGCGAGCGGAGAGCCGTCCGAGACCCGAGCTCGCCCAGCGCAGGCGAGAAGTGACGGGCCGGGGACATCGAGCGCGGTGCGAGCGAGAGCGGAGATCACAGCTCTCGCTCATGTGTTAAGGGACACCGCGAATGACACGGCCGACATACGAGGAGAGCAGGGAGGCGCTATTGCTCCACTGGCGGTGGGAGCAAGCGTCGTGGCTCTCACTCGGGATATGGAAGCGCCGAGAGCGCAAGAGCGAGTGAGAACCAAAACAGGGGATCTCACTCCCGCACGGAGGCGCAGAACGAGACCGCGTAGGAGAGCGCGCAGGAAGGCGCGTATCGCCCCGGACGGGAAAAACACGGATTCAGCTCCTGCCATAGTAGGAGAAATCCAGGAAAAAGAGTGCCTCATACGCGCCGTGCGGCGGGCGCTTGAGGCCAAGCTGGACGGCGGCGGGAGACTACGACCCGCCCGCCACGAAGTAATCCTCCTGCCGACCCGGAGGCCCGGGTCCCAGGCGGAATAAATCGACTAGCTGTGCTGCCTGAGGAGTGCGGCGGAGCCACACGGGGGGAGTGTTCCGCACAGCATTGCAAACTACGGACGCGAGAAAAAGTGGCCCGAGAAATGTGTGAATAGGAAGAGGCCATTTTTTCCGCGTCACAAAAACATTCCGCCCGGCACCCCGCGCCGCTGGATTTTCCCCGCCACTGCGCCGACGGACCGCCGCGTGGAGGGGGTAGCGGGCCGCTGCGAGACTCCGCCCCCGCCGGCGCGCAGACTATGCCGCACTTAATTTTAGTATAACTAGTTGTAGAAAATTATATTTTATAAAAATGTTATGAAAATAAAAAGAGAATAGAAGGGGCGATCGCCCGGCGATAATATTATGCACCTCAAAAATCATTTGGGTATTGAAAACGAGTTTTCCAAGTTTGAGGTGCGATAATTAATTCCCCGGGCCATCGCCCCGGATAAGACTTATCAGGCATCGCGAGGAGCAATAAAAACTATAAGAAAAAATACTCGCGGTGCCTGAGAAAGTGAAATTATGAAAAGGAGAAGAGAAATGCCGGAGAAATTCAGAATCTGCCGTCCTCCACTTCGCGGCGAGAAAAATGAACAAAGTTTCGAGATCTCGCCGCCAGGGGGTGGCTGCGCTGGACCGCAGCGGGGCGGCAGGGGGACGGATCCGGCATTGTGATTGGAGGAGATCTCCTGGAGCCTGTAGCGCTCGGGATGTTTTTTGATGAATAATAAATAATGGTCCAGTGGCTGCAAAGAGCACTCTCGTCTCATTCGTCTCTCGCACCACTGGACTAGATAAAGCAAATTGGACTTTTTATTCTTCTCATCTTTCGACCTTGCTACTACTTGGACTATTGAATCTTCTGGCTTCCTGACTTGGCTTCGACTTTGGATCACGGACCTGGAAATTCACCCTGACATCGGCTGCTACACTGGACAAGATTTTGGACCCCCCTGGACCGCTGCACCACGCTGCAGATAATTTTGTCCGAGCTACCACAGAGCGAACCGGCGAACCACCCTACAAATACAGTTCTTGTTTCCTGTACGGAACATTATGAATAAGTATGTTTTTTTTGGTCTTTGGTTTCTTGGCTCCGGCTTGGTACCGGGTCCGCTGGACCCCTTGCCCCTTCATTATATTATTTGCCATAATGGCCTGATCAATTTTATTATTAGTGTTTTACTATTATTCTGCTATAAAATTTTTAAATATTTCTAACCGGGAGCATGATTCCTGCTTAATGGCGCAGTGATTTAGTAGCCTCAAGGCGAGGGCTGTCTTGGGACGTTTTATTTTAGACGGGACGTTTATATCGTAATTTGAGAGTGAATTGATCATGGGGTTTCGGTGCTTGGGGAGTTCCGCATAGAAACGCTTGGAGGTTTGTTTAATGTACTCCATGACGGGGAGTATGCCGGCGTCGTGGTGTAGTTGTGTGACTCTAATCCACTTTGGGCCTTTCAGCGCTAGTCTGATGACCTTATTTTGAAAGGTCTGTAGTATTTTCATGTGTGTTTTGACCGCGTGGCCCCAGATGGAGGCTGCGTACAGGAGTTGAGGCCTAAAGATGGCCTTGTATAGGAGGAGCTTGCTGTCTGAGGCAAGTCTGTTTTTCTTGCCTAGTAATGGATACATTGCGCAGAGTGCACGAGAAGCAGCGCTTAGTTTATTTTGTATATGTTTGCTCCACCTGAGTTTGGAATCCAGCGTAACACCAAGGTATTTGATATCGCTGGTCCAGGGAATGTTCTCTCCAATAAGTCTGTTATAAAAATGTATACACTTAATACTGGTTTGTGCGTTTAATATCTAAATTTGGCCAATATTTCCCATGCTATGTTCATAATAATCCCAGTTCTTTTAACCCGCGTTTGCAATTATCAAATATCTAAGTTTCCAAATATTATAGTCGCTCAAATACCTATAGAGCAATTGTTAAAATAATTATACCGACTATTTTACAATACGCCATTAAATAACGATTCTTGTTTCCTATTATATTTCTAAATACAAAGTCAGGAGTCTATTCACCCACGTTGTGTACTTTTGATAATGGACAAACTTCTGATCATGCGGCCTGATACCCGAGCGTACTCCTTATAACATTAATTTACTAGTCTTCAATTTATTACCTTCAATTCCACAATGCCATTTAGCGCGTATGTAAACAAGTGAATCTTGGCGCGAGCTAATTATTATTAAGTCGAAAATGAAATTATTCAGAACTGGAACGTAAGAATGTGGAGGAAATTATATATAGTATCAGCAACCTTGTCGTAGGCTTGTCCTCGTGACTGTGGCCACTACGTGGCGTCGCCTAGCTGTTCAAAGAATATATGGACGTGTGAAACGACATGTGACATGCTAAGTGTCTGCCTCACTAGGAAAAAATGTTCCGTGACTATGATAAGATCTCTAGACATCAATTTTGGCGCCCACCTGAGCCTCCCAGTCTCCAAATCAAGAATCCGAGTGACTGTTGCTTCAGGTCCACGGATTTTTGACCTCCAAGCCCTCGTTACCCACGCGTTCAAGAGTTAATGATGATGATGATGATTCAAAGATTTGATTCGACCGACGTCATAGCGAACAATATCATATGCCGTAACTCGTTCAAGATGCATGGCCATGGTCCTTGTATCTCCAGTACGCTGGTGTTCAGTATCGGTTGGGATTTGGGCTATCCGTTGCCGCGTCCACCACTAAAAATAGTTAATTGTGATTACTCGTACACTATAACAGTATGACTCTCAGGAAATTTGCCGTAATTATTCTCGGCGCGTCTGAGAACACACGTCATGTGACAGCGGTGTCTGAAGAGTAGTTTAGTGTATCTGCTGGATGTTCCTCGGCGTCTTAGACAATACATCTCGAACGGATCCAGGAACATATGGTTAGGATTGTTATCACTGCATGCTGGTGCATGTGGGTTACCGACGTGTCGGCATAATTACAAATCGTTTCAGGAATATTGTCTCTAGGTTTTAACCGCTAGAGATCTTACTATCATCCTCCTCAACTATACTGAGGTACGGGGGTGTTCTTAAAATCCTACAGGAAACCACTGATACGCTCATAAGCTACATACAGTTTTTGATGCACAGACGTATGTTGAGAGAACCGACACCGCCGCGGAATCGTCACCTTAGCCTGTAACCTCCTGTAGGTGAAGCGAATCTAAATTCTCTCAGCGATTGGTCCCAAAATCAACGTGACTCGCCCATATATCAGTGCCAAACTATACTTCACCATCGGTACCAGACGTTTTGAAGGTCAGCCTAAACCCTTCCGCTCACGTTCGAAATTTTTCAAGTAGGCTTACATATCAGAATATTCAGTTCAGCTCGCTGGCCGAAGGAAGTAAATAAATAAATAAATGCAGCTCCTCATTTTGTTGTGTGTAATATCACAGAAAGCATTCAACAATCATAGTAGCTTGTTAACTATTTTTGGGGATTAATCGTGCAATATATAATACTTTAAATGGTTAAAATACGTATCGATACTTTGATTCTCTATGATTATACCAGTTTATCTTATTCAAGACCAATCCTAACAGCAACCAAAGTGCTTATCGTTCAATTAGAATTTTAAAAATCCACGCTCCGACTGGGACACGTGCTTGCCTCGTCCGCTCTAAGAACGACTGTCTGTACGTGCAACTACCTTTGCCCTCCCGAACTGACTGTCCTGAGATGTGTCCTCTCAACCCCGTTGTACACCCTCTCCCGCTCGTCACCTCCTTGCCCCACCATGCCCCTCTCATAACCGACCGCTCTAGGAATTTCGCGGAATTCGTATTTTTATATCAGTGGATATATATTATGTAAATCATCACAAACCTAAGAATATTCTCAACAATTCTCAATACTCAAAATATTAATGATTACAAAAAAAACAAAGTTCAATAGAAATTTACTTTTGTTTAATGTATGCGTACAATACATTCATATTATTGTATCGCTAATTCTTTATTTGCCTTCAAAAACAAAATGTTGGACGCAAAACTGAACTTTTATTTATGCGCGATTATAATATTAATGAAATATACCTAAATAATTACATAAATAAATATAAGTAGTATAATTGAGAAAACTGATTCATTTTTCTTTCAATTGATGTCTGTGGCCAAAATGGAACTGTAATATCCATAACCTTATTTATCTAATTGTTATTTTCCCGTAAATAACATATAAAAGACGTGAGAATATTTTACACTGACAAAAATTAAAACAAATTATTGACATACATGGGAATCTATCGTGTATATAGGTAAGTACTTCCATGCGTGCAAATAATATTCACACACATAATATGCGCCCCAGCGGAGTGAGCCTCGGGTATTCAGCGATTCTCCGCCTTGAGAAGATAAAGCAAGTAGTCAGGAATCAGGAATAGGACGCAGTCGGCAGCCATTCACGGGGAAAACTATATTTCCCGTTCTGCGTGCTCCGTACCGCCGGTCCCGCGGGAGGACAAAATGCCAGGGCGGGAATTTTCAAACATTACGAAATTCTTTACCCAAACTGGAGTCTGTTTTTAAGCATATATAAATAGCAGTCAATGAGCGACTGCAACAGGCAGACTAAAGTAAAATAGTTTATTACTTTTTTATCCTACTAATCGGCAACATATTATAGCCGCCATTGCGGAAATAACACATTTTGAACATTGGTTTTTCAACTTTTTGGATCTTCATTTTCGTATTGTGTGTATTCTTCAATAACGAATTGAAATGTTCATTCATTACATTTACGAATCAGTACAAGACTATAAAAATACAAAGCCACTGTAGCGAGCGGAGGAACCGCAATAAGAAATCATGTTGGTAACGTAAAATCGCTTTAGTGTGTAACCGTTGACTGAATTATCGTTATTCGAGGTACACCTATACCTACTATTTTGTAATAAGCACATTTAATATTTTGAAATATAAATTTTCTTCTAAACATGTGCATATATAATAACGCTTAAACGTAGTAAAAATATTAATTGAATTCGAATTCGTCCCTATTATTTCAAAAATGCCATTATGTTTAGTTATTTTACTGCTTATTGTGGTCAACGTATCGATGCGATACTTTTTCGTACAAACACGAAATTTCAATCTCAATCGTGTAGCTAATAATCTGTGGTTAACTAACTTACTAAAATTGAAGGAAAACTAAACTAAATTAGACTTCACATAATCTAACAAGGTTTTTAACGTATGCGAAAATAAAACACTTATTTTTTTATTCTACGCGTTTCGCCTTGCAAGGGCATTATCAATCTAACAATTTAACGAAACGAGTAGAATAAAAAAACAAGTGTTTTATTCTCACATATGTGATTATGGAGTTTTACAAACTTAGCTCGGAAACAGAAAAAGATGTTCACCAACGATTAGGTAAGTATTAAATACCACCGCGAAAGTTATATTTTTTCAGATGTAATATTTTTTTCACGTTTCCGACAGTGTGATGCACAACACTTTTCCCAGATATTCTCCAGGAAACAATGTTCATCCCACTCCACTGACTTGTGCTGGAGTGTCGGCTCTCCACGAGCGGAAAATTCGCGCTGGCTGTTTATATATCCTGGCTTTACTTTATTTCGCGCGATTGATTTCGAATGTATCGAAGTTTTATGGGTTTCTCTAAAGTTCTTAGCCACCTAGGGCGGCGATGCGCAAAGTGTGCGCCGCGGCACCCCGGGCCGCCGCGACTGGCTACATCTTTTGAAATCAAAGATTTGTATCTTCATAAAAAAATGAAAATAACTACAGAAATGAAAAATAAATTAATACGATGGCAAAGATTGTTTCCCTTTGTTGCGGCAATTTGTGATCTCCAATGAACTTGATTTACTTTTGAAATTAGCAAAATTAACATTATGGTTAAAATTCATTATTTTTATTTTTTAACTTTGTTTCATTAACCACTTATTGGGTTTAAAAACATCTACCGGTTTCGAAAAATACCATTTTCTTCTTCAGGATGTCCATACTAACTAAAAACATTTGTTGTTGTTTCTTTACCAGAATTGTTACTTAAAACAAAATTTTTCCTAAAAATTATTCGAGTAAAATTGTATAAAGTAACAATTTGCGTTAGGTACTAAATTAATTGTTTAAATAATTGTTGTTTTTTAAAAATAGATTGTGGTAAAGAAACAACAACATATGTTTTTAGTTAGTATTGACATTGAACTTGTTTTCTGTTGCGTCTTCTCACACATTTATCACACCTCATTATTAACTACAGGATCCTGATGCCCCAAAGGTGCCGTGAACCGATCAAGTTTGAAAACCGCTGGCTGTCTCCCGTTGATGTGTTCATGACTGAGCATCGAGATTCTATATTCTACTTCTATAGCGCAAACTGCTTGCCTTCACTCTTCGCGATCCTGGGCCTCATTTAGTGCGACGTGTGGCCAGACTGCGGTCATGTCTCGGATTTAAGCTGTCCATCTCGTCGGAGATCGACATCTCTCCCTCCGTCCTTGCACATCCCCCGCGGTGACCAATTTCTCCAGACTATCTCCATGTCGTTTAACAAAAGTACGAAAGTATTATTTTCCTGCATATTGTAGAGAGCCCTTCTTGAGTACAGAGTTCCTGAAATTTTGAAACATTCGCGGCACACGCAGAACACGACGCCAACACGATTTGTAATCAAAAGTATTGGTAAATATGAATTAAAAATATTAATTGGAAAGATATACATATAAAATTAATTTTATCGAAAAACATTGTTGTTGCGCCACTGCAATTCGAACCTGGATCTCTTTCCAAACCGGGGAAGGTGCATTATCCAACTATGCTACAGCGATGATATTTTTAACGACAAATTTTCGAACCTATATTTTTTTTTGATATTAATACATTTAATCGTTCCATTATTTGAAAGAGCCATCTACCTCATTTTTACGGAATCTCAAATACCTTTGAGTAATCTGATAGCAGACGCCAGAATTATCAATTCATTTTTATTAAATTTTGAACACATCGATACAACTGTATTGTTAGGAGAACACATTCCTATTGTGACTAAATTATTAACTTATTTTAATGAATCTAGTATTATCACCGTTTGCCGGAGATTTGACTCTACTTTTCGTTTTGATGTTGTATCCCGCGAGCCGTTTTTATATCCATGATGGCTGTGAACTGAACAATCCATGAATTCGGATGAGTGGCTATAAAAATGAATACATGAATATCGGCAAACATTCAGCGGCAGCGGATACAGCGGATACAGCGGCAAACAATATAAAACTAGATTTGCCGCTGTGTGAAATGGTTATTATAAACTCCCTGTAACGTTTCCGATATTGGTTTCCCGTTGTATATTTCCATCTGGGACTATTGTGATGATGTGATCTCGTGACATGATCTCGTTGCAATATTCAGAACATGCAAAAGATTATTTAATATTACCGTAACGTGCACCTCGCTGGTTCACTTTAGGTAAGCCTTCTCAGAGTACGAGCACTCACGGGTTATATATCATATTAGCATTGTTCATCATAGCAAATGTCGCACAAGAAGCGAGAGCTTTATTTATACTGATTATAATGCTTTGTGTACTGTTTATTACTCACTACGCGTTGTGTTTCTGAAGTATAAAGTTTACAGGAGTCATTTAAAATGGGATGGGCCCACGCTGTTTCTATTATTAAACTAATCAAAGTATTATTCATCACTATTGAACTCGTATCATACAATGTTATACAGATAGTGATGTCTCTTTGTGGGTGTTCGCACAGATTTACGCGAACAAATAGTTATATTTAGAATCCTCGCATCGAACAGGTTATTCATACAAAAATAAACAATTAAGACAACAGTGATATATTTATTATGATATATATACGGTTGCATTGTTCTAAGTCACTTTCTTATTGTGTAAAATTTATGATGTCTATAACACGGTTGGGAATAATCTAATTGTATATTCATTTTATTGGCCGAGGTTAATATATTCAAAGCAAATTATTTACATATTAAATGTCACAATCGGGTAGAGATAGTTTGTAACAACGCACTGAAAATGTTGTACTTCGTGTGGTTTAAGATTTCGCAAATAACCGAGGGCTAAAAATTCTATGCAACTCGTTGATGCGAGAGCGACAGATGATGTGGACATCGCACGAACTTAAATATTCCCTTAGGAGGAAGTTCTAAAGAAATTTCTAAGGTAACACTACCTGCTCGAGGTATGCGTGGGCAGTATCTGTCTCTACTCAACCGACACTTTCTCGACAAGCACGATTACAATAGTCTGGAAGAAGGAGTAATCTGGATATACCTAACTTCATTTTTTTTCAGAATGATATGTTATTAAATTGAAATTCTGCCTTTGTAGGGATAAATCTTTTTTTCAGGAGAACGCATTTTTATTGTGATGTTGCACTTTCAGTGGAAGCAATGACTGTTCATGGAATTTATATCACATTAATATTCCGCATTCTTCTCCCGCACGAAGAAAGTACTGTGCACATATGAATTAAATTTAAAATTGCGAATGAGAATGATGCGATGCTATGTATTCCTTGTTTATTTATATTATATAGAATTTAATTACGGACATTCACTGAAACAATGCTAATACGAGTTTATTTTTTATTTAAAAACAAAAAAACTTGATTTCTAAAAATTCATGACTGAAGATCGCGATCTCCATGAACTCCCGCTCTCTTGACTATGACTCCTCCACTTTTCTCGGCATCCTGCAGACCTTGGGGCTGTCATCAGAAAAGTGCATGTTACCAGCACCACTTGGTTGGTCCAACCTTCCTTTTTCTATTCCTTTTCGTCTTTCGAAGTGGCCAACCACAACAAACTTCTTCAAGCTATCTTCCCTTCTCGCAAGATGCCCATAAAATTGAAGTATTCGTCTCAGGCAAATGGTTGAGAGTCTGTACTTGATGTTTTATTCCTACAAAATGGAAACATTCGTGCATCTCACCGTCCATGGTACACGCAACATGTGTCTCCAACACCACATCTTAAAGGCATCAATTCGTCTTCCCTCCCTTGCTTTCAGGATCCGTAATAGGGTCACTTATGATGATGAAAAAGAAATCCTTAAAACAATAAAATCCCAATCATGTGACATCCAGAAAGATATCAAATCAAACATCTCATCAATCAAGGTAAAATTTCTAGCAGATGAAGCCTTGGAAAAGAAGGACCACTGAATGAAAAATCTAAGGGATGTTCACAGTCTAACTATTTCGAGCTGCTACAAATAAAAAATATATTAGGATATATACATTCTTATTGTGAAGTTGTAATTATTCAGAACAGACGGTCTGTGATATTTTAAATATATTAATTAGAAAGATATACATATAAAATCAATTTTATCGAAAAATATATCAGATTACTCAAAGGCATTTAAAATTCTGTAAAAATAAGGTAGATGGCTCTTTCAAATAATGGAACGATTAAATGTATTAATATCAAAAAGGTAATATATAGGTTCGAAAATTTGTCGCTAAAAATATTGTCGCTGTAGCATAGTTGGATAATGCACCTTCCCCGGTTAGGAAAGAGATAGGTTCGAATACCGGTGGCGCGATAAGAATATTTTTCGATAAAATTGATTTTATATGTGTATCTTCCTAATTAATATATTTAAGAAATATATCGCTGACGTTCGATATCCGAACAAGCATTAGAAGAAAAAGAATTAATATTCCTATTTCACTACAAGAAGAATTAAAATTTGAAGATATTCGTTGGTCTCGCGAGATAAGGATGGATCTCTAGACTGCTGTCACTAAACGAGCGTCTTATCGTTGAACCAAACCAAGTACGCAGATGCATTGTCAAATTAATTTTTATAAAACGGCATACATTTTTTATTTTGGTACGTTTTTATTGTGAACATCTGTTGTTTAAACTGCGGTGTGCGTCTCCGCTTTCTTTCAGCAACTATTCGCCGCCACTTTCCGGGACCATTTATATTCATCAAATAAAACGAAGAATTATTACTTATGAACTCGCGAGCCGCTTCAGCACTTCATCCGAGGGAGCTAAATCAGCTTCCCTCGAGAGGTGCGTCACTGAAACTAAACCACTTTTATCTCGAATTTACATTAATTGTTGTTCGTGTCGAGGTGTCTCCCGGCACTCGCTTTGTGGAATTAATTCCGCTATCTCGCCTGCTGAGGTGATCAGGGGCGGCTCGCGGGGGGCGCTAGGCAGCCTCTCAGAACGGCAGGTTCTACTGAAATAAACTATAAAGCTCATAACTCGCCCCCCATTCTATACGCAATGGAGAATGTAATACATTACATAATATATTATAAATAATTACACTTGTATAATGTCGTCAATTTTATAAAATTATTTATTTTACAGATTAACTCGTTGCTGACGGAATAAGCGAATTCCTTTCATTCCTTCAACATGTGTACATATAATATAACCTATTGATTGTAATTACGTATACATAAAATTAAATAACAAAAAAATCAACTTTAAAAAAATATAGAGAAATAAAAGAAAACCACGAGAGAGAAAATTATATACTATTAAAAAATTAATTAACACTAGTACTATTTAATAATAAAAAATATAAAAAAGATTATACCAAAACAATATCAAAAATTAAATAAATATGCATATTGAGTATTATATAAATACTTGCATTTTTTATAAATACATAGGAGATTAAAAAAGATCTCACTATCTATAAAACCAGTTATCGATCTATAAATAATAAATTAGCATTGAATTTTTGGTTTACAACGACAATTCTAATTTTTATTTCTCAATTCAAGCGACAATAGAAGATTTTTTGAACTGTTATTCCTAATTTTCTTTTAGCGTAATAGTTATTCCAAAGTGGAATTATAAGTTCAATTGGTTATTGTAAATTGTGATGAATTATTGATTCATTATTGTTATTTGTATATGTATTCATTAAATATTACAAAGATTACATTAATTGATACGAGGTATTAGCGCCAACTCATCGGTACACGATTCACTGGAAACATTTCGTATTATGCTGTCTTGGAATGGTACGGAATCTCCATTCGTGTATTATTTTGTCAGTTTAAAACAACAACATATCAAACAAAATATTGTTAAAGAATTATAAAATGCCAATTAGAATATATAGGTACAAATAAACGAACGAATATTGTAATAAACATTTGAATTTTTTTAATGAAGGAAAAAAGAGGTTGCCTAAAATATAATTAAAGAAATACACAAAGCAAGAACAGTGACATAATAATTATAATATCTTTAAAATAAAACAAAATACCTAGTAAGGTTTTAATATAATATATGTTATATTATAAAATAATCATAACAAGTTCTAAATAAACAATCAATAATAATCACTAAACCTACATTTATTATTTAGTATCGCTCTAAATATATTATTAAATAATACCATTACATCGATTAATTTGCATTAAATTACATATACTAAATAAATGTATAAATTTGAAAGATATACATATAAAATCAATTTTATGGAAAAATATTATTGTTTCTGCTGGGATTCGAACCTGGTTCTCTTTCCAATCCGGGGAAGATGCATTAACCGACTATGCTATTGTAGACAGTACTCTATTATTTTAGACCCATCTACTTTATTTTTACGGAATCTCAAACACCTTTGAATTAACAATTCATTTTTATTAAATTGTAGACACATTGATACAACTTATATATTATTAAGGGAACACATTCTTTTATTGTTACAATTATTATTGCAATATTTTTCGATAAAATTGATTTTATATGTATATCTTTCTAATTAATACATTTAATTAGTATTGAATAATTACAATTTCACAATTAGAATATGTTCTCCTTAATAATATACTAAATAGTTAAATAGCAATAATAATTTTTAAAAATGTATTTTTCATCATTGTTTGTTTTTTTTTTACACATTAGAGGTCTCACGTAAAAAATCTTTAGATATAGGGAAGAAAATATTATCAGGGCGTCCCTGGCAGAGTACCGGATGAGGAAAATAATTACAAGGACTACCCATTATGCAAATCCGGCTTCGTGATGTATGTCATAACTTGGCTAGTGCTTAATTTAAAGTGGGTAATTTGTGGGCTGTATGCACGTGGCGTACGGAGGGAAAGGTGTTAAGAAAACATGTGGTTTTTTGTATTCCTCCTTTATTCTAGACAGTGAAAAATTGTCTTGTTGTGGCACAGTTAATAAATACAATTGGACGCATTTTAGCGTAGCAGGCGGTAAACAATCTAAACAGTCCGCAAGGAAAGAAATAGTAGTAATGTTCGATATAATTTAAAATATCTAATGGCTAGAACAAGATGAAGCGTTTGTGCTTTGTTAACCGTTACCAAACCATGATATAAAATACCCGAACGCAGCTATGCTGTCAACCCGTGTTACCGTAAATAACAGTTAGAAAAAATGTTTTTATTAGCTTAAATGGCTTTAATGGCACGAATTTACTCTAAATATTGAGTATTCAATTTTGAAAAATGATTAATAACATAATTTAGAGCATTCATTAAGTCCTATACAATGTGTCCTTCCTTCTTATCTCTCTTCATTTAATTAGTGAGAAAGAGAAAATTATATTTGTATGTTTGATGTTCTTTTAACTGTGAAAATAGTGTGTGATCTCTGTCTTTCATATCACAAATTTTATTTTTACCAACGTATTAATTTTACAACGGATTGAATAGAAAAATAATTGTTTTTGTACGAGTCCCTTTTCATAATTGGTTTTTCACTAGTCATTCCTGAGCGCTCATATTTTTTTTAGAATTATCTTAAATGTGAATTTTATGTTGCATGTATTTACCTAAATAACACAGGTTTAATTATTGTAGTGTTACTACACGGTTTGGGAAGGGTTAATAAACGCAGAAAACAAAATAAATAAGAATCCAGAAAACTAGACAGAAAAGCAATTTTGGAACGTTTTAAGGTTATTAATGAGAAAGAATTGATAAAATTAGGTGTTTCAAAAACACTGAATATATACACAGAATGACATTTATTTATTTATTATTTTTACAAAACTAAACAGACTATTATTAAATAATTAAGCATTTAATTAGAACATATATCAAATTACACACTTCTTGGAAGCTATGAAAAAAAATAATTATGAAGACAAATTAATAATGTAATATTTAGCACTTAACACGGAACTTAATATGAGATAAAATAGGAAAATTTAAAACATATAATTATATTTTAATTAAAACAGCACTTAATAGAACTTACATAAATTAAAATAAAAAAAATATTCTGAACATTTATTCAGTTATTCTTTAAAAAAATTATTAAGGTTTATTGTTTGTTAAGTTTTTTGTAGGTTTATAATTTAAAAAAAAATAGTAGTAGTAATTATTAGAAGATACTTATGAGAGACTTAAAATAATGGTTCACACGAAAACCTTTTCATAATGTGAGAACCCTTACCTCTAAATGCATGAGTTTTCCTATAACAATATGGCAAGAAGTGGAAAAATCATAATATGATCCCATTTCTACACATATCTTATTTCAAAATAAAAATTAAAGAAATCTCAATTGAACTCTAAATTAAAGACTACAAATATTGATATTAAAACATATTATAATTATTATTATTAATTAATTTTTATTATTATCATAATTAATTAATAATTATATATATATTTTTATTATTATCATAATTAATTAATAATTATATATATATCACTCATGTGAAAATAAAATCACTTGTTTTTTAGTTCTGCTCGTTTCATTTCGTGAGACACATTTCGCCTTATGAGGGCATTATCAATCTAACCATTTTAAATTCAACAACTTGTATTTATATAAAATCTATTGCATCTTAATTTTAAGTACCTACTTAGGGTTATAATTATTATTACATTAAGTACTTAAAATTATATAGCTATCCCTTTTCAATAGATTTCATGTAAGTACAAGTTAAATGGTTAGATTATAAGGCGAAACTCTCATAAGGCGAAACTCTCATAAGGCGAAACGAGTAGAACCAAAAAACGATTGTTTTTTTTTTATGTGTGATTATAGAGTTCTACAAACTTACCTCCGAAACAATAAATTACATATGCATGTTTAATTCAAATTAGCTATATGGTTATTATAATATATACTTTAGGTATATGCAGTGGCGTGCAGTAGGTACAAACTTAGGTTGTGTTACTACCGACTATGCTAACTAGATATATAATAGGTAAGAATAGATACCAAAACAGTTTTTAATAAGGATTGATCCCATTCAGAATTTCAACAGAATCCATAATAATATTACGGTTACCCGTCCACGTCTGTGGCTTTCTGATGCCGGCTTCAGTGGTGTCATAATGGCTGTTGAGTTTTTTCTTAAACGGCCAGGTCTGTGAGACGCGATCATGGTAAAAAATAACGTGTTTTTCTTATCTCTAGGTTAAGATTACTTAAATATTTTATCTTTTATATATTCAATAACTACGTAATTAAGCATTAATTGTTCTGAAAAATTCAGACCTAAAAATACCAACAAAACAACATAGGTTCAGTACAAAAATATTTAGTTCAGTTTGACTCTCATGCGGATCGAACAAACAAAAAAACTTACAGCATTCCCATGACGTTGCACACTAATGATTCGCAATTTTATAGGGTCTTTTCATAAGATAAGGATTATTTAATTTATTTTTAGTAATGCACAGCTTTTTTGCTTGCATGCAGTGCACGCCCTTGGGTACATGTGTAACTATTCTGCAATAGATACAATTCTTTGAATAGTAAGGCTCCAGACCTTTGTGAGTACGCGGTACGCAGCTTGTATTAAACCGGTGGTGTGTTCCAGCCGTAGCTTAGCACCGGCAACACGATATCTCGGGAGAGGAATGAATCCATAGACACAGCCATCGGCAAACATTGTGGTAGCCAACCTGAACAGTATTCTATACAAATTATTGTACTGAACTCGTGGACGGTTGGGCTAATGTATTATACTAAAAGTCCAAGGGAGGGCGCTATGCTTCACGCGAAATCCGCTTAGACAGCGCCGGCGTAAACGGACACCTGGGTTGAATCGGAAGTACAATTCCAAAACCTAATAGGCATTCTTAATTCCGAGTAAATCGCTTAAAACAATATATAAAATCCTCACCATTTTCTAACTCAGCATAATATACAAATCATTTTATTATTAAATATAGATATTTTAATACTAATTAAATGTATTAATTGGAAAGATGTACATATAAAATCAATGTTATCGAAAAATATTGTTGTTGCAGCTACCGGTATTCGAATCTGGATCTCTTTCCAAACCGAAGAAGGTGCATCATACAACTATGCTAAAGCGACAGTACTTTTGACGACAAATTTTCGAACCTATATGTTGCACTTTTTCAAATTAATCCACCTCTACGTTGTTTTTCAAATAAATAACAATATGATCCGAGAGGTTGTAAATAATAATGTTTATTCTCACATTCTAACATTCTCACATTCTCACGTCTGATTTTAGTTGCTACTAATTTTTTTATAATACTTGTTGCTAATTTTGTTATAGACGATTTGTTGAAAATCTATATTGTTGAAGACGATTTGTTGAAAATCTATATTGTTGAAGACGATTTGTTAAAATTCTTTTATTGAAATCACACTGAGATATTATTTTTACTGCTATATTACCTTGTAGACTCTAATATTTTCTTATCCTATCATGTGTTAAAATGCAAAATTACCAAAAACAATATTTTGTTCAAGGCTACAAAAGCACTTAACCAAAATAAGAGACAGACGGTCATAAAAACTCGGTATTGTTAGACGCAGGTGGGCCGACGCAGCTTGGGTACAGCGGCGATAATCCGGCAAACGTGACTGAAGTCACGTCCGCAAAATGCACCTTGGGGTATGCATCGCCATAGGCGACGAGTCCTCTGATATTCTCCGCCGTAAGAGGTGGCTCCGTAGACGCCTTAGAAGGCGAGATTTTATTTTCAATTCGAAAATAAAATCTATATCGTCTCTAAAAGTATCAAGCAAGCGCTTTATACATTGTAATTCCGGGGAAAGTTTAAACTGTGCGCCTCGAGTTTAAGCTTAGACTGTGATGTTCTCTGCGTTTAATCGTAAATGAGAAAGTATCAAAAAGTGATGAATATAATCGGTGTAGCGAGAACAGACTGTCGCTATAGCATCACAATATCGCGTCCAGGGTCCCGGTTTGCCTGGATAATTGGGCATCATCATCATTTCGTCATCAACTACAAGCCTGAACTCCATCACCCTACGCTGACACCACAAGCAGCTGACCACACTTCACGTCCAGGATCCAGGATCATCCTAAGAGGTAATCCCTTACGTGAGGGACCTGAATAATCAACATCAGACAAGCGTCAATATAGACAATTTGGCAAAGAAATTAATGCTGGCATGATGAACACAAATATTTAATGTTCATTTAATTGTAATTATTTTTGAATAGCCTTATTTATAAGTATTAAAGTAAATTGCTCATTTTTCACTTTCAACTCATGCAAGTATCTAACAATATAAATTATAAATTTTCTTGTATAAAAATATTATTTTATTTCATAACCGTTTGACCTGTCAATATTAAAAAAAGAACCAATTAGGCTAGATGCCTCCCCCCTGAACATGAAGACGAGGCAGAAGGAAGAAGTCACATAACACATGCTCAAATTTTTTGTGCAAAAGCTAGTTAATTATAATATTGTAAATTACAAACTTATTCTATTATTTTTTTTCCTTGAGAATGATTACTGATGTGGATGGGGGACAGTATGGTGAATTCTGTGCATCAGGACCACGCATGTCATGCTTTCCCTTGAGCGAACCGGAGGACGAATCACGTCACAAAATGTATAATAATTGACAGCATTTTTAAAAATATGTATTAATGAATTGTGGAATAATTAAATTTATTTTTCTCCACCTGTTGTAGATGTTATGTATATATGTAATCACTGACGACAGGTAAAACTATTAATAGAATCATTGTATTTAGTGACTCAATCAGATAATTACATGTTTCATTTTGATTTATTAACATAAGTATTTACTTATTTGCTATATTTGAATTACATATTAACAGTATAAATAGTATGACATAATTTGTAAAAAAAACAATGTAGACTGTAAATACATATGTGAATACACGATGCCTGGTGAGATAGAAGATTCTAAGGGCACAGTAAAGGGCTTACTAGGCCTATCAGATGAGGTGGGAAGTTGGCGTAGTGGTGGGTGTTGTTCAGTTGAGTACGATGACCTGTGGTTGGTGCGGAGGGGTGCAAAGTAGTTCGGGGTGTGGGTTGATCTGGTTAATGCAGGGGGAAGGCGATATGTGGTGCAGGGGATAGCGGCGTAGGGAGAAAATTGTGTATGGGGATTACTATCCGTGCAACGTCGGATATAAATATTATTTAGCTAAATAAAATAAATAAAAATTTTACATGAAAAAAATGTTTGGTAACATAATCTCGTGTGTAATGACATGAATAATATACTCATATTATTATTAAGTACTAATTTAATTCAATGAATTTGGCATAACTCTCGATTGTATTTATGTATGTAAATTTAATTCTGTAATTTATATCTTACTTTTATACCTACATTCAATTCAAATACGAGAATTGATTTCTTTATTGATTTGAGTAAAAAATAGTATAATTAATTTATGTTATGTATATTCTATATATAATAAAATAAGTGTAAAATAAATATATACTCGCGCACCATGAACAAGGAGAGCGTGGATGAACTAGAAATCAAAGCGACAATAAAAAACCACATAACAAAAAATGGATGATCTCAAGACTGTTAAATCAATAAGCCAGAAATGTGAAATATTCTAACTTCTTAGCAAACTCCCCGCAATGGTAAATAAGTACCTGAAACTGATCTTGTGACCACGACGATAAAGAAAGCTACCAAAGTTTGAGATGTGGGATCCTCCTACTTCTCGGTTGTCAGCATCCCGTAAGTTGGTCTAACTAACCGCCTGGCTTTGGGAAAACTTTGCGTCTGCATTCTGCAGAGAAAAACTCCAGGTAGACATCGCAGCATCTTTCCGATTAGTTAGAATATTAGTAATGACAGTTGTACAGTAATTATAGGAACACTAATGCTGTAATATTAACTTACAATACTATATCATATTATTAATATTATTTTAAATATGAATTAAATATATTAATTATAAAGATACACATATAAAATCAATTTTATCGAAAAATATTGTTGTTGCGCTACCGGGATTCGAACCTGGATCTCTTCCCTAACCGGAGGAGGTGCTTTATCCAACTAACCCGGTAGCGCAACAACAATATTTAAAAAATTCAGGAAAACTAAATCTCAGAATTTTAATGATGCGATGAAGATTTTTATTTATTTATTTGCCAGAAGACATAAGAAAGAAGGAGAAACTATATAGATTCAATATGAAACTAAGAAATTAAGTGAAAGATAGGTTGTAGTAAAGATATTAAAGCATATATAAATATACTTATATTTGCACTATATTAAGAATAAATATTTAAGAAAGGTATTATTTCGAATATGTATTCGGATGCGTTTTGTTCTGTTTCAGCGATGGAAAATCTTTTTCCACAAGTGGGTCCAAATATATCTCCAATAATTATAGACGTGTCATGTGATAGCAATGAAAATACTGGGTTTATTTTCAAATTAATCAAAATTAATAATATTTAAATATATTATTTTAAATAGATCTTTGTTAATTATCAGACGCTAATTTATCAGTCCAAGATTTATAATCCGTAGTGATTAATTATCATAGAGTCCATTTCTTATTGCGATACACTCTTCAATAAATTATTGAATATATATAGATAAATAGTGATGAATAATGAAACAAAGTGGCTCTGCGCCATTTCTTGACATAGTCGTATGTTCGCTATCACCATTCTACGAACTTTGTATCTGACAACTCTCGGCTATACTATACAAATAATGGAGAAGATTTAGGAATAATAGAAAGGACATTTAAAAAACGTATTTAGATACTAGAATCACAACCCATCAATAAATAGGATAAGGCAACGTAACATGAAAAGGAACTATGCTTTCACTAAAGCTTAGTTTACCTCATCCTAGAATATTTGTTTTGTAATGTCGTCTTGCGGCGGAGACTCGGTCCTGCTTACCTTCAATAATGACAATAATATTCGAACAGACAACTAGCGACGCCGATCCGCTGTCAAAACCGCAGCAAACGGTCGTTACAGCGGCAAACAGCACCGCCCAGTTGACTTAGTCTAGTGGGGCGCGCGCTCCGTGGACACAGATGCCGTACGGAGGATTATCCTCTTAATTACTAGCTCGCGTTGATCTAGAGCTCTCTGCTCGATGGCTGAACCCCGAGACAAGATACACGAGGCAAGTTTGTTATACTAATTAAACTTATTAAGAAAGCACTCCGTCGACACACCGCAGTGTGCCGAACACAGCGCGCGGTAATCCATTGATCGGAAGGGATTAAGCCCCCTCCCCCCCGCCCCGAAATATTAATGAATTTACTTCCATATGTAATGGAAACTCATATTTCAGTTTCCTTCAAGAGTTCTTTCAGTATGTAACCAATGAAAAATATCGAGATGACGTCAAGCCGACGTCGTCATTTTGTATCTTTTAAGAAAGGGTATCCAGCGGAAAAGTTTCAAGATTAAATTGTAATTGCTCGTAAACTATCAGGGTGAGGTAAGTAGAATGGGTATTGTTCGACATGCGTGATTTGCGGATTTACCAGGCGCAATGAGTCACTGGTCGGAAGCGCATTCGCGGTTGAGCAATATTTAAAGTGCGGTGATTCATTGGTTTGTGCGCGTCGCGCTTTTTATACTCATTTTTATATTCGACGAGTAAGTGATGGACCGAGCGCGCAACTTATCAGGCGTTGAGTTCAAAAGTTCAGACAAGATGGGACAATGGTTAACCAAACTCCTCCAGGAACATCAAAGTCAGCAGCGACGCCAGAACGTGTGACTCAAGTTCGACGTGAAATTATGCGCAATCCGCATAAATCGATAAGGAAGATTGCAGCCTGTACTGGAATAAAAAAATCAACAGTGCACGTTATTTTGATAAAGAAATTTCTCTACGAAAATGACTATTCTTTACGTGAAACTTAAGCGAGATCGATGCTGGAACGTTTTGGAACAGCACGAATGGTTGGAAACATATTGTTTACTGACGAAGCACATGTTCATAAACAGAACATGAGATACTCTGGTGCTCCAACAATCAACAACAACAACAGAACACAATTCCATCAGGACGAAGCTACACCATACACAGCTAGAGTTTCAATGGAGAAGCTGGGGGGAATTTTTCCCAATAAATTAATCAGCAAGTCCGGAGAAATACCCTGGGCACCTCGGTCACCGGACCTTACACCGTGCGACTTTTTCTTATGGGGATACCTTAAGTCGAGAGTTTACAGCAATAATCCTCAAACAATTCAGGCCTCTTTACTCTCGCGTGTTCGCAAATTTAAGAGTCCGATTGCAAGAGTGTCTTGAGAGAAATAGACGGCATTTAAACGATTTTATTTATAAAACGTAAAATCCGCATCGTTAAACTCAATTTTGTATAAATAAAATATGAGAATAATATTGGTTTTTTTTTAAATTTTATATTAAACTTGAAAATTTTCTGCTGGACACCCTTTATATAATACTCGTAGTTTCAAAACTTACGAACTCACAAAAATTAGTAATAATTTAATATATATTTAATTATGTAAGATAATTGACTATCTAGTGGTCCCAATTAGGATCCTATTCTAGCGACCAAAATTCACTCTTTTCCAAATATGTACTCTCTTCCAATTACACTCATTCGGAGGTAGTATCGACGAGTGAGTGTAATTGGCTCTACTCCTCAAACCACCTTTTCGCTCAAATCCCCCCAAATCTACCTGCCCGCCCAGAACCAATGAGGCCTATTAAAAAGTATTAATGCGGCGCTTTGCTTTTCTCGTTTACCAAAGAAATTTATTTCATTAAACCAAGTAACCCAAACAAAATCAGTTATATAAAAAAGTTTTTTTTTTATGTATAAAATATTTTTAAATGATTATATTATTCGACTCTCTAGCTAAAATACAACCGAGGACGAGATATCTCATTTCCTTTATATTTCGATCATTTTCATAAAAGTGGTCCAAAATGAGGTTCCTCTCTCTTTTATGAGCAATGGGCGCACAAAAAATAAACGTGAAGCGTGAGCGTCTTTGTTTATCCCAATAGAGTCCAAAAGTCCATAGCGAATCCTCGGAAAACTCTTTAAAGCTGTGCCATAAATTCATGTTTCCGGGTCCTTAAACTTAAAGGATACGCCTCACACACACACACGCACAAATTTATTACGGTAGAATATAGCCATAATACAGAATAAATAGTGAAATCTAAATATGTGTACATTTTTCTCTATATGTTAATCTAAAAATATTTAGGTACACAATTTAAAAAATATCTTTGAATATTATGAAATATTCAACATTTTTATCAGATATCAAGATATATTCGGATCATATTGATATGTATTATATTAATGAGAACACATTCTCATTGTGAAGTTGTAATTATTCAGAACAGACGGTCTGTGATGATTTAAATACTAATTTAATGTATTCATTATAAATATATACATATAAAATCAATTTTGTCGAAAAATATTATTTTTGGCATTACCGGGATTCGAACCTGGATCTCTATTTCCAATCCGGAGAAGTACACTACCAATTGTGTTATAGCGCCAGTATTTTTCATGACAAATTTTCGATCCTATATGTTACACTTTTTCAAATTAATACATCTGTCGTTCCATTATTTGAAAGCCATCTACATTGTTAAAATGAATTGATAATTCTGGCGTCTGCTGTCGGTTTACTCAAAGGAATTTGAGATTCCGTAAAAACTACATCTATCGTTCCATTATTTGAAAGCCATCTATTTTGTTTTTACGGAATCTCAAATACCTTTGAGTAAACCGATAGAAGACGCCAGAGTTTTGGACACATTGATACAATATATTATTAATTTGAAAAGTGTAACGTATAGGTTCGAAAATTGTCGTCAATCCACTGTGTCGGTATAGCATAATCGGATAATGCACATTCTCCAGATTGGAAGAGATCCAGGTTCGAATCCCGGTAGTAACAATAATATTTTTCGGTAAAATTGATTTAAATGTATATCTTTCCAATTAATTCATTTAATTTGTATTTATTTTATTATCAATTTTTTTTAATGTCTTCTTCTGTTGGGGCCTCACGGGACTTGAAAGTCCACGACCGCAGTCCCTGCAAAGCGCCATCTATTCCTTTGATATTTCCGATATGGTTCAGTCTGGAGCACTCGCCTCTCTAGGAGCGGAGACCGGTAAGCCGTACCGGATGAGCTAGTGCAACAACTAAATGTCGATCAAAACTGTTATCATAAGATAGATATGATATACCACCAGCAAATTCGACCGTCTACGTCCAGCTTCCCAGGCAACGGTCAAGACCATGGCGGTCAACAGACGGAAGGTGAAGGGTGAGTCTCCGGCGCCTTAAATCTAGAACAGCCATACTCAACTTTTTTTTTCTTCGGGCCACATACGTATGTTAGCTAAGTGACGCGGGCCACAACATTATACTGATATGACAAAAAAAAATCATATTGGAATAACAGTATTGGTTCCAGTTTGATTCAAGATTAGGGCGCTACTTGATAAATCAACAACTAAAACAGAATAATAATAATACGTATCGCTTATCATCATATCAGCCAATGCCAGCTCAAACATTAACAACAGCTTATTTCCCTATATTAATTTTTTTTCGTCATATCTGTATAGCATACCTCAAAATACAATAATGAAAAAAATAAAACTCTAAACTAACGTGTATCCGAGCGTTTATTTTTAAATTAGTATGATTTTTGATACTGAAATAAATATTTTACTCTTTTAAACAAATCGGGTTTATAATTGCTATTATGCATGCTATGATAGAATCGGTAAGCCGATTCCTGTATACGTTATTCGCATATTTCATTTTGGAATAGGATGATTTACAAAGATACGTTAATGCAAACAACGTGAGCAGCAGGAAGGCACACTTTTGTATAGTCTTGTATTTTTCAGGGACTAATTTCCAAAAATCGATGTCCTCCATGCCCTCTATTTTCTTTAAAAATACCTTTTAGATTAGTATCGTTCTTAAACTCGATAAATTCATCAAATTTTATTTATTTATTTATTAGATGACACATATTTTTGTTCTAACAGAGGTGAATATATTGTACATAATAAACATAAGGCATACTCATAGTTTATTGGTGGGATGGAGTAGACTTCACCTCTGATATTTACAGCATTATTCTGGCTACTTTTCTAGACAGAAGTCTGTGTTAAAGTAGCCAGTTTTTTTTTTCGTGCTGTTGTGGTGTTATTTAAATCATCGACAGGAATAAAAAGAGAAACGGCTTTGTATAATCATTTCACAACGCAACTAATTACTTTATAGTGCCAGGGATTTTCAAACAATTCTTGACACAACGCAAGTCCTGAAATCTACTTTTAAATTTCTTGGCCAAGGCAGCTAAATATTTTTAAAATATCGTACAGCTTTCTTGAGAAATGTATATACCATATTGTTTAGCTTTTGTTACGATTGGAAAGTTATGCGACACTTGATTTGATTGTTCGCGCGTATCTCAAGATATACAAAACTTAGAATGGCAGATTTTTTTACAATCACAATCCTGATAATAAATGTGTTTCGGGCGGCACATAAAAGCTTGGCGGGCCGCAGGTTGAGCATGGCTGATCTAGAACAATCCAGCCCTACAAAAAATCCCTGGTCCGCAAACTTCAGATTGGGGTTTTACGAAGAACTGGGTATTATTAGCATATCGCACAACATTATCCACGAAAAATGGTCAAACATCATGGGAATAGTTACAACATTTATTTATCTATTTTAGTGACCATTCCTACCTTTTATCTTATAATCACATACCTATTCGTATACACTTTTTTCTTTAAATATACACACACGCATGTTAATAATTTTACAATTTAGTGTTAAGAAATAAGGTTACATTTTAAATGTTATTGTTATATTTATACACACATGTGCAAATACCGATAAAACAAAAATGAAATACAAAACGGTTTTTATACCGTACACCTGCGTAGATATTATTATTCCAATATAGAATCAGAAATATCACACTTTGAATGTGCTGATAAACTGGCCAAGAAGGCCACTCTTTCCGGAGTTTTCCCCCATCAATTCCATATCCCGATGTATGACAGACTTAACACGGTAAAAAAACGTACGAATTCCATCTGGACTGCACAATGGATGGATCCAAATAATCATAATGGTAATCGTCTTAAAGTAATTCATGGATCTATTCCCCACACTCCCTGATTCTCAAAAAGGAAAGTCTCCAAAAGAACAGTATTAAATATCTCTAGAATGAGAATTGGGCATTGCCAGGTGGCCTCTCATTTGTTCAGATAGAACTTGATAGATTCCCCAACGTGAGAGTGTGGTGCCGAGGAGGAAACCCTTGACCATGTCTTTTTTGCCTGTCCATTGCGGATCACAGGTTTTTTTTACAGTGGTCTCGTCAATGGTAATTTTCAGCTCCCGGTTAACTTGTGTCATCTTCTTTCCCTTAACTCGCCACGTTTAATCTATATAATAGCAAGTTTTTTGAACTACAATGGTGTTGACTTGTAATATAGTATTTCCTATTCTATAATATTATTGTACTTTTTTCTATAAAACAAAGTTTTTAACTTGATCAATGGCACAAATCACTCTTGATGGCTAGATTGCCTATTTAAAAGAAGAAGAAGAAGAAGAAGAAATATCACATTTATATTGAAGCATGGATTTATAAAAAAATATCGACGAAACTGAATTCGTTCCCGACTGTTTGAAGCCGCTAGATTGGTGAATTTGTTTTCGATGCATTCACATGAAATAGCTCTTACGATCTATCGCCTTGAGTAGACACTCAATACAACATCAGATTATTCAAATTGTGCTATTTCGCCTATACTATATTTTTAAGGTGAGCACATTATTATTGTGAAGTTGCAGTTTTTTCAGAACATACTTCTGTGGTATGTTAATACAAATTAAATGTATTATAATGTTTTTTAAAAATGGAATAATAACAGATGTATCAATTTGACAAAGCTGCGGCATATTAGTTCGAAAATTTGTCGTCAACCTACTCGGTTGGCGTGGTGAAACTGGTAAAGCATTTCCACGGATAGGAAAAGATCCAGGTTCGAATCCCGGTAGTAACTAAAATATTTTTTCGATAAATAGATTTTTTTTTGTATATCTTTCTAGTATTAAATGAATAATTTAATTTGTATTTTTTGTGAATTGTACTTCAACTCAAAAATGAAATCGTACTCCGGCGGCACAAGTGACGGCGTTTAAAAAAATACCCTTTTAGTGGCGTTTGGAAGTCTTTTCACATTTATCTCTAAAAATCACAATTTTGCCAAAGTTTTAATTTTTACAAAGTTTTTTCCCAGAAGATGACATAAAAAGACTGACAGATTTCCCCTGTGACGTCACGGAATATATACATTCCCCGCGCAGTTTCGTCTCGCGCAAAAATTATTACCACGACTAAAGTTCCGGGGCGGCGACACCAGGTTTATTGTTGGGGCTGCGCCCCGAGTTGCCATCAAACTTAACCAGATAAACTTTTCCCGCCCAATATAATCCGCAACAACTTATGAACGATGAAAAGAAGGTGAATGTAACAAAATTAAAAATAACTATACGAAAAGTAATTCGAAATAAAAATGTGACAAAAAATATTTTTTGCATAGAGGTGTGGTTCACCCCGGACTCCTCCATACCCCTACAATTGGATGCATTTTTAATGGAAGTATGGAGAGAGTAATTTGTGGAGAATGACCAGGTTTTTCTGCTGATTTCAGTATCATTCATTATACAATAAAAAACGGCGGGTTTTAGTGCTACATTCATTTTATACAAAGGTCAGTACGCAGTCAATTCTTAGTCATTGCATGCTGTCACGCCGTTTCTACCGACGAAGTAAAGAGGTGAAGAGCATCATTTTTAAATTCTTCAACGTTCTTCATCAGTATGTATACCTGGTCTACTACTATGGTCATATGTATGTATAATACTATGATTTTACGTATGTTATATGTATTTATATATGTACTAGTCTGTACGTAACGTATATATCTTAAATTGTATATTTATATGGCACCCCGATTATGCTGGAATAAACTTATTATTGTATTATCGTTTTTACTATTAAAACTAGCAAACTTAATTTAGTGTAGTAAGAAATGGTGAATTAACACATACCGAACTTTACTGTCATTCTTGAGACGTAGACAAGCACCCTGTAACTCATTTTGGAGCAGTAATTTAGGAGAATGTTATTATTTGTATTATTAATTAGAAGTAAACTACAGTATTTTATTCATTATTTAGGAGAACACATTCTTATTGTGAAGTTGTAATTATTCAGAACACAGGTCTGTGATATTTAAAAATAAAAATTAAATGTATTAAATGTAAATTAAATGTATTGTTGTTGCAATCCGGGGAAGGTGCAAGGAAAAGAGATCCAGATTCGAATCCCGGTAGCGCAATAACAATATTTTTCGATAAAATTGATTTTATATGTATATCTTTATAATTAATACGTTTAATTAGTATTTACAGTATTTTCTTAAAGTAAATGTGTAAATCTTAAAATAATGTATTAAGCATTATAACGATATTTGCTTTTTAATTGATGACTTATCTGTATATTGATAAGGTCAACGTCTGATATCAAAAATTAGATACAAGGTTGCCGCTCAACACATACCACGCTTACCATTATTTATGACTTTACAGCTTAACTTTCTATTGATTAGGTTAATATCTGTACAAAATATATATAAATACAAATATGCAAAAAATATATCAACTTTATTCACAAAAAATATTTTATACGTATCTACCTATATATACGTATATTAAAGATATAAAATAAGTAATGTATGTAAAAGTTTATCTAAAACATTTCTAAGAGTTTTAATTTTTATTTTTTTAGCATGAAATTTGTCTAACATGTAAAAACATGTCAGTCCCCGTGACTTCGTGTCAAATAACTTCCAATACATCTTACAATCTTACCATTACAATAATATTGCAGATAACAACAAGAATAATTCATAATAAAAGATTACATTTTTACGACGACTTTTTATAACAAATTTACATCTCATCAAAATTACGGATTAACATTTGAACTATTCAACTGGCCGTGTTACATAAACGTGTTAATTTATGTCAACCTTAAACTCTCGGCCCCCACTACCCTAGTGGAGTGTAGGCGCGGTAAATAGTTTTTACTTGCATACGGTTTACTTGGCAACTTCTCTCGTGACACATTAACATGTCGGATTAACGTCTCTTTCCAGATTTGGTAACCCAAATTTGCTCACCCTCTTATCTTTAACGCTAGCAAATCCGCAAACATGGTCCTGACTCCGACGAGACATAAAAAGAGGTTGCTAATACGAAACCACTCGAGCCTAATATTTTTCAAAGAATTTTATTGAAAAAATGTTAATACGATACTTACAAATAATTATATGCGTATAGTATAGTACTTACGTACTTACTTACTTACTTACTTACCATCAGACCGTTTCCGTTTCACCGCGGGGGTAGGCAGAGAGGATAGAGCGCCGCACTCTTCTGTCCTGACACACAATTCTCGCCTCATCCACATTCATACATCTTCTCATACAAACTCGACGATTATTGAGACTTCTAACAAAACCATCCTCCAGTATCTGGTTTACCTGGTCGTGCCAAGTCTCTCCTCTCGTCCTCTACTTTTGGTGCCATCAACACTTGCGTCATATGTCTTTCTTACCATTATCTCCTCATTCATCCGTTCCATGTAACCAAACCACCTAAGTGATCCTTTTACAGCTTTACATTCTTTCCTTATTTCTTCATTCTTTACTCTGTCATAAATGGATCTACCGCATATACGCCTAAGTGATCTCATTTCCACTGCATTCAGTCTACTTTCATTCCTCTTCTGCCAGTTTTAGGCCTCACTTCCATACATCAGTGTCGGTACCAGGACTCCATTGTGAACCGCTAGTCTTACCTCAGTCGACAAGTTCCCATTAGCTATAATTCAATTAAAAGCGCCGTTCACTTTATTCCCTGCAGTCACCCTCCTTTCGATATCTTTCTTATACTTCCCAAATATACAAACTCATCTACTTGTTCCAAACATTCATTACCTACAAGTATTTTACGCGTTGTCTCGCTTTCCTCCTTCTCGAATACCATCACTTTCGACTTGTTGACATTGACATTACGGTCGCTTTCCTTGCATACATCGTACATTCTACTATATTAGTATATTCATTTATATTCGTACAGTATTTCCATCATACTTCTAAAGAGTAATTACTCTATGTTGACTAACTACAAAATATTTGTGTAATTAAACATGTGTATAATAGCACAAAAGGTTGCTTCGTTTTCTTATTTTTTAGCTGATTATAATAATACCAATATTAATGCCATGTTTTAAATTTGTTTTTATTTTTATCCAACTTACCAGTGTTAGGAACGTTTCTTTCTTAAATCGGTCCAACTAAAACTGCTGAGTTTAAAATGTTCCGAATTATTATATAATGACTCTATTGTTGCGATAGTGCTCGTGGCGGCCGCTGTGCGATAACTGCCGCTAAATGGTTGAACGTTTAGAAAACTTGGTGTAAATATTTTAATAAATTTAATAAACTGCAAACCTCTTGAAAATGTGGAAAAGATCAAATACTTAGGCATCATAATTGGAAACTTAAATTGAAAATCACACAACAGGAAAATTATTTAAAACTTATATACCTTTTTAAAGCTGCCCATAATATTCTATGTAAACAGCGTCTCGAATCAATATTTTTTGCCCTTGCACAAACAATGTTAACCTATAGTATTCAGAGTTGGGGCGGTATATATAAAACAACACTAAAGCCAATAATAATACCACAATAATCACTGCTTCGGGTTAAAAAATCACCTACTTATCCATCCAACGCACTATTTCAATAATTCACGGTTTTACATATAAGACAATTATTCAACTAGTCAAGACAAGGTCGTTTTTACTTAAAAAAACTCTACTCAACGCTACACTAGATATAGACTACTTGACTTAGACGAAATACCCAGAACAAAGACTACACACGGACAGAACAACTATGCACACATAGCTCCTAAATTGTTATATTACCTAAAAACAGAATACACAAAATTACAGAAACAATCATGAGCTGATTATTAAAAAAAGGCAGAAAAGTAACTGAAAATTTACTCTTTATCAGAACTTAATATATTTTAAATTTAAAAATAAAATTAATAACTATTGACAATAACAGAAATTACTCCTTTTTATACGATACGAAAATTAGCCATCCGAAATGGACTCACTCTAGAATTACTGTTCTATTTTATATTTACTACCTACTCACCAATACGTTTTTTTTTCTTCGTTCTCTTTTTTTTATGTGAATAACTAATTACAATGAAATAAAGCAAATATTATCAGACTGCTCCGATACAGGCGTCACCTAGTTGGACAGCGTCATCCGATAAACTGATTAAAATTGTACATAGATATAAGATTATATATTTTTAATACGCTATGTAACACTCTTTCACTTATAAAATTATAAAAAACACATTATAACAATTTTTTTTGATTTTCATATTAGAAAATATAACACATTTTAGAATTATAAAAAATTAATATTAATGAAATATATATATATTTCATTTAACATTTATTTATTCTCTATGAGAGTAGGATTCGTGTATAGAGAAGGAGTATATACGAGATAATTTATGTTTCAGTTAGTCTTGGTATATATTTGTTTTACTTCAGATACAAATTGACGGTAGTCTGTAATTGTTGTAATTGTGATGGGAAGTTTGTTAAAATATTTGATGCCTTGATAAATATAGTGATTGTGGGTTGCGGTATATTTTAGTTCTGGAATATCAATTTGGTCTCTAAATCTTGGATATAGAAATTCGCTTCTAAAGTTTAATTGATTTTTAAATTTGATTTAATTATTATAATATATATAATAATTATTTGATTAATTTTTTTTCTGTCTATATTTGGTACTTTTAAATCTGTGAAAAGTTGTATACTTGGATAGCCTTTTTTTAGAATAATTTTTATTATCATTTTTTGAGTGAATTCTAATTGTGACATTGAAGTTTTATATGCTCCTTCCCATCCAATAATACCGCATTGCAAATGTGACTGTACAAACGCGTAATATATTATTATCAGATTAGTCTTAAAAATATGTAGGCAGTTTTCCTTATTTTGTTTGTAAGATTAGTAATATGTTCTTTCCATTTTAGTTTGTTATCTATTGTGATTCCTAGGTATTTGATACAGTATTTTTCTTTAATCGATGAACATTGATCACAAGAGTCTTCTTGAGTACAGGCTTTGGTGTGAATTTTAATATTAATTTCAGTGCTATCTTTCTGTTGAATAGCAAATCGTATAAAGTATGTTTTATCAATATTAATTTGATAGTAGGTCCACTTTTTTATGGTATTAATATCCTCATTTCCAGATATATTAGCGTCAGTCCAAGTTTTTTCATTAATTATTAGTACTGTATCGTCTGCATATATAAGACATTATTTTACCATGTAATTTGAGTTCATTAGAGTATAAAATAAATAACAATGGTTCAAGTATCGTATCTTGTGGTATGCTAAAGTCAGTGGTTTCAGATATGCTATTGCGTCCATTTATTTTTTCATTTTGTTTTCGGTATGTTGAATAACTTATAAGCCATGATAAACATTACCATCAAGATTAATATTTTTAAGTTTATTGTGTAGTTTCTTACGTGATTAACAAGGATTACATAAATAAATAAAATGTTGTGAACGATATGGTAAAAATTAATGTTTCTTTTCAACGCCGACTAAGAATAAGATAATTATTAATAAAATGGTCCTCCAAAGAATATTGTTATAGTTAATGCGAGATAGAAAAGGAAAAAACGTTCAATCAAAATACGGTTTATAGTTTTGAGAGGACAATGTGTTCATAATATTATAAAATGCAGTTGTCCGGGGAGACCCATTGTCTCCGTGAAATAACCTCGCCCACTCCACCACGCCGGCACAAGACAGCCAGATTGAATTACTATGTCCCTAGATACATAATCGCGCTTGGTAGTTGTTTTAGTAGTAGTAAAAAAGATTGTTTGGTTTGTCAATGATATTCAATATTATAAACTGAATCTACCAAAAATTTTTTTTTACTCTCTACTGACAACACTAAGGAAATGTCGATTGTTCGTTTGATCCAGCAGTAAGATAATCGCCAAGTGATTAAAAGGTTGGGGTTTGAGCTTCGTCCAAGGACAGGTTAAAATTTCATGAATGTTTTCTCTTTTATATATTTAATAGCAGATTTTAAGATATAAGTTTTTTAACAGCGTCGAGCAAGTTGCCTCTATAGAAGTTTCTGAACCTAAATGTATTAAATGCAAAAGGATTAAGGGACATTGCCGTGCTTTAAATGTGTGAAGCCGGAGTTCACGATCCTGACGTGTCCGTCGTGTAGACGTGTTTCACAATATATATTAACGTAACTTCAAAAAACGCTACGGTGACCGGGGGTCATTACAGAAAAGGTGTGATCTGCACTCATGTAGATTACACTGATCCTGTGGCTTGGAGAACACATCTTGCATTTGTTAAACAAAATGGCTCCGGTCTATGTAATTTATAGATATTGCAATTAAAACCCAAAAATATTGCGGTTTATTGGACTCTGGTGCGACGCACTCATGCATCGGTAAAAATATGCATCTAGAATTCGTAAAGTTAGGTTTTAAATTAGAACCGTCGCAAACAGCGTGCGGGAAGGTGACCTTGCCAGTCATACTGGATGGCCTAACACACGATATTGTTTTTCTAGTCACTCCCTTGCTGCACCCAGAAATCATACTGACAGTAGACTTTTGGGTTAAATTTTACCTAGCACCCAATATTTTTGACAATCCGAATGTGAAACACGACTCTGTTACTCCTCGAGTGGGAGCGATACAATCTACCTCCACGTTAACACAAAAGCAGGCAGCTGTATTAGCCGAAAGAATAAAAAAATTTGAAGATATTTCTTTTGAAAAGAAAGGCACGCATTTAGTTAAACACGGAATCGTGACGGTAGACCCGCCAATTAAAATTATGTATTTTTTACAATCTCCTCCGAAACAAAAGGTTATGGAGGATGAATTAGATGAGATGTTACGGTTGGGTGTAGTCAGGCCTTCGAAGTCTCCGTGGTGTTCCCCCACTGTAATAGTGCTGAAGAAAGATGGAAAGCCGAGATTTTGCCTAGATTCACGTAAACTGAATGCGGTGACGGTAAGAGATGCGTATCCTCTGCCGCATATTAAGGAAATTCTTCGAAACTTAAATGGGGCGAGATACATCGCATCATTAAACTTGTCCCGCGCTTTTTGGCAGCTTCCGCTAGAGAATGCGTCTTGCGAAAAGATTGCATCCGTAGTACCTAATAGAGGATTGTTCGAATTCGTAACTTTACCATTTGGGTTAAAGAATTCAAGCTCAGTCATGAAGCGTTTAGGTGATCAGCTCTTTAGTCCTGAGTTCGGCAGGGTCGTTTTTGTATTCGTTTATATTATAATTTTATCCCCAGATTTTGATTCTCACGTAAAGCTTCTGAACCGTGTATGTATGGGATAAATTAAAAAATGCGAATCTTACGCTAAACTTGAAAAAATCTGAATTTTGTAAAAGCACTTTGACGTATCTGGGTTACATTGTAGACGGTGATGGTTTAAGGACCAATCCTGAAAAATAAATGCGGTAAAAAACTTTCCGGTTCGTAAAACTGCAAAGGAGGTGCGTAGCTCCATAGGACTATGTTCATGTTATCGGCGGTTCATCGAAAACTTCTCGACGGTGTCTGTATCTTTGACGCGTTTGACGGATACTCGTAAAGGAGTTAATCAGTTCAAGTGGTGGGACGAAGCTCAGCAGGCGTTTGATAAATTGAAGGAAATGTTAGTTGCGGCTCCGGTGCTAGCAAATCCAGATTTCACTAAGGAATTCTCTGTGCATACAAATGTCAGTGCCGTGAGCATAGGTGCGATGTTGTCTCAGGTTATCAATGACAAAGAACACGCCATTGCTCCAGAACGTTGGCACGGCCTGAACGAAATTATGGTGTAACGGAGAGAGAACTACTACCAGTAATGTGTGCAATACGACACTTCCGTTCATATTTAGTTTCAGAATGTCATCAGATCCTGTAAATGGAGGATCTCGAGAGCTGGTAGATTCAATAAGTTTTTTTTTAGTTTGTATGGAAGACTCCGTGAAGGGATCAGAGTGTGGCCGCGAATTTTTTGGAACCTATCGCTTGTGGTCTCGTTTCTGGCCAATTTGTACGCAGTTTCTTCAATAAAAACACATCGTTGATGTTAAGTTGCAATTTCAGAACATAGTTAGATCTGTGGTATTTTTAAAATTTGTCGATAGCGTTATTATTTGATATAGCGAAATTGGTTAACGCGTTTCATCGGATAAGAAAAAGTCCAGGATTGAATTCCGGTAGCAACCAAATATTTTTTCGATAAGTAGATGTTTTTTGTACATATTTTTTTCTATATTCATTTAATTAGTATTAGTTAAATGTACATTTCACAAAGTAAATTTGCAGCTATATTTATCAGAAAAGATGGGTTCCCTATCTTCCTGAACGAGATGTTTTTATTTATGTACATATATCGTAGAGAGGTAATGTGCTGTAAAAATCGATATATTATTCATTGAAAAATTTTAAGCGTTGATCATCTCTTATAATCTATATTACCAATATAAAAAATAAGTGAGAATAAGTTAATTCATCATAAAAAACCTTTTAAATTTTGCATATCTAATTACCTTCATTCCCTATGGAAGTGGGATAATCGTTGAAATATTTTACAATTACTTAATATTATAATGGGTGAAACCGGCATTCCTATCGAACCAAAAATCCTTAGTCGATAACTTATTCACGACCCTTATGGACCTGTTACATTGTTCTTGTAAATATATTTTACTTTTAATACACTAAAGTCGCGGAAAAGTTCACCTGTTGGGAAATCTCTAGGTTTCTCCATAATTATTTTCAGTCATTTTCTTTGAATTGTTTCCAGTGGGAATAGATGGATTTTATACCTCCAGCTCCAACGTTAGCCAATTTTTAAATAATTATAATAATGTACAAAAAATGTTTCACATTCTATCAATTAATTTGATCAGTTAAGTTATAGTACCTACCCGCCACTAGATTTAGTTTTGAGTTGACGTTTCGAAAATGGCAGCACTGCAGCGCGGAAAGGAATCTTCTCGATGGCACTTTCTGTTAACGGACAAGAGCGTGTGCAACAAGTGAATTTAAACATCAAAAATGTGGCTTGTGTAGAAACGACGTCTGTAAGGCGTATTTTATTTTTAACGGTCATCACATCATAGGAATTTGATAAAAATAACAATTTTTCGTGATGGATTACTCACAAGCCAAAGCACGATGAGAACACGATTGGGTTCCATCTGCTCAATCTATTTTTGCAACATGGGGACACAAGGGTTTCTACGCTACATCAAGAATTACGCCAATAAGCAAGTGACCTACCTTTTATGACGTTTGCGGTGCGAGGAGACTTCAAGTGTATACGACGGGGTTACTCAAACCATTAAAAACTGAATTCAAATTGTGGATTGCTCCTGTATAGCAAGGGTTCTTTATGTCTAACTGTTGTAAAGAAATTCCTATTTGTAAAATTTTGAAGAGGTTAAAAATTATAATGTTTATTCTCATATTCTCACATTTGATTTTAATGCCTTGTAGCTATTTTGATGAAGATGATTTGTTGAAAATCTTTTGTGGAAGTAAAGCTGATGTAATATTATTTATGTGCTTCATTGTCTTGTAGAAGCTAATATTTTTTTCTTTGTATGAGAAAACTCAATTAATTATAAATTGTAAATCTCAAACTTATTTTATTATTTATTTCCTTGAAAATGATTGCAGAAGTGATTGGGAGACCGCAGGGTGAATTCTGTGCATCAGGACCACGCATCCCATGCTTTGTGCTAACCGGTGGACGGTATGTCGTTGCACGTTGCATTGTGCACTCAATGCACGGCCACGTCACACAGTCCAATTTATATTTTAATATGTCATTATTTAGAAAGTATTTTATGTTTTATTTTTAATGCGCAAGTCAAGTAGTATTTCAAGCTGCTGTTCATTTCAAAATTCAATATGAATTATTTTTAATATTTAACGCAAAATTTATTAATATTTTGTTTTTAAAACCACATTAGTTTGTTATTTATCATCCTGATGAAGAAAAAAGTATTTTCCGAAACCGGTTGGTTCATGGCGGTTTTTAAAAACAAAATTAATAACCTATTAAACAATATTAATTAATACAAACTAAATTAATCAACAAGAAAAATCTTATTATCGAAAAAATGTTTGGTTACCAGTTAATAATTTTAAGTTGTAATGACACATTAAATATAAATACAACCCAGGGGTTGTATTTATATTTAATATGTGTATTTAATCACAAATCAGGCTTTGTGTCTAACACTTATACTGTTAAAGTAGGTAAAACATACCTACATACAAATATACTTCTTCTTCTTCTTCAAATCCACCCTTCAAGAGTGATTTGTGCCATTAATCAAGTTAAAACTTTATTTTATAGAAAATAGTACAATAATATTATAAAATAGGAAATAATATATAAGTAGTCAATACCATTGTCGTTCAAAAAATTCGCTATTATATAGATTAAATTTGGCGAGTTAAGGGAAAGAAGATGACACAAGTTAACCGGGAGATGAAAATTACCATTGACGAGACTACTGTAAAAAAAACCTGTGATCCGCAAAAAAGATGTAGTCAAGGATTTCCTCCTCGGCACCACACTCACACATTGGGGAATCTATTAAGTTCAATCTGAATAAATGTGAGGCTACCTGGCAATGCCCAATTCTCTACAAATATACTACGAGTATGTATAATGTAATTTTTATATATACAAAGCGTAATCTTTTAGACTAGGTACGCATTCCGTAAAAATACATTACACTTATCGAATCATTTATTTTTCTTGTTGATTTTTATCAACTAAGGGTGCATGCACAGATGACATATTGCTCTTAAGTCTCGTAAATTTGGTGGTAAAGGTCGGTATACACCAGTTAGTCAGTCTACCCTGTGTCCAATATATCACACAACCGACAACAAATAACTTGGAACGCCCAGCACTAAATCTTTAATGTCATTTACGCGAGTTTCAAGTTTTATCCGCGTACACGATTCCAACATTTTAAAATTCTTATCCCGTGGAAAGTGAAATTAATTAACCTTAGGCACTTTTGGTTTTTTGAACCGTGAAATTTTTGTTCATAGCTACTTTATTTAAATATCAGAAACTAGTGAGAGCTTCTATGGCATTATATAATAATTATTGTTAATCTTTAAATCAGACAGCATTTTATGCGTGTATGTTTCTCCAGAAATACTATTATACTAATGTGTACAGTAAAGGAACACATTATCAACTGAGACAGATTAATAGTATTCGGAGACATCTTCCTCTTGAGGCAGCCCGTCTACTAATAAATGCATTTATGGTATCACATGTGGACTATTGTAACAGCATTAATGCTGGAGTGCAAATTTTTCTGCAGGCAATCCGTAAACGTATTCAAATAAGCTGCGCATTTCACCATTTTAAGATTTCGTAAATCCAGCGGGTTTTAAAGCAGCATTTCTGTCTTATTATTCTCCCCGCGTTCCACTGCACGAATACATTCGGTGAACATTTGTCCGTCCCCCGAGCAACGCGGCCTGCCCATGGCCATTTTATTTTTTCGCTAGATATGCTATTTAATTATTTACATCAAAACGTTCCATATAATATCGTATAATCATATCAGCAGTATTTAAACCGAGATACTGATAATACTGATAAAACTAAATATCTTACTGCGACCATAGAAGAAAATGGGCCACCCTCGTATAATTACAAAATAAAAGTTCACAAATGTTCCAACTCATACGACGATACGTGTCAATGCATTTATATAGAACGTACTGACCAAATCAAACACTTAATAAATAATATTATTTAATATAATTGAGCTTATCTCAAATGCACTCATCATATACAACGCATTACAAATGAAATTTTAAAAACCATATACTATTTTACAAATATTATAAATTTCTTTAACATAAAACTTATTTTAAAGCAACTCAAAATATAATTACCCTACGGACAAATAAACATAACCTACAAGCCCCGAGAGCACATATAACGTATGGTCAAAGGAACTACAAATATTTTGGACCTAAACTATTTAATAGGATGGGTGGTAGATGATATAGATATTGACGCACTCACCCAAACATATTGATCAAACCTATAATTATTGTTGTCACAAATTTCTCCAAAATAATATATTGAATGTCCACCACGTATAGGGTGTTTTTTTAGAGGTATAGAACTTTAAAATGAAATAAAATACATAAAAATCTTGGTAATGGTCATGGTATTGGCTTTATTAGAAAGATAATTTTATTCCATTAGTGTTTAAATATTATTATGCGCAATGGGCATGCTTATGGCTCAAATAAAGCGCAATCGGGAAGTCAAAATTTCGACCACTCTTTGGAGCAGCTGGGGACGTCTCTAGTTTATCGATGTAGACTAGCGACGTAAAAAGCGGTTAAATCACACGATCTTGGAGGCCAATTCACAGGTCCATCACGCGAAATTACGCGCTCATCGAATGTTTCCTTCAATAAATTGATTGTGGCGCGCGCTGTGCGGCATGTTGCGCCGTCTTGTTGAAACCACAGCTCTTTCACATTAATACCATTCATTTGGGGAACGAAAAAGTAAATAATCATGGATCTATGGTGCTCTCCATTAATGTAACGTTCTGGCCGGCATCATTCTTGAAGAAACAGCTTCTTCGATGCGCACCGTACGCCGTCTCTGCGGATGAGTATTATCAGTTAGAGTATGCGTGGTGCGAAAACGATCCACGTGTATTCGAATTACTTGCTTGGATGGACGATTATATCGACCGTAAAATGGACGTAGCGCACGGTAAGTTTCGCGAACTGAACCACGATTTTCAAAATATTTTTTTACAATTTGCAAGTGTTGTTCTGGCGTAAGTCTATTCATAGTGAAATGGCAAACCAAACTGAGCACAAATTAGCTGTCAGCTGTCAAATTGGCTGTCGCTGGAAAAAGTGTTGCCAATCCGAAAAACAAACCTCTAAAAAATCACCTTTATTTGCTTTTAATACATAAGGAATATGTATAAACTGTTAATTCGGTTTGATACTTGTTAACTAATTTATTTGTACAATTGCTTGTAAACTATACCCGTCTCAACACAGATTTCTCTAGTGAGACGGGCACAGTCCAAACATAAATAAACATATGTATGAAAAAATACTTAAATAAATATATTTATATTTCAATGTTCATAATCATCTTCATCGTCGGCGGCCCGAAAACTCAATAAGGCTCTTCCAGTCTTGCGCCGCTCCGATACTAGTTGACCAGTCAAAGCCCATATTTCTTCATAGAATCTTTTTTGTCGTTTATCTCAGCTTAATCCGGCCGTCTTCCCTCCAAACTTGCCAAAAACGGTACTTCTTGGTGGTCGTTTATGGTAGGCATTCGCATTATTTCAATGTTGTTTATTTATTTTTTTCCTGTGTAACTAGAGTTGTAATAACAGCCAAAGTGACTAATATAAATTAATGCAATTTAAACATATTTGAGTACAGCTAATGAAGCTGTAAAACTTTTTAAGTAATGAATATGAGATGTTCAAGACGTTAATAACTCACGGCATGTCGCGAACGCTAAATTGTTAGCAGCTAGTTGATTTAGCAGCACGGCTACGATAAATGGTCGCTGAGAGTACAATTCCGAGAATTCTTAATGTTGCACGAACTTCTAATTTTAATATAACGTCTGCTTCTAGGAAAAAATGTTAAGAGAACTTCTTAAATGATCCGTACTTTCAACAATACATTTTTTTTTAAACAATTATATTGGATTGATGAGTAAGTTCTTATCATTCTCATTAAATTAAATAAAAATTGAATTACAAAATATGATATACAGAATGTAACAGACCTAGTCCACAATATTATATGGGTGGATACCTGACTAGTCGAAAATGTTCAATCGATATGTGCAAATTCTGCACTGTTACGGAATATATTATTATTTGAAGTTTTTACAAAAATCATGTTAACATGTCTACGTACATACTTCGAAATAAATATATTATTTACTTAATTTATCTATTATTAATGTATCTTTTTGCATCAGGCCCTAAATTATGTAACAAAAATAGTATAGCTGCTCAAAATTAATTTTTTTTCAACCTTTAATTTTTTGTATTCAATATATAATCGAGAATCAATAAAATATTTTAATTCATCGAAATAATCGCATAATTACGAAGTTTTTTTAAATGCTTATATCTATGACATGGTTGAGATTAGGCACATATTCCTTAAACATTTACGACTCGTAATTTAGTCAGGTATCTACCCATAAAATATTGTGGACTAGGTCTGTTACAACCTGTATAAACTAATCAATATTGTATTCTACTGCATTTTTTTCGATGAACTCCCAATATTCGATTCCAGGTTTGAAGAAATCTGGCAGTTTGGAGAAGATAATGTCGTCCAACCAATTTTGAAGACCAGAGACGTTATTAAAGAAGATTCCTCGTAGATTGTTGGATAAAGAGCGGAGAAGATGAAAAATTAACCAAGCGACACCAGGAGAATAGAGTGAATGTGGAATAACTTCTCGACTGAACTCTTGAATAGCCACTTTTGTAATGTTAGCAGTATGCGGACGGGTATTGTCATACTGAATAATCACTTGATGCCGTATTCTCGATCGTTTTCCTTATTTTACGGCCCCGAGGCGACGGAGTTGTTGACTATAAATCTCAAATAATAGCAGTAATTCATAATAAATGCGGCCTCCGATGCCTACTTTGGCCACAGTATCAATGAAGAAGTAATTAAATCAAGATAAATAATTATATGCAAATTGCGCAACCTTAAAAAATGACGCAATATATGAAATGTCGGAGATTGAGTATATCTCGCACGGGATAAATCAGCATACCGCAAGTTGCCACCCTCCGACAGAAAACGGCACATAAAGAAGATAAACCTTATAACTGTTTTGGGGTTATCAGAACTATTTTAGTGTGACTTTACGTACAATATATAATAAACCTCACACGAATCCATACAATGGGACTTACGTGTCTACAAAAATTGCGCGTTCGTCTCTCAAATGAATACAAACTGTTACTAATGAACAATGCAGTGGCGTAGCTGCCGCTTGGGGGGCCGGATTCGATGAATTAAATCACTAGGCAAAACTAAAATTAATAAATATTCCACTTTCACCATTTTTACCACTCATTCCTGATGAAATGCCGAAAAGTGTCAGATATTGTAAAAAATGGCGACGCCATGCCAACTTTTAAATTTTGTTCAAGAAGTCTCCGTGCGTCCTTTTATTATCTGCAGTTGCCTAAAATTACAATTTATTCTAGGGATATTTTCTTTTCGCTAAAAATATGGATATTAAAACGGCACACTCTCTGAAGTTTTTTTGGTGTTAAAAAAAGTTAACATTGAAAAATTACATCGGTTATTTATGAACAGTGTACTCGCAGTGAGACTTAAATACGCGAGTGTAATTTGTGTAACTTGTAATTAGTAATTGTAATTAGTATCTTGTAATTAGTGCAACTTTCATGAAAATCATTCTAACGAAGAAATGATAAAGTGAATGAAGCGTGATGATAATAACTGATATGTAAATTATTGTTAAATGTGTTCGTGGGAGGAGGATAGGGGCACGCGCGCTAGGGAGCCCGGCCATTTGAAGTTACACTACTGGGCCGTTGTCCACAGAATGAGACGCGACGAGAGAGAAAATACTCAAATTGAGATAAGTCTCAGTATTGTGTACACGTGCAGTATTTTGATTTGGAGATTTGGTCAGCTTGAGATTAGTAGAAACAAAAATCCGTGTACACCACGCTAGATTTAACAGCGAGACTCAATATGTATGCACAAACGTTACCTCGAACACTAGATACTTACACATATTTTTTGTGAAAAGTTATACAAACAAGCTGTTAAACTACAAACATTTATTTTATTTTAATTGCCACTGGGGAGATTTAAATTCAATGACGAACGTTTGTATGTACATCTTTCTAATTAATACATTTAATTAGTATTTAAAATATCACAGACCTATGTTCTGAATAAGAATAATAAGAATGTGTTCTCCTTAACAACACAAACATTAAGAACCAAATCCCTAAAGACTTAATTATGAGATGCCTAGTGACGTAAATCCAAAATAAATTCATGAATATAGAAAAAGTATATAATAAGTATATATTTTAAGTAATAATTGTTGATACAATTATATAATAGTAAAAGCCACCTCACATTTGTAAATGCTCGGTCGTAACTCGCGGTAATTGCGTTTATAGTATTATTAATAACAAAAAGTATCACATTTGCGAATCATCTACGTCCGGTCAAAAACTTTTTGATGAATCGCCCGTCCGCATCCGGGGAGATATAGAAACCCGATATGGCAACTCTCGCGCCTTTCCGGAAGCGGCCCCGCGCCGGATGTAGCCGGCGACACGGGAGGCAGCGCCAAATCACTTTCAACATCACAAACTGGAATTCCTAATTTGAATATGAAAATTAGAGCGGTAGCCACCTACCGAACACTAGTTACCCGGCAGGTGCCTCCCGCGGTTTTCACGAGTGCGTGTAAAACGTGTCGTAGGCAAATTTGATGACAATTAGCATCGACTCGAATAGTGTCACGCCTCGCCTGCAGGCCGCCGAGACGCGCCTCTTCCGTTTTATAATTATGGTACAAATACTTATAGATCGCAAGACTCGGATTAAATAATAAGTAGTGTGATCTGTCGCAGCGTGCCACGTCGCCGGAACGTACGAGAATACAAATAACATTTTCATTTAAATTATTTTATGAATATGTCTGATTCGGTTTGGTTGTACTTTGGTGCATACACTTCTCATTTTGATAAATTACATTATATTAAGGAGAACATTCTTATTGTGAAGTTGTAATTATTCAGAACATAGGTCTGTGATGTTTTAAATACTAATTTAATTACATTATATTTTATCTAATAATATAATTTACGGAATCACCAGCCACGGCTGCGCAGCGAACTCGCTAGCAAATGCAATTGGCGAAGCCGAGGCTCCACTACTTAACAGGATAGGTTTTGTCTAAAATCTCATAAAAATAGTTTGTTTTTCTCTCTGTTCACAAGTAATAATTATAAAAAAATATTATTTATAATATTGTGTTGTGGTGTCACTGGCATGATGCGCATCCCGAGGATGGGTAAGACGTACAAACTCCATTCTCCAAGACCTCGAGACCATAGACAGACTGTCAACCTTGTCCAGAGGGCGATACTCAAGTACATACACGCGATGAGGTGAAGATAGTCCGGAGAAACTGGTGGTGATCGGTAACGCTGAAGGCGAGAGATCTCCTACAAGATGGACGGATCGAACAAAATAAATGACAGGATCAGATGGAACAGATCAAGGGAGATGTCATCCATGACTATAACCAGCAATGTCCAATGGATTTCAGAGATAGAGAAAAATACCACTGCTTTAAATTAAGACATCTTTGTACTGGTAACCATTCGATTAGTAGGATCCAGAGGCGGATTGACAACTTAAGATAGGCCCTAGAAATTTTTACCAAAATCGTTTACAAATAATCATTTTTAAATCTGAATCTGTAACATGGTTGAAAAATAAAGCATACTATGAAAAAACGCATTTTTAATAAAAGTGGATACATTATAAAATAATTTTCAAAAAGACGTTTATCGGTATCTTAAACTCTATTTTTTACCAGGCCCTACGTGTTCCTTGCGCGTGCCATATTTAAAAGAAAATTAGTGCTTTTTCGTAATCTTTTGCCAACTAACCGAGGCCATCGGTCCACCGAGAGTTCTCCCGCCGGGCTTATCCGCCATCGCAGTTCTAACTACCTTCGTCACATTAAACTCCAAATTGGATCTCATTGCTGGATCTATCAGATCTAGTGTTACCGGCACTACATCAGGGGTAGGTTCTGCCAAACGCTCGGTGTTACTTTTTCGCTCTAGCCGAGTTCTATAAATAATATAAATTTCACAAGATTTTCAAACTAGTGCAGACAATCGGTGTGTCATCGTTGATGTCTCACACGGAGATGGCCGTCGTTGATCATCTCCATGTTTTGAAAGAAAAGCACCCAGGTACATATATAAACTCGTCAACTATTTACGGCATCGTTCCTTGTAAGAGTTTCGAATCGATCGACTATGAGGACTATTGTTTTATCTGTGATACCTGTCACGTAATATTTTCACTCGTTACAATGTTAGGTTTTGACGTAACTGTCTACCACTAGATAATCGAGAATATCGGGTTGCTATTGTACTTCATGACAAACGAATATATTATTCATAAATAACTGCGCCGCCCCTGTCGTGATTTATAGCGTTTAATAAACATGTGAATACATAAAACAGAGAGTACTTGTAGAAAGTATGTGGAGTAGGCGACTGTAAATAATAATAATAATGCCTGGAAGGACGATAAAACGTGAGGCAATTCCAGGATGTCACCCACAAGGCGGGGGCTGGCGCTCCGGGATGTCACCCGCGAGGCGGGGGCCGGCGCGGGCTGTGTAAATCAGCTTTATTTTAAGAAAAAGAGAATTGAAAGATGTTGCCACACTGTTCATTTATCTATTTCCATATATTACTGATAGATCCCTCGATACGTGATACGGCAACGATGTGAAGTAAGCTCGACAACCGGTATGTAGTTACCACCGGAACTAGAAACCGGAACTTTCTCTTGACAGAATGCTCACCATTGCGAATTTTTGAACTTGTGAGACTTTTACTATTTACTGTTGTGCCAAACTGCACAACAGTTTTACGGCAAGGATCGCCCTTTGAACGTTTTTAACAACAATTTTTCTTTAAAATTAAATTCAACAAAGGAAACAAATGAAGATTTTGCATATTGTAAATAATTAATAATAATCATCTTTATACACACACTTCGTTCTGTCATCTACTATAAGTTTTAAAAATCTTAATTGTAACTGTTTAATATTATCAATGCGTGTTTAATAAGTTAGTCCATAGCTACTCATTCCACAACTGATAACCGAGTCGACCATCGCAAAGTACAGTAAGTACAGTGTGGCCCGAGTGGTGCATAACCTTAACATATAAAATACACTTAACATAGATCTCAGTTTCTTACATGTATTATCAATATGCGGTTTCCAGTTATCCGGTTTTTTAATCATCAAAGAACTATGTCTTAAAATTACTACATATTCTATAGTCTTTCATACAAATATTTTAATATAAAAATCTATGGCGAGCGGGTGTGATCAAAATATTAATGAAATTTTGTGACATTTATTTCCAAGTACTGAAGGTGAAAATGCTCTATACGGGTGAGAAACCAGATTGCAAGTCTACGAAAATAAAGTCTTGCGCATTATTTACTGCCCAATAAGAGACAACCATAGAATAGAAAGGTTAAAGAACTTGGAACTTTTGAAATGGTATTACACCTCAGATATACTGAAGATAGTGAAGCGACAAACAGATGAATTCCGTAACGTCCACAAAGCTTTCTTATATAATACAAGCCAAAGGTATCTTGACGAAGGGAAGACCGAGGCGCAGGTTGGCAGATAATATCAAGAGGCAGTCGCAAGGGTAGTCGGGGGTAGCAGACTGGACTACAGCCGCGGTATTAGGGTACGGATGAGGCTCTGAAATGATTGCAGTAATGAACTTCCGAGACCTTGAAGCTGCTAAAGAAGAAACATGAAAATCAAAGGATTGTAAAAAATAAAATAAATCTATAATATTTGCCGATTAAGTAAATAGTAATAATCAAAAACCACAACAATCAAGCCAAGGACATGTTTTTAAAATTAAGAATTCGAGTAATCAAGAGAAAGAAGAAGAGGAGAAAGAGTAATGGAGAGAAAGATAAATTGCAGAGGGATCCTAATTTTTTAAAGATAATTGAGATGTTTTAAAATGTACCGATGAAAATGTACAGATCTCATATTTATAATGTTTGAAATAGAAACATTACGGTATGAAAAGTTATACATATATTAATTGTATTATATTCAACCACTCGTGTTATATCTTTTGATACGGACTGGTTTCGAAACGACTCATTCCTTTGCTACCCTGACATATATTTATCTACTTTAATAGTGTACAAGTCTGTCTATCTTTGAAAATGTATTTTAAATATTAATATTTTTACCTAGAGATTTCAGTCCTTGCATATTCATTCGAACAAAATGTTACTCATTTTCAAAATTAAATTATTTTAAAATTATCCATTAAAATGAATTTAGTAAAACGTGGGTTCAGTAAAGGCAGACACCTTTTTACCGTAATATATTTTTGAACTGTATTTTTGTTGCGAGGGTTACATTTAACCACGGTTACATGTGCTATTCATGAAATTAGTTTTAAATGAGAAGCTTATAAATGTGTTGCTCTATAATCTGTGTATGAATTTATATACCTATTTTATTAAACACGTAGGCCATCACGAAACAGGTGAGGCTGCTGTCAATTCTATTCGCTGCTTACGTTTCGATCTATATCTCACCGTTGGATGTTGCGATGAAAAGAAAAGTAAATAAGGAAAACTAATTTCCCAAACTGTCTACCCGATGTCTACTCGCAGTCTGGCTCCACCCTCCACCTGCCCAGCCCCCCATTAATATAGATAGTCTGGAGGTAGTTCCGCGCGAGTCGGGGTGAGAGGAAGTACCTATACATTCATCCTCATTCAAATTCTCCGCGCGCCGACCTTTTTCTGTTTTAAATTGCCTATGAAATAGTAACAAACCCTCCCCGCATTTCAGGAGCTTGACTTTTGTCAAGAAAAACAACTCCCACTTTAAATTTACCTGCAATTCCTCGCCAGAAGGATTACCCGGGAAGAGATTACTGCCGCTGAGGAAACACACCTATCACCATATCGACCCCTCTCTAATAAACTATTCAAACATGTAGGCTATTTTTAGTCGTTCTTAGTGGTGTAGTGGGACTTCTTTTCCAACCAGGGCGCCGTCCTAACACTTTATTCACACGGAACTTAATAAATATTCCGTATAAATCTTATTAAATCGAATATCATGCAGCGGATGGATATTACGAGAATGCAAAAAAATATATAGGATCGGAACATTTTCAAAACGTGGAAGTCGCGCGGCGGTATCCCATTCTTCAACCATTGCAATTGAAGACGGATGAAATATGTGAACTTCACTTAAATAAACAGTCATCCCTAAATGTATATGTATAGCTCGACAGTTTTTTTTTTTTTACATAGTTTTAGCGTTTACAAAAGCTGGCTAAAATCATTTATATTCAATTTCAATTTTCTGTGGGAATTATAGTACATTGAAGAAAAAAATGGGGGGTGAGGTTAAATTCAAATATCGCCCTGGCACTTTTTTATTTGGCACTACAACACCGGTTGTTTTTCATTTTCGCATGTATTTGATACAATAATATGTATCCAATATATGCGTAATATTAGAACAAATAAAAATTATCTTTTTATTAGATACGATAAGTCAGTAAGAGGGGTTCAATAATGAGTGAGTATGTGAATATTATGTTTGTTACCTATTATACTATTAATATTTTCATATCTAATTAGAGTATGAAATCCATATACCGGGCGTAACTATAATTCAGAGAAATAAATATTTATCTGATAACATTACATATCAATTACTATAATAGTTATATTATTCACTTAACATAGATCAAAATATGACATTTTTGTACTATGCACGCTCTGTCAACATCTGTCCGACTCTCTCTATTGCTGGGCGTATTAGTCCGGGATGCCCTTCTACAAGGTCATTTCGTTCATTTAATCCACCCGTCTTGTAGCGGATCACTATCTTACCTCAATATTGCCGAATATGACCAGCTTCTCCGGACTATGTTCGCCTCGCATGTGTGTCCTGAGTACTTCAGTATTCGTCTTCTGGACAAGATGGCCTGCCTGGATTTAATCTTAAGCTCCTGGGGAATGGGTTTGCAGTTTAGTTTTTTTATTTCAGGGTTCACATCTCTACACCACATGAAGCGGTAGAAACTTTGTACCATAAATCTCTGCATCATAAAATGCGGGGGAAACCATATTCACGGATATCTTTGTTGGCGTGGTTATTGAGAAATCCTTCCACATCATTTTGTTTAATTTAGTCCTGTCAGTTTTAGTTACAATTTTTCTTCGGATTTCAACTTTGCATCCACCGATATTTGCAAATAGATACTATTTCGAAAATGTTTATTTATTTTAATTCTTGCAGCTCATTGAAGCCATCTTTTAGCTTTTCCCCCAGCTAGCGCTGATTCTACTCGGTGAATAAACTCTGCCATTTCCATTTCGGTTGCAGTTATCAAAGTAGTGGCAACTGCATTTAATCGCCTATTGGCTCTACTCCATTTGTCTAGTGCTCGTCGCATTCTTCATACATGTTAAAAATATCTGGAGTATACGTAGTCAAGTTCTCCGCTTTAACTAATACGTACCCGAGTTGTATACGTACAACGCACATATGAAAACTGAAAACTGTAAATGTTTTGGAACACCCATCTCAACTAGTTCCTGCCGCGGACAGTCTCATCTCACGCAATCTGGCTCTCCTACCGGTAAATACAATGTATTACAATCACAAAAGGTTTCGTTTTGGCCGGGAAATAACAATCTGTTTATTTAACTATTTATCTCTTATTAATGTATTCATCTCACAAATTTAATGTGTCTCATATTATCAGTACCTATATATTAATTAATTAATTAATTAGTAATATTAATAATAAAAAACACCCATATATCTCCAGTTCGCTCTGAACTTCGTCCGAATTAAAAACAAATATTTAGAAATCTCAAAAATCTACAATTTAGATAGTTCTGATTTCTAATTCAATGAGTTCAAATGTCGCAATTATTTCACTTTTGTAAATAAAGTGAGGCGCGCGCTGTAATAATTAATTTATGAAACTTAATCATAGCTTTTTGTATTTTTAAGCGTTGAATAAGAGTCGCGAGTGAATGTGGTATTTCCGTATTTAATACGGTTTTTTATTTGGAAATTCATATAAAATACTCTAAAACTTATTATTACATTACCTGTCGCAATTTTTGTTTAAAACAAAATTCATTTACTGAATCCAACAAATTATCCATCGCTTCCGGAGTGTATGAAATATGGATCGTCCATTAATTAGCTACTCTCATACAGCGAATAAACTGAGCCAATTCGATTTGCCGATATGTGTTTGACGATATATTGCATCCAGCGATCCGCCCGACAGAAACAGGTACAGAATCGGTACGCGGCGTGCTGTGCATTTGAACGGAAAAAAAATCGTATTTAAAACGTTTACGTATGCAAAACTCGATACTGGAATAATCTCATTTTACTTCATAAATGTTACAAAGTTTATTTGATAATACTAATCCGGACATTTACATGTATGAAACTGTTTAAATGTCGTAAATGAAACCACATTCTGGCCGGCCAGAATATATTTCAATGGCGAGTACCTGTTTAAAAGTCAGAGTAAACTATAAACTTAATTATGTTTATTATCCTACAACCGGCCCGGGAAATTTTCGAGGCAACTAAATATTATTATTAATTTGTACTTTTTATGACATGATTAAAAAATAAAACATAATGTAAAAAATTATGTACTTGAACAAAAATAATGCTCCCTCCTTCCCTTTCCCCACCCGGCAACGCCAAGCAGTCGATTGGCGACCTTGAACCAGTACGGTTACAACGTGTACGGAACAGTTAATACTGTTAAACAATCTTGATACTTCGCGTCTATACTTTGTGTCGGAACCTTGACGAAATAGTGAGTGAAAAATATACAGCCCACATCTTTAGAGGTGTCAGCAGAATCCGGATTGTGGTGAATGCCAAATTCCTTCCGTACCCTGAATTCTTCCGACATCTATGCTTGTACGCAACAGTGAATATATTATTATAAAAGTACTTAAAATAATATATTTATTGGTTTTTATTAATTTATATTATTTTATAAATGCACTTTGATCCACAATTAGATCGATAATTACGCAATATACAATAAATCAACTAAAGAGGCTGACGTTAGGTTCAAACTAAAACAACAATGACGCGATATTTGTCCGTGATCATTAAAAAAAAAAAATCTTAAGCCGGGTGTCCACCAAAGGGACAAAACACAAAACACAAACAAAAACTGTTTTTCTCAACAAAGAGAGTCATGTTTTATAAAAAATAAACAGTTCTGAAAACAAGTCTGTCCGAGGACAGTGTTCTAGTAAACAAAATCCGTTCCCATCTCGAGTCGGTACATCAAAGGAGAACATGTTTGTTCCTGCTGTTTAGTCTGTTTGCAAATGTGGGTAGTTTTGTTATCTGCGACATTTGCACTCCACTCTTTATCTGAATGTGATTTTCATCAAGACTCTGTCTCGGTAATTTGTATTTTTCTTGGTGATTTTAGGCCCTGTCAGATTAATTAACAATTCAAAATCGGTACTCGACATTCTGGTAAAATTATGGAAGGAAGATCTCAATTCTTCATTTAACCCAACATCGTATTATAAAGTATTTTTTATTCGATCATTAATTAAAAACAAACCCCAGCTAATTATAAACAAATCGTCGTCGGTGAAGGACATCAATGAGGGACTAAACAAAATGGGGAAAAAGAGACAAACAGTCTCCCAGAACTGAGGACAACAAAACAAGTTAGTTGTGTTTTTTAAAAATAAAACAGTCTGTTAGGTGAAAGCCCGGCTTTAGATCGACTCTCTTAATGAATAATCTCTACAGTGCGCCTCGACCGGCTGCGCAGACGGCGGACGGCGGACGGCGGACGGCGGACCAGCCTCGGGAAGTCAGAAGACACCTGCGGCGGAGACGGACCGATTAACGTCGACCTCCTAGAGCCAGAACAATGAATGCAACATCCTGCAGACGGGGGTAATTGCTCTGCCGGGAACGTCATTACAAGATAAAAAAAGTTTAAAGTTAATGCGTGGTATATATGTTTATAATAATGATTTCACAGGTTTTCAAAACCGTGCCAAATCTTTGTTTAGAGTTTTAGAGCTGTTCTACAGGGTTTTATATATCGTTCATTAGTAGGGCATTTATTAGGTTGAAAAACTAATTTAATATAATAATTTTCAAACACTGTGGATTATACGTTCATAAAATGAATTTTACGATTCAGTTCTTAACGCGCCAACATCTGGCCGATTATAATATATCTCTAATTATCCAATTCAAAACGCGCTTTTATTATTTTATTTATTTTGCTTTAATTTTTTTTCAGCTTCTTGTTTCCTTCGCGGCTATATAGTATAATCTTTCATATCATCATCTTACATGATCCCTAGTCTTGAGTGAAAAAAAAAAATTAAATGTTATTTTAATTGTATTTTTTTCTTCCTTAAATTTGTCATCAAGAGAAGGTATTTTGAAAATTACCCACATCTAACTTTATTTCATTGTATTCACTGACTGCTATAATAATTCCTTCTACTTCTCCGTCAATTAAGATTATTTTAACCTAAGATCCTATATTCGATTGATATTCTATTTATATTTAATTAATAATCCAGCTAAAGATTTTTCAGATAGCTTTAAAAGAATTAAAAGTAAATCCACCACTCCTCATCCAATCACCATTGGACTCTGAAAAGGTGTTCCATATTCAGTATTCATTTTGTATAGTCACATTGTTTTAGAATTTACTTAAAATTATGAATCATTTTTCATAAAACCGTGAGTCACACCATAGACAACACAGAAGCGGGCAGAAGCAAAAATAATAATATACGTTACTTCATCATTCACTCTCCCGGCCCGAAATCTAGAATATGTTGCTCACATTTTGAGGAATTCTAATCCTCCGCATTAATCAAAAAGCGCTTTGTTGTATTACGAACTATGGCAGGGAAAGTTGTATTATCATCGTTATTGAAAATGGAAAACAATATGGACGGCTTTGAACAATGTGAGATATGCCGCGATAATTATAACGGTATTTTCGAAACGCGCGTTCGCTTTTTATTTAACCCGGCTCAAAATTTAAATAAACGAAACCGATTTACATGGTAAACACTACGCAAGACTGCGTGAGTATGGAGAACGCCCGTCTGCGCGATACGGCGAGTTTCGCAACTAACCTGCCTGTCTCTGGTCGGTCAGGCTGAGAGCTCTCCGTATCGAGAGAGCTGGTGTATTATTATTAAATAACAACTTTAACTCCAAGTTATGGTTGTTATCAGACCATCGTAAAAAGAACACTAAGAAAATTAAAGCCAGCAAATAAGGCAGTCCGTGAAGTGGGAATTGAATAAGCTGCACACAAATATTATAAAAGTGTTTGCCTTATTTTTCTTCTTTCATGGAATTACATGCCATGGTGGGATTTGACCCTCTCCACCGACTCCTATCCTTGACCATTCTTCTCCAGTTCCCAGACTTTCCCATTCCGCTCCATCACCTGACATCCTTGCATGTCCAGACCATTGCAGTCTTTGTATCCTACAAAATCTTGCAATCGTTTCTTACTCAACTAAATTTTCAAACTAGAAGTTCATAAATTTTTCTTAGTATTTTGCGTTAAAAACTGTTAATTTATTTTCTTCATTTATGGTTAGGCACTAGTGATGAGCTAAACGTTATTGTGACTGTGATTGTGCGTTTGGTATTTCTTTTATAACGATGATTGGTAACTGATATTTTACTGTTAGAGGTTTAGTTTCCAGCAATTACGAATAACCAGTTACTTATCATCGTCACAATCGAACACAATAACGGTTTAGCTCATCACTACTAGGCACCACCAAGACCAACAACACCGTGACCCCTGGTCTTATTATTGTTTTGACAAAGTGTTAACCTATTGCATATTAAATTACTTGTCGAGGATACGCGCTGCGCGAAGGATTGCCGCGCTAATGATGCAAGATGAATGGTAAATAATGTTGCAATTGGTATTTCTCCATTTAGCGGAGTCTGCATCCTTGCACGAAACCTAACATATTACGATATTTTATTTTATTTATCTATTTAATCTAAACAATTTAATATAAATAATATTATGCTGTAATAAAAAAATGAATGGTGGCTGGCGGCTTGGATGTTTTGTCGCAATCTGTTCCGGTCCGTAGCATTTCTTGTGCATTCCTGGACTGGGCTCTGCATTCAAGTTTTAACCAGATCAGTCCATCATGATGGTGACCTTCCACATGTTACGGCTCGTTACGACGATCCGTGGTGTCCTCGTGTCTGGTAAACACCTGTCTGCCATTATTTAAACACCTGATTATAACTAATTTCTAACCATTACGCGTGTAAAATTAAATTAATCGATAAGCTTTTCTGAATTTTTATTTACAGTTTTGTAATGAGGATTTTTACGCATTAGCATTTCGTAAATGTATCCAAACTCAACTTATATGTATTATTAGCGTTAGCATTTTCCTCAGTGGTAGCCAAACTTAACAAACATTTCTACTTTTTTTCCATTATTTCTTGAGCCGTCTAATCGTATCTTATAAATAAATATGCTAGCGTTTATATTTTACTGTCATAACATTCAACCCTTTCCAAATGTCCTTAATGTTTCACGACGGAGATTGTGCAAGCGGTTGTTTTACCAAAAAGTGATTAAATTGTTTTCGTTTTCAAAGTATCGAAGAGTAGAGTAGCATCTGGCGAGTGTCGCCCGACGTCCGACGTCCGACGCCCGACGCCCGACGCACACTCGTACGATACGATCATCTGTAGCCTTGTCGTAATTAAGCACGACCAAAACAAAACATGGGACACCGTGTTGTTTATGTCGGAGACAAATAACATTAAATTTTTCGACATTCCCGTCAAGCAATGGTCAGCCAACGGTAGCGGCCATGACGGCACCGGAAGTAGAACAATGGACGGACCGGATGTGATCCCTCCGCGAGTTAAACCATTGCACAGCTCGACTGTGGTTTTAAACATATTTATCGCGTAACGTATTCATTTTAGTTTAGTGATAAAATTTACTATTATTTTAAGCGAGTTCTTTCGAACAACTTTAATTATAAATCTGTAATAAATAAAATCCTATAGTAAGAATTAATGTCTATTCATCCCAAATGAAAATTTAATTGGAAAACCTTTTTGATTCGAAGGTATTTTTTTTTCAAAATGCATAGCAAACAAATAAATCTATAATTTATATGGAAGATGATCCAGTCCAGAAAAGGCGACGCTCAGATAGAGAAAAACAACAAAAACAACATTTGATTTCAGTGCCGATAATATAACTTTATATTTAGATAAATGAAACTATTAAATATTACATATTATTTATATGCAAGTCTGTTCTGTTAGCCGCTTCCTACCTCGCTAAGTACATATAAAGTACTCGATCTGAGGTAGGTAGCCATTAGGTTTCATTAGCTATTTATTATTGTTTTTAATATTCCTGAAACTGATATATGCATAAGTAGGGAGTAAGGTCTAATTTAAACAAATTAAATAGTAACAAAACAGAAAAATCAAAAAGAATACAAATAGAGAATGAGTAAAAATAACAAAGTACAAATTTAGATAGACTAAAGACATGTAAGAAATAAGGAACAGAGTAAATAACATTAAAGTAAGAGCATATTAAAAAAACAGAGTAAAAAAGAGATGATAAACAAGTAAAAAAAAGCATAGTAAAGACATGGTAGAAAGATCAGAGTAGAGTGAAAAGAAGAACAGAGTAAAAACAACATTAAACAGACTGCGTAGAGAAAACGTTGATAGAATACTAAATTATCGCACGCAAGGAAGATGGGAAAATATACAAATTGATGTGCAGCTGAGTACCGTGCCAACCGTTCATTTGTGGACTATGTACCTTTAGGACGAGGTCTAAATGGTAAAGGGAGAATAAACATAGTATCAAATTAAAAAAATTAAAATATATAAAATAAACAACGAAATAATACGATATCCACCGTTATGGCATGACGTTGTAAATGTTATTAGATAAATGTAAACAAACGTCATTATTCCCATAAAAATGTATATCAAAAGAAAATGAATTTTATTATTGGACTGAATTTCTCGGTTGAAGAAAGACCTTCTCGGAAAGATTTGCTAGTAAAATTTGATTACATTCTATAGTAAATTTTATTTTATTTGGCGGAGTGGCGGAGTGGCGGAGTGGCGGAGTGGCGGAGTGGCGGAGTGGCGGAGTGATAGAGTGGTAGAGTGGTGGCGAAATATGTTTAGCCCGCCTTCGAAGACAAAGGTCAAGCGTTTATTAGCTGCCAATCTTATTAATTATTTATTCATAATACAAGCGATTTGGGTTAGTTTTAAAACTGTACAAATATTAATGTGGATTGTTATCAAGGCACTTCTTATTTATTTTGACAGTTAATCTGCAGTATTAAACATTGATATCAATCGTAGTTTGACATAGGTTAGGGTTATGAATTGAAAGGACGTAATTATTTAAACGTGAATAATGAATCAACGGAAAGAGCTTCAGCGACAAGGGAATTTCCCTTGAAAATAAGAATTTGAAGGTTTTGCAAAAATATTGAAAGAAGTAGAAAGAAGAAAAAAACACAGGTTATCGTAATACCATTATTATTAATTTAGATCTGTATTTCATCATCATGATTGTTGTCCTAGGAGAGTTTAGCATCGCGAGCCCAAAGTCATGGAAAATATAACAGTCCATATTATCCGGAATTTATTCAACTTGAACTTATTCCTAAAGAATGCACTTCTATTACAATACTACCATTTTTTAACGAATCGTAACTGTAATTTAAATTAAAAGATATCACGAGCCGGAGCTATATTTGCAAGAATCCGGCGTGCTCCGGTCCATTCCGAGCCCTGGCGATGTCCAATTCGGGGTTGCTCTTTTACAGGTCGTTCTTGTACGACTAATTAATTTTACATTATAGGCGATAGAAAAGTTTAGGAACCGCAGGAATCGTCAGGATGCCACAGTCAGGTTACCATTACCTGTTACACATTCAGTAATGCAGCGTTCTTCGTAAACAAAGTACGCTATTATGTTAAAAAATTAGTATCAAACGAAAAAATAGCTTCAAACAAAATATGTGTTTTTATTCGCGTAATAAAATGTGTTGAATCAACTGAAGGCGAATTACAAGCAATTAAAACGATGTACACGTGACTAAATTAAGTGCTCCTTTATTTCAAAAAACTACATATTTTAGAGCATTTTCCTTTGTGTTCAAAAATGCTAATGTTATGGTTCGCAAAATAACTAATACTTTTTTTATACAATGACATTAAATCAAATTCTACGCTAGGTACGACCACTGCTTCGATTGGTCGATAATGTGAAGTTTATTTCAACTTTCGTGTAAGTAATATCCAAGTTTCTTATCTGTGTGTAGTGTGTCCATCTTCCCGACCGGCTTCAACCCGAGCCCGGTAGAGTGAGTGTGCGCGCGCTCTGTGGAGCGGTGGATTGGGAGCTACGATATTCGGCTATTTCATCAAGCGTGCTACAGGAGCATCAAATCATCAATCATCTCAGATTTATCATTAAACATTACCCACACTACATCGTTTCGGACACGTTACGCGTCTGCCCTGCCCGTTTGCTCCGATAATAATTATCTGTCGAATCTTATTTGGGCCGAGCACGAAGGCCGTGTAGATAAAGCTCGATATATATGATATATGAACGCGCTTCTGCGGTACAAGCACAATGAAGCGTGAGCGGAGACTCACGCGTTATTATGGTCTGAACACAATTATACAATGACACTGCTGATTCACAATACTCGTATATCGGAACAAATATTATTGCGCACTTCTGTTTAAGTTTCCAATATACAAAATGCAAACGCAATGAATGTGCGGTACCGTCTCGAGTGGCTTTTGTGATCAAATTTAAGAATTAATCATTAATATGTGTCTCTACCAATGTGGCACACAAAAAAATATAGCGCGCACAATTTTTATCGAAAATTCTTCTTCATGTGCCGCCTCCTATCGAAGGTCGGCGTCTATAAATTCCAACTATTCGAATATCGAATAGTAAAACTAAAAATATTCAAATAGTTTCTAAAGTATGACAAGTAGACATAAGTAAATCTAAATGTATAAGAAATTGAGCTAATTTACCATAAACTGTGTATTCATTGTAATTTTAAAAATAACAACACATTGAACGTTTCGTATTTTAAATTTGTTCTTAATTTTGTTTTTATCGTCGCTGCAGTTGAAAATATCCGCTCAATAGCGGTTGACGCTGGCTCAACTGTTAAAAGTGTTTGAAATAGTAGGTCTAACGATTCTGTCCTTTTTTTGAAATTGTGTCTAAATATCTCGAATCTTTTTTTAGATTATTTGAATAAACATTTGTAGTTTCTACGAGGGATAAAGTGGTACTTCTTAATGTCTTAATAATGTCCGAATCTATTTCCGTATTTAATATTCCATTCTTAGAAATTAGTAGGAATACTATTCGAATAGCTGCACAAATATTCGAATATCGAATAGTAGAAAAAGGTCGAATAATTCGAATATCGAATATTCGGGTTGCAATCTTTATTGGCGACCATGTTGCAGTATGTTGAATTGCATAATGACTTGTTAAAGATCAAATTATTGATATTATTTATGAGCCTTAATGTGATGAACCCAGGCCAGTTCAGTAATGATTTTATCATTTTCTCTCACAAAAGATTTAAAGGAAACATCGGTCTTAGGATGCCTAAAAGGTTAGTAGGTATATTATTATAATGATAAGATTTAATAAATAATTGTGTAATCTGTAGGTAGGTGAGTATCGTGATGAAGATATGGCTGCCCCTGCTGCTGGGGGCTTGGGGGGCGCTGGGGGTGCCGGTGGGGGCGGCGCAGGAGCCCACCGTCGTCATCAACCAGGGAGCCATCGTGGGGGTGAGTTCCGACTATATTTCTGACGTCTTCAGTCTATACTCTACGAGTATTTACATATTTGTCGACAGGTGGCATAAAACAGGTGGGTGACGTTAAACTTCGATAGATTAGAACATAATATTTAATGTACGAACATGTACATGTACAATATATTATTGTCTAGAAGTCAAGAGTCTAATATACTCGTAACTATTATTTCTGAGAAATATATTAAACTTCAATATTTATATTTTCCTTAAATCGATGCTAGGAGATCAGAAAGTTGCTTTATTTCATAGCACAAGCGTTTAGTATAGTTTAAAAATTATTATTCTCTTAAATTTAAAAAACGCATCATCAATAAGGTTTATAATTACTTCCCTGGGGTGTTTGGCCCACACAAGAGGAGATAATTCTATCAATAGCACCTTGGTTACATTTGGACACATACAAACGTTTGTAATTTTTACATAATTTCGTACAAACGTGTAATTTTTTTAGATTTTACCCCCTATTTTAAATTATAACTAATTTTGAATCCCGGGCAACACTTGTCACGGACCGCCAGTAATAAATAAGTTTCAAGTTTAAACTCTAAGCTCAAGTTTGTTATAGGCAGTGGCGTAACTAGCCAATGCGATGAATTGGGGCCCGCCTTGAATAGGGGCGCCCAAAACATTTGCGCCTTACAATATCTATCAATATTTTGCACATTGTCTTACTTTCCTTTTTTTCGAATAGCATTCATTTCGATTTGTTAACATTCATAATAAGGTCACTTTCCTTCCATACATTGTAAATCTTACTTACTGGACTGTAAGTCTTGTTCATTGTTCGCCATTAATACTGCATCATCTTCATAGAATAATTAGCATACAATAAAGCCGTATAAACTTGAATATTACGCATCCCTGTTTGACACATTTTTTAATATCAAACTATTGTGTGAATGATCTATTGATTCTTACACATGCAGTACTCCATATAGGGATGCGATTGCGTGTATAACTTCATCCTGTAGCCAGACATTACTATCCATAACCTTTCTTTTATCACTTAAACTTTTTGCAAATCACAAAGGCACAAAAAGTTTTTTAATTTTCGCTTAAAACTTTTCCGTTATTAATCGCAGAGAAAATATCTGATCTATGCGTCCCCCTCTCACTCTCAAAACCCCCTTGCGTATTCCATTATCTTTCTTTCGTCATCGTCCCTACTCTTTCTTTCTTTCTCAGCCCTTCGAGGATTTTCCTTTCAAACTTCTCTCTAAAATCATATTTTTTGCAGACTCTTAATTTTGATGATTTTGCTAGACGGCGCCGTGAAACATATGGTCAATTTCCATCTCGGCACCCCAAAGCACCTGAGTACCAAAAGCGGATGTCGACGCAACGACCAAGTCTAGAATAAGCCGCCATAAAATCAATCAGCAACCTTTCATTTCCTCTTTCGCATGTTTATTGATGGTCAAAAAAAGTCTCAAAAAGATTCCATACCTCAAATAAACTATTACCATTCGCATTCATCTTGCCGTATAATATTATATCAACATACATTATATGCGTACGATATACGACACTGTCGTCTCGAGAGCCAAGCTCAGCTATAAAGAACGATAGATTCATTTGGTTGGGTAATAAAAATTCTATAAAAATCGGTTAAATCTGTATAAAATACATTACATAGTCATAAATGAGTATGAGTGTTCGCATCTCAGCGACTGCGTCAGGTTTACCGATCAGCGATTACTGATTGTATGCACGGAGACTGATCTTCTGATGAATGTTAGCAAATCTTAAGTGATGGTGTTCGAGAGTGTGACTAAGTGTGATACAATGGTAGATAATTATTATTATTTATTTATTTAACAAATGAATGACGTGTCACCCAGTGAATAGGGTATTATTGCCAACTACTAACTAGTCAAGCTCAAAAGAGCAGACCCAGATAGAGGAATTCAGCGATGGTGATTTCTCCATATCCGGGCCAACTCAATAGTCGAGCGCGCCACTGCCAGTTGAGAGCACACTCACAGCTGGGTATAATTCTATTTTCAGGAAGTTTATTATTAATTTTAGGATTACATAACGGTAACCTGCGAGGAATAATTGTATGCTTGTTGGAAATTGAATTTTAAGCTCAATTAGGTCCTGAAGGAGGGACGGAGTACCAACATTTATTGGGCAGTTAAAAAATAGATGGTTCAGATCCTCCTCCTGTTGGCATTCGCAAATCGGGGAATCAAGGACGCGTGTGTTGACAAGATGAGAGCGGATAGAGCAATGACGTCTCTCTCTTGTTTAACTTAATCCTGTGGAACCAGGCTCGAGTTGGGATAATTAACTGAATGAAGACGTAGTGTCGACCTTTTGAAACTTTGCTAATATCGCAATGTTCTTGCCACGAAGTTCAATATCATTTTTGGTAATTTTGAGAAGGTCGCTAACTAGAATATGTCATCTCCTTGTGTGATCGCATCTTTAGCCAGAGAGTCCACCATCTCATTACCTGGAATGCCTACATGACTTGGAATCCAATCCAAGACAATTTCGATCTTATCTAACCATAGATCGTGCATTATGACTCTGATTTCCATGCATCATTGATCATCAGGGTGGTGAGAGGGGCTGGACCTAATTTTTATTAGTGACCTTTGGGAGTCTGAAAGTTTTACACAATTCTACATTTCTTTTAATTTACATGTCTTCAGTGCTTCACAGATAGCCAAGCATTTCGCTGTAAAGACAGAGGTCTCCTTGAGAAGTTTTAATAAACCTTGAACGCCATCACTAGGGCTGAAATAGGCAGCCCCTGAGTAGCCGGTTGATACTTATTATACTTATACAAAATCCTGGCGTAATTTCTACTACTAATTAGGGTAAATATTAGATGTATTTCACGTAATAAGTAAAGATCCTACCTTCAAATGTACTCAGGAAATTAAACAATCATTAAATAAAATACACAATAACTAATAACACTAAATTAAGAATAATAAGAGCAAATTTAAACTTTTTTAATTGTCAGGCATGTTTAGACCTGAAAAAAACATCTATTTCTTCTTGTCTCATTTTTTGAGACTTCCGCAATACAAATTTTACCACCGCATCAAACGAGCGCATGTGTCTCGGGATCACTCGAAAAATTTCTCGTGAAATCTAAGATGTGTCATTCGAGGAAAATGAAGATTATTAACACAACAAACATAGTTATTAGAAATACAATACAAATAATACAAAAATTCAATCTTTCAAAAAAAAACAAAGTAGGCTCAGACGCGCGTTGTGTCGGCAAGTATCGTGAAATAGATAAATAACGTTAAACATTAACAATTAATCAACGTTAATTAATTGTTAATTCTTTATAACTTACTCAAAATTTTCTAATTATTTGACGTAAAAACGTATTGATTTATGACGTGACTGACTATTTGGGTCTTAAAGTATTAAAAAATTTCGAATAAAAGGGGTTCGATTTAACGCGGTTCTATTATAATACAATATCGTCTGCATATTGGAGAATGGAACACACTTCTCAGGTGGTTGTTTCAAGATCACACGTATATAAACTATGAAGAAAAGGGTTGAGGACTAAACCTTGCAGAAGTCCCTTCCGTAATTTCCTAATTATTTTATGAGACGGACCATCTATTGCGATCGTTCTTTCATATAGTATATTAATAACTAGTTGAACTAATTTTAATGGAAGGCCCAGTTTTAAAAGTTTATCTTTTAAAATGCATGACTCACATTGTCATAGACTCCACGAATGTCAATGAAAACAGCTGCAGTACAATTGTCAAGAGATAAAAATACTCAAATGTCTGAGGTAAGAATGATAAGATTGTCTAAAACTGATTTATTTTTCCGAAAACCAAATTAAAATGCCGAAAGGAATTCATCGTATTCTGCATACCAATTCAACATATGCTCGTGCATATGTTGAATTGAACATAAAGACAGTGCTATTGGGCGATTAAAACATTCGAAATCTGGATCTTTATTTGGCTTTAGGATTTGGAAAACCAATTGTACTTTCCACTCTTCGGGAATTTGACCGGTTTCAAATATTTTATTAATAAGATACAAACAATAATTTAATGTGGATGGTAGGAAATGTTGTACAAAAATATAGGCTATTTTATCCAGGTGCGGATTGATCTTGAATGTCAAAAGGTGCATCTAACCATGCTGAGGGACTTGTCAAATGGATTAGGGATGGAGATTCACTAATATAGGACACGTGCGGAGGAGCCAGGTTATCGTCTAGCCAAAATGATTTGAGGATCGATTGACTAATGCTATAAAAGACGAGCGATACCTATGAATCATTGTCCACATTGAGGAAATGGGAATACAGTAAAACCTCGTTTTTTGCGAAATCCAAGGGACCAAAAAATAAAATTTCGTAATAACGAATTCCGACATATAGCGAATTTTTTTTTTTTTCTAATATATGAATATTCCGCGCGCGCCGTATAAATAAATGTAGCGCGGCTTTAAAAAAGTTCGTAAGTTCCGCAAACAAGACACCCATTGTCAGTTTAATATGGGATATAACATAATAAAGCATTCTGCAAACAAAGGAGGATTTTCTGTATAAAGAAAACTCTGAATAATGTATTTAGTTTTGTTTCAACAGATAAGCAAATTGATAATAATTAAGAAATTAAATTAAAAACATTTTACGAAACAATATAAGATAACCTAAAACTGTGCGATATTTTTGGAAATTCCAAAATGTCACGCAAATATAAAACAACATTAAATTTTAACCGTGTTTAATTGTTGAGCCGCTACAAGCATTGAGAGTTTTCCATCGGTCAATCGATCTTCCTATTTCTTTAAATCGTAGAGAGACAAATTCGAGGGTTAAAATTTTGCTGAAATTATCACGATCTGAAGCCATTTTAGAGTTCCACAAAATATTAAAAAATGTACTTTAAAGAATAAATTACGGAATTCTAATACATGTAAATGTCGGTAAACAAACACACGAAAACAACTGTCAAATAAACACATTAACGAAAATGTCGTACGTAATATTACCGTTCATTGGAATCGATGTAAATATTCAGTTGTAATGTAAAAAATAACATAAGTTGACGATGATAATGAAAATAAAAAACGAAGATCAAAGATAATAATGCGCAGAATCGTAGGCTAGGCATCTCGAGCATTGCGGGCGATGCCATACACAAAGCCGATGCACGCGTGCCCTAAAGTGTGACATGCCGGGTTTTTATTTCTCCAGCTGGTCTAGATAAGACCCGTTTTTAGAGGCGTGAACACGTGTACGCTTCAGAGCGTGGGAAAGGTGCCATTCTAACCTATTTTGACAATGGGCAATAAATCCAACCTGGACAAGTGGATATTATGCCAAATAGCTTTATAAGGGCCTATTATGATCCCAAGGAAAAGTTTTACAAGGGCTCAGCGGGCCGCTCGCGCCGACCGGCCCGCTGCGCCAAACCAATGAAACAATTGACAAACATAATCGTAAATGTGATTTTGGGATACTTTTATCCACTGCAGACTGAATAATCGAAATTAATTGAGAAAAAATTGATTGAATTTCATCAATGGTAATAGATATAGAATGGGGAGAGGTGGAGGACTCTAAAATTTTACAGAAGTGATTCCAATTCGCTTTCTGAAAATTATATTTAGGAATAATTCTATTATCAGGAGAAGATTTATATAATTTTATGATAGATGCGAGGATTATAGGGAAATAGTCGCTAGAATGTGGACCATCTAGTAATAACGAACTGGTCAACAAGGCTAACAAATAAATAAATCTACCGCATTAGTCATTGAGACGGAGAGTTGAGCCTAGTGAGGGAGCCGTCAATAATAATAATCAAATTATTGTCTTCGATGAGTGAAATAATATTATTACCAGATCAGTCAGTGAACACAATACCACATGACTGGGAGTGAGCATTGAAATCTCTGAGTATTAAGAAGGAAGGGGGAAGAAGTGGTATTACGAATTCCAGGCATTTAGGTCAAATGTGACATTGGGGGACAATGCACGGATAAATATCCCACTATTTAGAGTGGGATTTGTGAGATTGAGGTGGAATTTTTTATAAGAAGAGCAGCCTCGCTCTTCCCATCTGAACGATCATCTCTGATACAGTCCTATTCAGGAATCTTAAACAGAGATCTCTACTTAAGCCAGGTCTCTGATATGGTAAGTTTGTAAGTGATCAATTATTTCATGTTTGTTGTAAACAGCATTATGGCTGTAGGATTTGTATATTAGAAATCATTATGCAGGGAGTTGAGTGATAAAATTAAAGTAGCAGTGTTGGACGGCAAGGAATTACTACTGAAGAGTATTATAATTAAGAGTCTGAATTTTCATTATTAATGGAATGAAGTGCTTGGACATTGGTCGGCAGGGTGGTTATTGCCGCATTTGAAACAACGAGAAAGGGATCTGCAAGTTGGTATAGTTTCCAAACTGACAACAATTAAAATATTGCATTGTCGGGAAAGCATAACGCTCTACCAGCAACGAATTATAATATAGATGTACGTGTGATAGGAGGATTTGTCCTTCAAAAGTAAGCACAACTGTTTGTGAAGGTTTCCAGGTAACGGTTCCAGTGGAAGTGTATTTGTTGTTCAAACGTCTAACCTTCACAACGTTGCCTATATTTTGAGGAGTAGAGATAGATAGAATAATATCTTCTTCTGAAACGTCAGGGGAGATACCACGCACAACGCCCATGCATGTATGAATCCTCTGAAGATTCTGCATCTTCTGAGGGAAAACAATATAGGAGAGATGGAGGAGAAGAGGGTCTGGAGGATCCGGAGTTGTAAATTCCTCCATTGGGCCCAAAAATTAAAAATAAGAGGAATTCTGACAAATGTAACAATAAATAAATTTAACTGAAAAAAGCATAAATAGCCAAAAATTCGAGAAATATATTAAAAATAAATAATTTAAATTATAAAAGCAAGTGAATTTAAGAATTTCAAAGTAGAGAAAGTTTATAAAGATCTGGGTTTTTTTATACCTAATTAATCTAAGGGAACGCATTCAAACACAACCGTCACTCTCTGAATTATTGAGTTGTCAAAAAATGATGGTATATAATAACTGCCTAGAACAAGCTAATGAATTGTGTATTTGGAAGCATACTTACGATGAACGGCAAGGTTGATAACTATATCGAAAACAAACGGTGCTCTGAATGTAATTAGCACCAATAGGAGTTTGTCACACAAATCAAGATGTGACAAACTCATGATAAATGAATGGTGTATAATGGGTTATGGCGCCAATACAAGAATTGACAAAAAAGGAATGAAAGCAGATTGAATAAGGTGGAAATGCGGCTGCTTGTGGCGGATGTGTGAAAAATCTATGTATGATAGAGTAAAGAATGAACAAATTACGAATGAATGTGAGTCTGTTTGTAGCGTAGTCGAAAGAATTATGAAAAGGTCGCTGAGATGATTTGATCATATGGAACATGTGTGCGAGAAGAGAATGGCAAAGAAAATATAAGAGGCGAGTGTCGATGCCAACAGGAACAAAGGGCGTCCGCAAAAGACCTAACATAATCAGATAAACCAAATATTGAAGAATGGTCCAGTCAAAAGCTTCAACAACTGAAGAACATGCATAAGAAGATGTATTACATAAAAGTGAACGAGTCAAGTGTTGTGTGCCAGTACAGAAGATGTGTCATTCTATCCTCTCTACCTACCCCTGCGGCATGATATTATGACTTTCATTATTAAAATATTTAATTGATCGCAGGTCAAAATATATCCAGAGTCTTCCCGGATCCCGATCGATGCCTTCTTGGGAATACCTTATGCCGCAGCTCCAATTGGAAAACTCAGATTTGCGGTAATATTTTAATCTAATATTTGTGTTCTAAGTATTTTCTTCTAATTAATATGAATACTTACACTATCCATTTTCTTTTCTGTTTAGACTTATTTTCTTGATATGATTTCTCATCAGCCCCCTGAGAAGCACAAGGGCTGGCAGCGCACCCTGTTCGCTCAGGACTTCGGAGCCCCTTGCCTTCAACTGCAGCCCGTAGCTTCCGAAGCCGTTCCCACTCCTAGGCAATACAGCGAGGATTGCCTTTACCTCAACATATGGGCCCCAGAAGTAATATTTGTATTTTAATTTACTATAAAATTACAAATATTCTAATCTCAATCCCCCAACTAGATTAAGTTAGGCAGTTACAGTTACCGTAGAACTTGTTTGTTCTAGCTATAAGAAATTCACCTAGTGACCAAGTGGTCGCAAGTTCGAACCTTGTTCCGTGAGACTAATTTAGTCTTATTTTTCATAGTACAAGCAAGGTAAGCACCCATTTTTTTTAATAGCAATAATATTATAATAAGTATAGAAAAGTAGTGATTTAGAAATATAGAAATTTTGTTTACATCCATCACTTTGCAGACTCTTTTGTGTGAAGTGTTAAAACAGCTGATTCAGTGGAATTTATCCATATCTTGGTCTATTGAATTTCTTATCTCGGGAAGTAATCTTCAAGCCGTAAATCCAGTTATCAATATGGCTGAAGAAAAATAAACTAAAACTAAATTCATGAACATTTGAAATAAAATAATACCAATCACACCAGCAATTATCATAGATGGTGAAAGTCTGAAGGAAATGACTGAAATAAAATATTTGGGAGTCATAATAGATTCAAAATTGAATTTATCGCGAAATACAATATATGTTAATAAAAAAATTGCTAAAAAAATCTAAAACAGAGTTGTATACTAATACAACTCTGTTATTATTCCTCACATCAACTACTGCAGCAACATTTTGTTTTTGGCTAATAAAGAAGTAATGCAACAATTGTCAGAGTTACAAAATAAAACTTTGAGAATAATACTCAGAAAAAATAGATATACTCGAATCAGTGCAATGCTGAAAAATCTGAATATCTTTAAGCAGAAAATATATTTATAAAATCCTCATTAACAAAATATCGGCAGAATTTATACGAAAAATTGATGCAAATCAATATGAGCACGAATATCATACAAGAGGAAAAGATAGACCGAGACTGCCATTCAGGAAGAAGGCTAAATCTCAGAAGTCAATGATGTACAGTGCGATGAAGAGTTTTAATAAAATGCCAAAAAACATAAGAAAGGAGGAGAAACTACATAGATTCAAAATTAAACTAAGCAAATATGTGAAAGATAAGTTTTAGTAAAAAGAAACGATTTTGTTTATACAGGGTCTTTCAATAAGGATGCTCGATTTTAAAATGTAAATAAAACAAGTTGTGTTTGAGATATCCACTGAATTTTTTTTCATTTGAAAGTATATTTTATGGCATTAAGTGTGGAATATAACGTCATTGAAATATCTGCCGCAGCTTTGCTTGGTGGTACGTATTTGGGAGGTCCAATTTTCAATGACTTTGTCTCATAAATCTGGCTGAATTTGCTGGATGGTATTTCTTATGTTGACTTTGAGGGTGTCAATTGTTTGCGGTTTATTCGCAAAGACTTGTGATTTAAAATAGCCCCAAACGAAGAAGTCTAAAGGTGTTAAATCGCACAATCTCGGTGGCCAGTTCATGTCACCGTCGCACGAGATAACCATACCCTCAAATCGCTCGTGCAGAATGTCCATTATGGCATGTGCTGTGTGCCACGTAGTGCCGTCCTGTTGGAACCACATGTTATTGGTATTCATATCATCAAAGATGATTTTTTTGGCAAAATTTGGGTCAACTTCCAAGTGCTCCAGAGCCCAATCAGCGAATACACAGCGTTGTCTATGGTCGTTTACCTTAAGTTCCTGGGTTAGTTAGATTTTATATGGGTACAGACCCAAGTTCCGACGCAAAATTCTCCAAGTTGAATTCACAGAAAGACCAAGTTCTTGTGAACAACAAAAAACTGACTGTCTTGGGTTTTACCGTACTTTCTCACGCATAGCAGCGATGTTTTCAGCAGATCTAGCGTTTCGGTGACGTACTGGTGTTGGCCAATATTTACCGAACCGGTTGACTCGAATTTGGCCACCAAACGTCGAATAGTCGACTCGGCAGGACGGTTGTGGCGAGGATAAAAATCACATATTGCGCAGAACGTTTCTCAAACGGAGCAGTTACTTTGATAATATCTTGATTTGCACACGTTATTCAACGCTATAACCTTCCATGGTGATTTGCCGTACACTACTAAACAATTGAAAACAAATTTGACAGATGTCACTTTAACAATATGGCTGCTATAACCTAACAAATTTCGAGCATCCCTATTGAAAGACCCTTTATTAGAGCATATATAAAAATACTTATGTATGAACTATATTAAGAATAAATAATTATTATTATATAGTTAGATTGAGGCATAGTTATTACCTACATACAGAATACTAACAAATATGTCGCTGCCTATTATACTTTACTATACTCTCTGAGCCAAACAATTATATTTTCAGAATGGGCAGAAGTTTGGCAAGTTGCCTGTGGTGATAGTATTTCACAGCGACTGGGCCAGCTCCGGCCCCCTGGACTTGCCGGGGCAAGACCTGGCTGCTGAGGGTTTGCTGGTGGTGAGTGTGAACTACCGCCTCAACGTGTTTGGATTCCTTTGTTTGGGTGCACTCGATGCCCGTGGCAACCTGGGCCTGCTAGACCAATACTATGCCATGCTGTGGGTGCGAGAAAACATTGAAAGGTTCTTATTTCTGTTCAAATCTCCCCATTATCTGTGCTTTTGTAGTTACAAATAATCTAACAAATTGCAAACTATTTTAAGATATTATAAATAATTAAATGGGTGAATATAGGAAATCTTTGTGTCCATAGATATTGAACTTCTTCCTTCTTTGACTTCACCACGAAATTGGAAAAAATATATTTCTCAATTAGTACAAAAGGAAGAAAGGGAATTTATCTGTTCATCAATAAATTCTAGGCTTTCGTTTTGGCCAACTATGAGCCTATCATTTACCAATTGGATTAAATGTATTATTATCATTCAATTTTATTACAATTTTGCACTTTTGTCAGTTATTCATACCTCTATTTTCTATAACTAAAATAAGTTAAAGAAATATTTCAAATTGTATTGTTTTTAAATTAATACACAGTACCTACCTAAGTAATTATTTCTATGAAATATTTTTGTGGAATTAGTCAAATTGGCTTTAAACTATTATATATATTTAAAAATATATTGATGTAAATGTATAAACATAATACAGGTAGAAAACTGAAAAATCACCAATTGTTCCCAAACCATCTTGGATGACTGATGTACATTAGATCGAGGGGGAGTGAGTTAGGAGGTGAAATTTGGAGTACATTCATACAAATGTAATTATCTTAACATATCACAAATAAATCTATAATTTTTTTGTAGATTTGGTGGGGACTCTGAGAAGGTTACCCTCCTGGGTCACTCAGCAGGAGCCACGAGCATACTGTACCATATGGTTTCACCACGGACCAAAGGTAATAATAATTTTAGTTTCTCAAAGAGAAAAGAGTTCATTTCAGTCAGAGAGCATTAAAATACAGGAATTTCTTAAAAGGAAATTTGCCCAGTGTTGTTGAAATGTAGTATGAATAAAACTTTAAAGAAATTTATTTAACTTTCTTTCTCATTAAAAGAAAAATTAATACTTTAGATATAGAAATATATAACAAATAAGCTACATATTCACATTACACAAGAAACAATACCAAGGCATAGTCAGTTTCTAAATAGGTTACATGCACTCTACACTACTGTGCAGCAAATCACTTGTTTCAACCAATCCGTTACCCTGATTAGAAGGGAGATGTACTTCTGTATCACCCTAGCATAAAATCACTATTTGGTTACAAAACAATTGTACTCACCACCATTCTTCACTATTTTTTTTACTGACTATATATTTTTTTAATGAACTTCCTCGATTATCCATAATAATATTACGATTCCCCATCTATATCTATGACTTTCTGAATGTGGAGGCTTCAGTAGTGTCATTTATGGTTGTAAAATGATTACTTGCTTAAGATGAGAGCAGAGCAAAAACGTAGATGTTTCTAATATCTCTAGTAACTCATTGATTATTGCAATACTAAGAATATAAAGGTGAAAAAGACAAATTTTTACACATAAGAAATCAATGTTGAAGTATATTTCTCATCAATAAATATGGAGAATTAAAATGGTAGTCATCCATCTTCATATGTGAACAGTGTATAAAAATATTAATTTAGAGCATATGTACCTTGTATAGTATAACATTTAATGTTAAGTTTGGAATTTAAGTCCCGCAAGTGGTCATTGAAATATAACACAAGCATACCAAATGTACTACAGACCATTTGCAATTGTAAGATCTGACGAGGAATGTACATTTCATTTCTCTTTTTTTTTTATAATGTTAAAAAATATTCCCTTCATAAAAAGTGAAAATGTGTCTCAATATTTATTTCTAGCTTTGTTTTCACGTGCCATTGTGATGTCTGCAAATATCGGTCCTATCTGGGCAGAAAAAGATGTGATCCGTCCATCCAGAATAATTGCTTCCATTTTAGGATGCTTCTTTGATTCTCCAAAAGAAATTATCATGTGCCTGAGAGAAAAATCCAGCACTGACATTCTAAAAGCTTTCAAAACTCAATATCAAGTGAGTAATCATCTCAGATACTTAAAATATTGTAAGTACGAGTACAGTAGACGCCGGTTACGGTTAAAATATATGTTTAGTGGTTATTAGAATCAGCTGTATATTATTCTCAATAGATGGAATCAAACATCAAAATCACATATTTTTCGATGCTTTTTAGACTCAAGTTATTGGTTATTAGAATCAGGATATTCATAAATAACTTGTATTTCTAAATGAAGTATAATGTCACCCAACCTTTTTACTTAATGTAATTCCCGGCAGTATATAGCCAGTGAATACTATCATTAATCTCGAATTACAAATGTTGATTGACACTTTCTTTTACAATTTTATCTTTAATATTGCCCTGATCTTAGTTAAACTATGTCATTTTATTAGAAGTCGCCAGACGTGTTCAGTCTTTTTTAATTACAATTTAGCATGTTCATATCAAAGGCAAGCAATTTAAATCTGTGTAACAGTTTGATAACTTAAAATGCATTATATTTAAAATCGAGTTAACAAATTGTTTATGGAATAAACAAACTAAATTTTTTCAAAATTTAATAAAAATGAATTGATAATTCTGGCGTCTGCTATCAGTTTACTCAAAGGTATTTGAGATTCTGTAAAAATAAAGTAGATGGCTCTTTCAAATAATGAAACGATTAAATGTATTAATATCAAAAAGGTAACATATAGGTTCCAAAATTGTCACTGTAGCATAGTTGGATAATGCACCTTCCCCGATTAGGAAAGAGATCTAGGTTCGAATCCCGGTGGCGCAACAACAATATTTTTTGATAAAATTGATTTTATATGTATATCTTTCTAATTAATATATTTAATTCATATTTAAACTAAAATTTGCGACTATTTCAAATTAAACCATTTTAAAGGATGTTTAATATTATATTTGTACAGTACATTAATAGTTCACTTAAATATGGATATTAAAAACATTCATACATACCTATTATCTCTGTGTTAATCATAATTATTGGATAATAGAATTGCCGGATTCTTATAACATAATTTCTATCTATTAATGTGATCATAATAAATGTTTACTGTAATTCAACACTTTTAAACAATATGTTATATAAAAATACAATTGAAAAAATTATAGACAGGAAATTGGACTGATGTCATGGTGCCGGTAGTGGATAATTTTTTGGGTGAAAATGATCGTTTCATACCAGTGAGTCCCGTGCAGGCACTTTCATCAGGAAACTTTCATCAAATACCAGTATTGACTGGACTCACTAATCTTGAGGCGACTGATTCTATAGGTAAATATATATTTTTTTATTTATTATCTTTGTTTTATTAACCACTAAAATGAGTTAACCTTAATCTTAACCACAAAGATAACATTGCTGATTTTAAAAGTATAAAAATAATTATTTTATATCTATACATATGTAACAACTATATAATAAAATCTTCTCTTCACTGTCAGCAATTTGATAATTATCTAATGTATTTCAGAACATTGGCAAGATCTGGCGCGCCAGGGTTATCACCAACTCCGCCACTATGTTGACTACACCGCAATACCAAATATAATGGCCTCACACAAACTGGTTTCTAGTCCCAATTCGAAACAAATAAGAGAAATCATCAAATGGGAGTACATAGACCGTGCTAAAGAAGGGGACTCTTGGGATTTACTTGAAAAACTTCTATCATTGTATTCTGAAGCTCAGTACGAAGCTCCACATGAAAAACTGTTGTCTTATCTTGTGAAAACATCAAAGCCACTCTATGTTTATCGATACCAAGAGACTGGTGGGGTAGATCTTTATGGAAAACAACTAAATTCTACAGGTTTAGTATTTATTTTCAACATTTCACATTGCTAAACCTTAATTATTTGCATATTTTTAGAAGAAATTAATATCAGACCCAGAGCACACGAGTGATTCAATCATCTGGACTGATGGAGAGGATTAGCGGTGGTTGATATTTGTATCCCGGTGACTTTTAACCGATTACCATCAAGCCACCACAATACCCGGAGAGAAATTAAAGGAATCTCAGACATTTCTGGGAATTTATTAGGGTGTGGGTCTCCCACTAGGGGGTGCTGGGATGGACGATGCCGGAAAGAGCAGTTGCTAGAGAAACCTAACGGAGCATTCTACTGGCTCTCCCTCGCACCGAACTGTGACCGAGTTCTACGACTGCAACACATAAATATGACGTCCAGCCTCCCCTTTTGGGGGTGCACGATTTCTATAGCTTCTCTCTGGCTGCCCTCATGTCAAATTGTACAGGTATGGCTCTGATATGATGATACCAGAGCCAACCTATAATGGTATTAAGATGTTAATAACTGAATGTAATAAAATAAAATAAAAAATATAATATCGACGAATTAAAACGAGAGTAAACAACTCTCAAAATGAGAGTAAACAACTCTCAAAACGATTTGAGATAAGGTGTTAATAATTTTTTTTTAAATAATAAATAATTTATAACTTCCAAAAAAAATATTTCTCTTCAGGTGCGGCTCATAGTTCAGATCTTCCATATCTCTTTGGACCGACGCTTTTCCAACAGCTGACGCGTAGGCGTCTCACACAGCAAGAGGAGAGATTAAGTAAAAGAATGAGAGTAATGTGGGCAGAATTTGTTAAATTTGGGTAAAAAAATAATTGTATTTTTTTATAGTTATGTATTTCTTTTTCTGAAATCTAACAAAGCATTTAAAACATTTAACTGGTTATAAGAATTTGTTATTTACAACTGGGATGTAAATACTTGTCAACTCTCTTGTATATGAGAAAATATAAATATGAACGCCAGACTTGATATATCAAATAAAACACTTTTGAGTTATTCTTTATATGTGCATTATAGAAGAAAATAAAAAATTATGGCACTATTCACGCTACTTGAAAACTCACATCACTGAAACTGTCTTAATTCAAATATGTTTGTACATTTAATTCTATGTAGAGTATGTAATTATAGATATCCAATGTCTCCACGGCAGTATGATGCATGGCAAGCATACACTACTAAGGACAAACATATGAGGGGCCTGGGAAGCACCGGAGAGGGTGGAACCAGCATGAGAAGAGCGGCATCTTTCTGGAACCAACTGCTGCCAGACTTAGCCAACCTCACACAGGACAGGGAAGGACGTACCGCTATCAACCACTTGCAGATTACCGATGGTTAGTTGTAGTTGAATATACGCTTTCTGCAGGAATATCTCTCTCAAAACTCCTAACCTTTACGTTAGGCAGTCTGTATTTTTATTTTCCATTTATATTTAAAAGTTTGACCTCACATAACCAAATCTTTGAATGTGCATCCTGAATATGTGCAAGCAAGAGCCAAGATCGTTCATTCTATGCTGATAGCAAATATTTTATTCTCAATGCTATAAATTTTTAATAGAGGCAATGAAATATTTCCATACTAATCCAGCATTAATAATGATGGCTTTATATTTCTATACTTTTAAAATCAGCAATGTTATCTTTGTGGTTAAGATTCATATTTTTATTTTTTATCTTTGTTTTATTAACCACTAAAATGAGTTTAAATACATCTACCGGTTTCGAAAAATACCATTTTCTTCTTCAGGATGTCATAACTAACTAAAACATATATTGTTTCTTTGACAGAATCTATTTTTAAAAAAAAAAAAATTTATATTTCACTAATAATAATATAGATAATAATCGTAATGAACCCTTAATAGTTAGCAACATATTTACATTATAAAATTTCATCAAAATGTTTGAATGCATATTATTCAAAATAAGTGTTCATATGGAAAATAAATTAAATTCAAGTATACAATACCCAGGCGAATCCATTGAATAATTGTTTTGAAGTTTAAAGTAGTAATGGCCTTTACAAAACTAAAACTTACAGAAAAATCCCAAAATAAAAACTATAATAAGTATCATACATTGTTGCAGACGGAAATGACACAATCAGACATGCCATGTACACCCTTCTGGGGCTGGTGTTGGCCTTGGTAGCGCTGCTCGTAGTGTGTGTCATATTGCTTAAAAGGACAGCTAAGGAACGTCAGCTCGGGAGGGACTTTGGGACATTCTGACATCACGTGGACAGCACAAACACTGGACGATCATGGCAAAACAACATTACTAGCAACAAGCTATGAATCTCAACGCCATGATCATTAATACCTTGATAAATTTCGCATTTTTGTAGAATATATTTTACAAATATTATCATCAAATTATTTAAAATACATGGCCTGCGCCCTCATTGCTGTGAAAGGAACAAACAACCAATTTTGTAAGTAAATCTTGATATTATTTACATTAGCTACAGAATAAAGTTTTCTTTTACTTCTTAAATGATAAATTTAAAAATTATATCAGACTCAGAATACATAAGTTAGCGATGGTTGATATTTGTATTCCGGCGATTTTTATAAATGTTAAATTTAATAAATTGACTAAACAGCCACACTGATAAATAAAGTACATATTTAACAAGTATGATTAATTTGAAGATATATTTTGAATAAATTACCACGAGCAACAGAAATGTTCAGTGCAAATTTGTCTCACATGATTTTAGTTTAAAATTTATTGCAGCAATGTAAATAATATTTGAGGAATATAAGGCATTCTATCCATGCAAAATGTTATGTATTTATTTAATTCTAATTACACAAAAATGCAATATTTTTCAAGCTTAGGGCTGGAATTACAAAAGGTCTACTTGCTCTCAGTACTTGATGCAGAGTCCAGGTAAGTCAGAACCGATGCTCGCTTTAACTTCACATTTTAGTGTGAACATTAAATTGTGCAAGTGTTTGTATTTCCAATCCCAAATGAAAACCAAGTCTGTGCTGTCCATATTAAATATGTGCTGTCCATAAAAAATATGTTATACATATTACTGTAAGTATTTGTACGAAGAAAGTTGTTAAAAAATAATAAAAATTATTATATAAACTATAAATCATAAGTTATCTATGTATGAATTAATATTAAAGTAAATAAAATCAAGCAAAAGATGCTTTCAAACCAAAGTATTTAGTCCCGGATTTATAAGCTTCGACTCGCGAACCAATCTATTTCAACTGAAAAATTTGTATTATATAAACAATTTGAAAAATACTAAAAAATATTTCACATTCAGAATTGTGTGTTAAAAAAATTAGATTACATAAGTATTATTTTAAAATTAATGTCAATGACAAAAAACAAATATAAATCAAGAGTAGTAAAAATATTCTGCATTCAGAATAAAAGTAATAGCCAAGTTTGTGCTATGCATGAAATGTTTTGAATTTATTCTGGATTTAAAAATTATTTACAATACAATTTTGAGCAAAACCTCATATTTCTTTGTCTATTCCTTTTATATACGTTTCATGCTCAAAGTGGAAAAGGGCGGCCCGGACATAGACAATGGGACATTGTATTTCTATTTATTTTCTTTTATTTTAAGACTAATTCCAAATGTACATACATATTATCAAAAAATAAAAACAAATATGAGTGATGTATAAAAAAAAGTTATGGTGATAATAAATAAATTGATTAAAAATATATATTTCAGGATGTTTTATATACTCTGTATACAATTATGTACACAGTTCAACAAATTTTCTCTAAATATTTAACCAGTTAGTTGCCCAAAAAAAGTCCTAGGTGAAACAGCATCATACCACCAATTGACACCAAAATTCTAAATTCACAGACTAGCTTTTTCCGAATTTTATTTTTACAAAAAAACCATGAAAACATTGGTATAACTAAAAAAAAATGGAGCTTCTAATGGTATAGGTAAAAAAATGGAGCGTCCATCGACCGCAATTTCATACGGTTTTGAGTTGAAAAAAGGAAAAAATAAAACTTGATAATGTTGTCAGGCATTTAAGAAATTATTATTTATTTTTTTAGGAGAACACATTCTTATTGTGAAGTTGTAATTATTCAGAACATAGGTCTGTGATATTTTAAATATGAATTAAATATATTAATTATAAAGATATACATATAAAATCAATTTTATCGAAAAATATTGTTGTTGCGCCACTGGGATTCGAACCTGGATCTCTTTCCTAACCGGGGAAGGTGCTTTATCCAACTAAGCTACAGCGACATTATTTTTAGCGACAATTTTCGACCCTATATGTTACCTTTTTGATATTAATACATTTAATCGTTCCATCATTTGACAGAGCCATCTACCTTATTTTTACAGAATCTCAAATACCTTTGAGTAAAGGAATGGAACGATTAAATGTATTAATATCAAAAAGGTAACATATAGGGTCGAAAATTGTCGCTAAAAATAATGTCGCTGTAGCTTAGTTGGATAAAGCACCTTCCCCGGTTAGGAAAGAGATCCAGGTTCGAATCCCAGTGGCGCAACAACAATATTTTTCGATAAAATTGATTTTACATGTATATCTTTATAATTAATATATTTAATTCATATTTATTATTTATTTATATTTGTTTTTTGAAAGGAAAACATCAGATTTTATTAATATTATTGTGTTTAATGTGATGCTTAAAACAAATAAATATTAGCACTTCATATCACAACTAGGTACACATTATACATCGCACTTATATAGCACTAACAACACATAAAATGATACCGCTGGCCGCGGCAACCGCCAATGCTGTCTAACGGTGCACTCACTGTTTTTATAGTAAAACGCCCATATTTTCATTTTAATTAATAACTCAAAAATAATATCTTATTTACATTACTTAGCAACAAAAATGAGAAATAATGCAAACTTATATAATTTTTAAATGTAAAAAAAAAATCAAAAAAATATTCAAAAAAATTCGATAACTAAATGAAAAAATATATATTAGCACTTCACATCACACATCGGACTTATGATATAGCACTAATATGCATGAAATGCCCTTCGCGCCAATGACCAATATGGACTATAACAAAACACTTGCTGTATTTTTATAGTAAAATGCGCTTAATAACTAAAAAATATCTTATTCACTTTAATTACTTACTTACAAACAAGTAAGTATCGCTAAATAAGGGTACAATTGTAAATATGTGTGTATTGCAAGATAAATCCTGATAACACCACGTACCGGCTGGAATCAAAATGTAACTGACAAGTACATTCCTTTTGGAAAGTTCTGGTATTTTAAAAGTGCATAATTAGCACATGCAATGCGTTTGTCGTCGATATATTATTATATATAATATTACTGAAAATCCTGTCATTTGAATAAAGAAGAAATCTGGCAACACAAAATTACCAGCATCTGCGCGCGCTGTTTCGTGGTGTAGCGTCTTTCTTATCTATGGTGTAGCGCTAATTATTCTGACATTTATCGCTGTCCCTCTATCTGTCAGCGATAGTCGACGCAGGCTTTCTTGGGGTTAATATTATTAAATACTGTTAATTTATTCTGAATCTATTTGACTACCAGGCAAATTTCTAAAAAATAAAATAAACATTTTTAGCTGTTTGGGCTTAGCAAACATATTTCATTTTGACATATACTTACGTTACCTGGGCAGTGAACTGATGAAGTAGGTACTTGATGGTACACCATATTGATAGTAAGTAATCAGAAGTGCACCTAGAGAATAATAATCCCTCTACTTAGGGGATTTGATCATTAGATGTTCCATGATAGTTTTTATGTTCAAGATAAAAAACAAATTAAAAGTGATGGTTCACTAATTGCCAACATTGATCAAGTTTTTTGCTAGAAATCTTCAGAAAAAGAATTCAAGTTGTAAAAAAATTTCCACAATACAAATATCTAATATACGAGGACTGTATGATAAGTATCCGTGTTTAACAACTGATGACGCCACTGACGCAAAATCTGTATACCATTGTTTAACGCCATCTTTCGAACGACGCCTGTCAAAATTTCAGACAGATTTATCAAATAGTTTTGTTTCAATAGCTGTTGAAAGTGGGCAAGTTTGTGATTGTTTGCAATCGTGGAAAAGGAGCAATATCGGTCAGTGATTCAATTCTTTTTTTTGGATGTAAAGACGTGTGAGGAAATCAAAGTGAAGTTGTATGCCGTTTAAAAGGACCATGCACCTTCGATGACTATCATCAGATATTGGTTTAATGAATTCAAACGTGGCCGAACATCAGCTTTTGATGAAGAGCACCCAGGCCGTCCGATTGAGGTGACTATGGAGGGTTTGGTAAACAAAATCCATGATATTGAATATGAAGGTGAAGATCAGAGAAATTGTTAATATTGTTAACATCTCAATTGAACGCATACAAAATATCCTACACGAAAAATTGGGCATGAGAAAGCTATCGGCGAGATGTGTGCCACATTTGCTCACGGTAGAACAAAAACGGAATCGCATGACAACTTCGGAGCAAGCACTGTTTGGACATGTTTAAGCACAATCCAAAAAAGTTTCTGCGGCGTTTCGTAACTGTCGACATAACATGGATCCATTACTACATGCCAGAAATGAAAGAACTGTCAAAAAAGTGGCTGTTCTGGTAAACCTGCTCCAAAGAAAGCGAAAACGGTTCCATTGGTCGGAAAGGTCATGGCCACCGTTTTATGGGATTTGCAAGGTTATCATCTTCACCGACTATTTGTAGAAGAGAAGGACAATCACGGGGCAGTAGTATTCTGATTTATTGAGCCTGATTCGCCACTGAATTGATGAAAAAACAGCCTCATTTAGAGAAGAAAAAAGTTTTTCTCCATATCAATGCATCAGATCACTCGTCCACAATCGCTACAACACTGATTAGATTAGGTTAATCTGACATCCTGAAGAAGGAAATGATGTTTTCCGAAACCGGTTGGTATTTTAAATTACTCATTAAGTGGCTTTAATAAACAAAGTAAAATAATCTACAAAAAATGAAATAAAATAATATTTAAAAACAATCAAATTTAATGAGAATTTATTTTATTTTCAAAAAATACGAAATTAGAAACATAAACAGCAAATTATAACATTATCAAGTCTTTCAAATGAAGAAGATTATAAAATATATCCCAAGTAAAGCAGCTAATATTTGTATAGATATGATTATAATAGGAAAAAATCTGAAAACTTAGAAAGTCAAGTATGTTGAGTGAGTATATAATTTAAAGTGATATTCTGAAAAATATTTAACATGAATAAATTTTTTGAATAAATAAAATATGTAACATGTTTTAAAGAGTTTTTATAAGTTTCATCGCCACCAGGGAACAACAAATGCTACACCTCTCTGCTGGATGGTCTAAGATAAATATTTTTGGTGAGCTGGACATAGTACTGAATATATCTGGTGAAAAAGCATCAAAATGCCACTATGTGACATCAGCCATTTGGCGCTCCTCAACCGCTCCCGGACTTAACTCCAACCTCTCTGTATTAGAATTCCACCATACAAATATTATTGACTTAATCTGACTCCTCTTAAATGAATTAAATATATCCTGAGACTTAAACAAGTAAACTTATCTGAAAATGTTACTTGTTTATTAATGAAATAAATGAACAATTAACAAAACAATACGTATATCTTAAACTATTAACAATTAATGATAGAGCATGTTGGGTTTTTGTAAAGTACATCCAATTAAAAATAATTTAGTGAATTAATAGTTTATTTTTATGTTTTCCATTATCGGATACCGTAAATCGTATATCTCACTTGACAAGATCGGGTTCAATGATTAATTAAAGCCTACTCCGAAATATTGGATCAATTTTAAAAATAAATCCTGTTCTGGCAACTATACTATTGATCACTTTAACAGGTTGAGTATCAGTCTTGCCTTAACCCAGGATACAGGTGCATAAACTCTAATAACAATAGAACTGGGTTTGATAGACTGGAAATACAACCGAAAGTCTGATACAAATGAAATAGTGATACAAAAATGTCAAGATTTTCTGTCAAAACACCTATCCTGATTGACTAAATTTTACAGGTGTTATACAATGTCATGTCTACTACCATACATTAAAGATTTGATAAACACAATGAGTAAAATAAGTTTTATCTCAAAAATTATAATACATATCTGGTAAATTTGAAAATTACAATACCCACACTCTTAATGATAAATATTATATTATGTACTCTCAACAATAAATTTCAGACCATAGTTCTGTAGTATTTTAATACAAATTAAATGAATCAATTAAAAAGATATACAGAAAAAATATTTTGTTGCTACCAGGATGGAATCAATTTGAAATATTACAGAATATAAGTTCAAAATTTGTTGATAATGTATTTGGTTGCTATAGCGAAATCGGAGAACGCACTTCCCCAGATAAGAAGAGGTCCAGGTTCGTTTCCCAGTAGTAACTAAATATTTTTTCGTTAGATAGATTTTTCTGTATATCTTTCTAATTGATTAATTTAATTTGTATTAATAAATATTTCATTTAATAAGTAAAAAAAAAAACATTATAAACTAAAGTAAAATTTTCACAGGTATGTTGTTATCCTACTATAAAAATATTAGCTACAAGTAAAACTAGTTATTTGAAAAATAAATATTTTAGTTCAGAAAAAAATACTTAGGTATATGAATGGTCACAAAAATCAGTCAATTTAGAAATATTATATACTGTATACCAAAAGTACAAAAACCAAAGAGTAACAACTGAAAGTTGAATCTTCCCCAACATTTCCTTTTTCCAAACCTAAATCATTATTTTCTCCTTTCATTTGAAAGTTTTCACTCACATATATTTCAAATTTAATTATAATATGTGATGAATGTATTAAAAAACAAAAGATTAAAATTTTATCGATAATCCCATGATTATTTTGTTTGTGATACTACATATAGCAAAGCGCAGTAAGTATGACACTGGCTAATGAAGCAATAATGTGAGGTAAAGGATACACAACGCCTCTTCATTTGTTAAGTATCGCTCGACCTTCTTTAGCCAACAAAACATTTAAATAGAGGTCTTCCGGTGTGGAAGTATCCACAAGATTGAGTAACAACAACACTTCTCCTTTGTGGAGTGGATCCAGTTCAATATTTTCAATGATAGAAACAAAGCATTGATTTTCTACAAGGTTCTGGAATCTTAGACAATCATCTACAGACCAGTCAAGATTAGTTGGAGAAACACCTGAAAAAAACATATTCATATATTTGAACGACAGGACAAAAAAATATTATACTTTATTATTATTATTAAAATTATAAGAATATATTATATTCTTCTGTGTAGTTTTCTGGACTATTCTGCCGTGTCTCCAACCTCTCTGGCCAACGTTGCCTCTTGACCTCTCTGGCCCAGATCTTATTACAAGGTCCATCACCAGTAACTGATGCCACTAATACATCATGCCCCGGTGTATTACATTATATTACGTCATACTGCCTACATAAAAATATACTTAAAGATTTGATATTCATTTTTTTAAGAACTCTGTAATATGAGAGACCAAACATATTTCTATTACTTTTTATCTAATAAACTTATTATTTATAAGGAATTGGAAATAAATTTATATAACATAAGTACAGTGGAATCTCGGGTTACGGACAACTCTGGTTACGAATAATTTGGGTTACAAACAAAATCCCTACTGAAAAAATGCCTCGATTTGCGAACCGAATTTCGGTTTAGAAACAGGCAAAAAGGTTTATCCACGAACTGAGATCTCGGCGGGTGGAAAATGATAGGGCGTTAGTTTCGCAGTAGTATTCACTTCATTCAGAGCAAACTGCTGTTCAAGTGCGTATTTTAATGTTTTTATATAGTTATTAGTGATGGTTAAATTATTATTAAAACTGTTATTGTGATTGTGTTTGATTTTAACAATGATTAGTAACTGATTATTCATATTTCTTCGAGCAATGACAGGTACACTAAAAAGTAAACCTTGAACAGTTCAAATCTTAGTTACCAATCATCATCACAGTCACATAACAGTTTACCATCACTAATATCTATTATAATATTGCACTTGGTATCCATTGCATCCTATGTTTGTGTCATCCATTTTCTTTAAAAATCCACTAGATGGCTGTACAGATTACCAAAAAATAATAATGGACATTAATATCCATTTACAATCTTTCGGCATTGTGCAATATATGTCACTGATGTCTAATATTTGTCAAAAACAGCTGTGAATAATTCTTGGAATCATATCAATTTAAGTTAGCTCTAAGTGTATATAACATGTATGTATCATTTTACTGATATTCTGCTGTTTCTTACTGGAAATAAAGACAAATCACACTACATGGTGCATTGTTAAAGCAATATAATAAGGAATTTCCGCATTAAAATATAGATTCTATGGAAACCCTGGCCGCGCAGCAACCACCACTGGCCGCATAACGGATATTAACGGCCCAGCAGGGCCTAGGCATTTCTGCTAGTGTATTATTATTGTTACAAAATTTAACAAACACTTAAATTGTTTTCTCCTTTGTGTGATAAGTTGAAATAAAGTTTGTTTTTCCGTTTATTATTTTAATTTTATTACTTTCAATTTATTTTTAGTTAAGACTATGAATTTTCATTGTTTTGTATATTTTGATATCAAGCATGAAATAATAAAGAGCCATTTTCGGGGGTCTGGAACAGATTCATCCGTTATACATTGATTTTTATGAGAATAGTTGTTTCAGTTGACGAACAACTCGGGTTACGAACAGTATTATGAAACAAATTACGTTTGTAACCCGAGATTCCACTGTAGTAGATAACATAATATACTCACCGTGCAGTTTTGCTTTAATGGCCAACCCTGGAAGTTTTTTAAAACTGGATGGAAGTTCTCTCAAGTCCTCTACATTCACCATGCAGTGATCACCAAAATCTATGAAGTATATGGATGCCATATTTAGGGATACAATACCTTGTAATCTAACCCTGCAAAAAACAGCATAATATTATATTAATTACAAACCCCTTTAAATTTAAAATTGGCATTGTTCAAATATTTTACGACATTACAAATTCAAACCAAAGTAGCCACGTGAATTCAGTATTATAATTCCTAAAACTCGGTAATTTGAAATACAAAATAAGTCTGAACCCTCGGGTCACAAATCAATATACAATTACTTTCTGTAATTCCAATTTGAAATCAGAGAAGCAACCAAAATGTAAAATCTAAATCGAAACAATATTGCATTTATATACAGTCAAACTTGGTTATAACGAACATGCTTATAATGAGATCACGATTGTTGTGAGCAAAAAGTCCCGAGCCAACTACCTCCGCCACACTTGTTCTTAATTAATAATGCTGTTGACAATCAGCAAGCGTCGTGTCATTAAAGGAAATCAGGAAAAGTTATAACATAATGAATGCTATCACCAATATCCAAGAAACATGAGAAGAACGCCGTTAAAGCCGTTTGGAAGACGGTAGGACTCAGTGTAGCAGAAGAACTCGTTAATTAAATTTGTCCAACAGCTAGGTTTCAATGAAACTGATACTGAAGATATTTA